>OZ014425.1:1377500-1977500 GCA_963965975.1 Xestospongia bergquistia
AAAACCCTCTTGGAGAAATGGAGGAAAAACCATAAGTCACTTATTCAAAGACATCCTTATTTGGAAGCAAAACTTTGATCAACTTCCTCTTGAAGATCGTGCATCTTTTCAAGACCCTTTCACTCTTTGTATGAACATAGAGTATGTCTATCATTCTAATCTAGCTGAACGTGTTGGGGTGCAGACATACGAGGGTACAAAGGATGTGTTGGAAAGGATCTTGGGTCTAATGGGAGGTCGACCAGGTGGCGAACGAAACAAAGAAGAAAAGGAGACAGTCAATATAGCCAAAGCATATATAGCATTACGTGGTATCCATCAAGATATGGGTAACACTGGTAAACTAACAGTTGAAAAAATTTGTGCCATCCATCGAGAATTGCTCAATGAACTTCGCACAGATGCTGGATCTTTACGAACTATTGATGCTTACAATCGATTGCCCAACAACTCCTTCCATTTTTATGCCAAAGCTGACATTGCTCAAGCCAAGTTGCATTCAATTGTTTTACACCATAATATCCACATGGATGCATATACACAATTGAGCAAGGAGTGGAGCCAAAACGATAAGTATGTTTTTCTAATCAAATGTGCAGCGTGGTTGCTGTTCAATTTTGTAGAAGTTCATCCATTTTCCGATGGCAACGGACGGATGGGTTGGCTCCTAGCCAATTATGTTCTATCTTTAATCAATCCTTTTCCAGTTCATCTCTATGAATTTCTTGACATATCAAAAAGAGATAGACAAGAGCATTTTATAGAAGCAATAAGTATCTGTCGAAAAAATCCCAAAGATGGTCCTCGAGATTTGGCTGCATTGCTTGTGGAGGGAATCTGGTCAGGTTGGAGTAAATGTACTAAAGCACTTGAGTTACGTCAATCTGCTAGTAGCACTGTAACTGTAGTTATACAAAAGAGCAAATTAGATGAGTTGGTGACTAGGGTTAGGGACGTGGGTATTGCTAGAATGCTTGGAATTAGTGAAGATGATGCTGTGGAGTTGGTGAGGGATATGGTGGAGAGAGTGAATGTGAGTGGATTTCAACCTCAGCAGTATTCTCAGATAAAATTGGAGGGTTCTACTTTGCCTGGTATATTTGTTCGAGTTTTTCCATGATTGTTACTTTGTTGATTTTAATGTATCTTGAACTTCTGGAGTTTAAAACAAACCTATCCATTTATTTTTTGTTTATTGTTATTGGTAGAACAAAGAAAAAGTAAAATAATGCTTTTGTTTAAAAATAAAGGTTGAAACAAAACAAATACATATATATATATATATATATATATATATATATAACAAAATAGATCGGTCTTTCTAAATGTAATGACAATGAAATTATGTTTACAAAATATGTTGTGATATTTTAAAGGGAGGTTGGGTGGGTGTGTCTGTGTTAGTTTTGGGAAGATCTTCATACATCAGAAATAACAAGACTTTGTTGCTGGATAATTTAAATATAAAAATATTAAAACTATAGTTAATGTTGGCTCACCCTTTTTTCTGGATTATTTTTTGATTCATTATAATTCATTTTCACATATATCTCCAACATTTCCATAATCTGTCTGGCTTGATATGTATATGCATACAAATCTTCAACCTCATCTTCAAATTTCTAAAATAATAGATAATGAAAATGAAACAAATAATAAATGAGAAGGAAACATCAAACAAACAAACATACCAAGCGAAAACTGCTATCTGATATTGCCCAGTCATGGATATCAGAGTAGCTTTGTTCAAAACAAACAGTCTTTGATCCCTTGCTAAAACAAACCATGGCATTTCGTTTCAAGCCAAAGGTTCTAGTCTCCATTTTCTTTAGTTTTAAGAACTCAGATTTTGTCGGGCTCTGAAATTACCATAAGGAGTAAAACCCAATTATTATCAGATCATAATTACTTTGATTTCAAAGAACAACCCATAAGATGATGGGATATTTTTACAGAGCTCAATGACAGCATCAATGGCTTGGTTTAATTCAATACCTTCATCTACCTGATGAGCCTAATAAGTCATTAATAATATAATACTCCTAATATAAATGCAACATTGTATCTACCTTTAATATATCATTTACTATACCATGAGAATCATGATACTTCTCAGGAAGGAAAGACTTAGGACTAATTATAGAAGAATGATATAATAATAATTATAATAATTCAAGTAATGGCAATTGATAAGTGTATTCAATTGGTCTAGTGTGGTATGTATGCCTTACTCATAGTCCAGTGGTGGCCAAAATGGTGCATTTGCTTTGCTGCCATGATAAACGTGGGTCAATAGTCCAGCTAATTTTATGGCTGTCTTCTTATCAATGGGGTAGTTACTTTGAATGACACCCATCCAACTCTGCGTTGAATATATATAACATTAATTTAATGAAAGAGCAGATGATGTAATAGATTTAAACTCTTGTTATATACCTGATAAAAAAGTCTGTATCTTGCAACTCCAGGATCCTCACCATCAGGCCATTCTTGACCAATTTCCAAACTGTGCTTTTCCACGGCATCTACTTCATCAAATCCACGTCGTCTAACAAAAAAGAGTTTGTATATTTCAATGAAAGATAGGATAGAGATATAATACATTGTCATTAGGTCTCTTATATTTTTGGACAGTTTTAAAATAATTTTGTTATAGCGTGTGTACCTTAGAATGAATACATAAGGTTTTAATTCAAAATCCATTTGTTCGTAAAGTGGTAAGTCATCTCTGAGAACAGGAACTAAAGAATGAAGAATTGAGGGATCAGATAAGAAAGAGAATTGTTAGTGAACTTACAAATTTGGTGAACATTACCACTTCTCATAAAATGACCAGCTTGTACTCTCTAAATGAACGAAAGAGAGTTATATTCAAACCATAATTAGAGAAATATTTGAACAATATTTGATTCAATCAGAGTAATTTTTGATTCAATCAGAGTAATTTTTGATTCAATAATTGATTCAATCAAAGCAATGTTTGATTCAATCAGAGTAATTTTTGATTCAATAATTGATTCAATCAAAGCAATGTTTGATTCAATCAGAGAGGTGTTTGATTCATTATTTTTATTTATTTATTTTTCATACTGGTTTTCCTCCATATTTGCAAATTATCTCTTCAACAGAATTAGGAACACGTAGAAAATGTTCATCAGGATACTGAATGTCTAAAAAGAAAAAAAAGAAAAAGAGAGAGAGAGAGATAAGTAATCAATTACAAAAGTCTATCTATGCATTACCAAAGGTAGAACAAATATCTCTAATCACACGGCTAACATTATCATTTACATTGACCTATGAGAGAGAAGAATATAAATACAATATATAGTACTGTGTTATAATACAATATATAGTACTGTGCTATAATACAATATATAGTACTGTGCTATAATACAATATATAGTACTGTGTTATAATACAATATATAGTACTGTGCTATAATACAATATATAGTACTGTGCTATAATACAATATAGTACTGTGTTATAATACAATATATAGTACTGTGCTATAATACAATATATAGTACTGTGTTATAATACAATATATAGTACTGTGCTATAATACAATATATAGTACTGTGTTATAATACAATATATAGTACTGTGCTATAATACAATATATAGTACTGTGCTATAATACAATATATAGTACTGTGCTATAATACAATATATAGTACTGTACTATACAGTAAGTACTACAGAATGGAGATTTAAATTAAACATCTCTTACCAGTACTTGACGAATATCTTGATCCAAAATAATTACATTAATTAGTACATAGTTTTCTAATAACTCTTTGTGTCCCTAATATAGGTACATAAAATGAAGTATCATATCATTTTATTGTATATCTTACTTTCCCAAAGTAAGAAGGAGGTAAGATATTTATTTTGTGTTCTTTTTTAGGTTTATGTGATGGAGAAGTAACAGGAGATGGTGTTATATCGTGAGAATATGGTATAGCACCAGAGTGAACAGATGTTGTACTGACATTTTCTGTTCCACCTATTCCTGCTTCCTCTGATAAAGAGAAAGAAATAACTCACTAATTTGCCTTTTTGTCTATCCATCCATCTGTCCATTTTATCCATCCATCTGTCCATTCTATCTATCTATCCATCCATTCACTATCTTACCATGCACTGATTCTTTAGAACCAACTGAACTGTTTGTGGAAACTGTAGATAACGTTAACGAGGGTGTCTTCTCTGTACAATAAAATAAAGCATTCATTTTAATACCAATTTGAAATCTTACTTTTCATTGGAGTGTAAAATGTATCAGCTTTAATCTCAGTAGATTCAGTAGGTTCTGTAGGTTCAGTAGGTTTGATAGGTTCAGTAGATTCAGTAGGTTTGATAGGTTCAGTAGGTTCGGTAGGTTTGATAGGTTCAGTAGGTTCGGTAGGTTTGGTAGGTTTTGTAGGTTCAGTAGGTTCTGTAGGTTCGGTAGGTTCAGTAGGTTCTGTAGGTTCAGTAGGTTCGGTAGGTTCAGTAGGTTCAGTAGGTTCAGTAGGTTTGGTAGGTTTAGTGACTTCATTAGTTTCAGTTTTGGAAGATCCTAACAATGAACACACTATATATTGTGTAGTTCAAGATCTTTTATACCTTCTGATCTCGATACTAGTATCATCATGTCATCAAGATATTCAGCAATTTGAGTTGATTGATCTGAATACACAACATGATCTTCATCAACAAATTTCTAAACAAAAGACAAAAAATATTAAACTCAATATACGAACTAATATTCTTGAATAGACCAACCAGTACAAGTCCATTTTCAAATTTTTCACATGAAGTCAGCTGTTCAATGGTCCATTTCTTTATAATCTGTGTGTATGATATCCAGCAATCATTGTTAAGTTTCAATGTACAATCAGTAAAGATGAGTTCAATTCAGGCATGGGGTCAAATACATTAAATAGTATTTCAAAACTTCAAAATTCAAATACAAATACAAATATTCAAAAAAAGTATTTAAATACAGCTAAATACAAATACTTATGTATTTGACCCCAAGCCTGGAGTTCATTGAGTTTAACCCTTACAACATCAGTCATTTTATTCTACTAATCAAGGCATTAGTTAGCTATGATTTTATATTTAATATCATGTTTGTATGTTAGTACTTACACTGGATTCATTTGTAATATGAGGCTCATTTGATAACACAACAGAACTTGAGTGGAAACACAAGTACTGTTTTGTACCACTTTCATCATTAGGCTAACAAGGAAAAAACAATTTTAACACACACAAGTCTCACTATTTCTTACAGTGACTGTAAAATATGTTGTCACATGATGTTTGGCAAGAGTATGCATCATATAGCCTTCATCATTGTGTTGTACATCTTCATTACTCTCACTAGTTTTCTCTGCTCCTTCAAAGGCCTGAATAAAATATGGAATATAGAATATGTACATTATCTCAATTTCTAGTCTCAACATTTAATCCAGTACCTGCATGACACTAGAAAAGAGGCTGGGACTACCAATCATAGCTAATTCCTCACTAGAAAGTAAAGGACAGTTACTATTATATCTTTGACATCAAATTTACACAACATGGTGACTAATATGTCAAATATTATTTACTTGAGGGAGTCTTGGTCACCGCTACTTCTGCTGGAAAGTCCCAAACTTACAGCCATTGAGTCCTACAGTGACGTAATCAGTAGTAATGAAGTGAATGTATTAATTGTTACCTTTCTCTCTGATTTCACATCATTTATTTGTTTTTGCAGCTAAAAAAGTAAATAATTTAACAAAACTTTCAAATATAGCCTGTGGTTAATGACCCCTACCTGATGATAAATGAGATATCGGAGTAAAAGATTATGTTCTGCCTCTTGGATGTCCTCGTTGAAAATGAAAAATTTCTTCCTGAAGTAAAGGAAATGAAGAATTAAAATTTATAGCTAGTGAATTATCTTTATATCAATTTACCTCAGCAATACTGTATCTCCATCTTCAATACCTTGTTCATTAAGAGACTTTGTAGGATCAAGCCAATTTACTAAGAAACAGTTAATAGTTTTCATTTAATTTTATATTATAGGGATATATTATGAGGTGTGTACTAGTTACTTACTATGAGCAACACTAACTCCAGTCTTCTCAGATGAAGAAGGCATAGCTAATGACAGTTCTTTGGTATTTTTTACTCCTATAATTAAAAGTGAATTAACAACATTAATAAGATCGTTATTTGTGTATATATTGTAATATAATATGAATTATTACTTTACAGGAGACAGAGTTATGCATACTTCACTACTACATGATGTAGGTAGTGAAATCTCTTTATCTTAGAAAGTATGTGAGTATGTAATATGAGAATATATACAGACATAACACACCTTATTCTTAGGACATGTACAATAACGTCACTTACCTAGTATTTTCCCAATAAATTTGACAGTTTCATAGACTGGTAGTGATGCATTAACCTACAATGGTACACCGACACATATAATATAGTTAGTAATCATATAACAAAGCTATGCAGCTGTCATTACTTGATGTATTATTACATGGACATAATACTAGCTATTGAATTACACAAATTAGATCTTTAGAACAAAAATCTTATGTTTGTTACACATTCCACAAGCAATAATCCTATTAGATCATTAACTGTACTCTTGTATCATAAATATCATTATTAACAACTTCCATTGGAAAAGAGGAGATACAAGGAACTACTACTATAGCATTGTACTATCTTCGTCATCGGTATGTATAGATTGTGTGATATCACTGTTACAGTAGACATATTACCTTGTACTAACTAGATCAACTTCTGACAGTTATTCTTGAAATATGTATTTATAGGTTCCTTGTTGATGGTTTAAGTAATTTTGTTTTCCCCTATCAATGCATTCTTTTACTCATAAGGTAATATCACTTTCCATAACAGTAACATTAGCTTAATGTGTATTGATGATATTTATATTGGTATGCTATTATCACAGCAATGTAGTTATGAGTGAGACAATTATAGTTCAATGGTATGTAGTGGTGTTTGAGCATGTGATAGAATGGTGGATTGAAGATTAGGATATCTGGAATGAGGATTTTAGAGTGTGCATCACAAACAGGATTAAGGCTAGAGTTGCATGCATTAATGAAAGATGTGTATGAAAGAATAAGTTTGCACGATGTAAGTTGGAATTTCAAATATGAATAGTTCACATCAGGTGTTGTCTACCTGACTCTTCCATCTCATGATTTGTACAAACTATTTCTGTTTTACACAAGCATAAACAATTTTGATTCTTCTCAAACTGCCTAACAATTCAGTTATGTTGCCATGGCAACACACTAGCGAAATCCATTAAGGGGTGTGTCTAATAAGCTATGTACTCTGAAAGTAAACCATATATGTGTGTCTCTATTGCATATTTAATAAGACTAGCTTTCAAAGCATAGATACTGATTATATTTTTAAAAGTATGTGTGGGAGATATGACAACAATCAAGGCCATTAGTCTTCTAAGAGTGAACAGAACAAGTTAGGACAAATTTTTGTTGTGTAAACATTTGTCTCATTAACTGTGTATTTATTACCGACAGCCAAGTTGCCTTGATCTGATAAATTCTTTAAATAGTTTGAAGTCATTCTATTTTCCTTGCCCATCCATCTATCCATCCACCCATCCATTCAACTATTCAAAGTTGGTTATAATGCGTAAAATTATTTGTAGCATAGTGCGTTTGTTTGTGTGTGATATATGTGAGTGAACACTGATTAAATTCCATTCTGAGTAATATCATGCTAAGCGTACTCTGATCTCTCTCTCTCTCTCTCTCTCTTTGACTCACTTGATATTCCCTCACTTCATCAGCATATATATTTACATGCAATGATATAGGTAGTTGTTTTCTTCGTAATTCAATGACATCCTGTGACAATAAATAATAACATTTGTAATTATAAGTATTATCTATTACTCATATAAGGTAGTAAGTGGTCATCACTATTGCTCTCAATACTACAAATTAATTGTTTAAATTAATATGTCCATTGAAGGAGATTTAATAACACAAATAATGTGTATTTGTAATACAACATAAATTAATATATTGTACAAATTAATTGACACATGGTTTTATTGATAACAATCCCATCAATGACACATTATATTAGCATTTACAAATTGACAATCATCATTAATTGTATGAATTTATGAGAGAGAATTCACCTGATTTACACAGTGATAATCAGAGAGACGACTGGTTGCAGTGAGGAGAACATCCATATCTTGACGGACAAGATAAGCTTCAAAATCTACCATAGAAAAAGATATTGAGTTAACAAGCAAATCTAATGATACTGCCTCAAGCAAATGTTTGCATACTCTATTACTTTAACGTATATGATGTTTGTAGTCTTTTATTACTTTGTAATTGATCTACTCTCATATTTGTTTGCCCTTAAAATTGTACAAATGCTACTAACAATGTAGGACTAAACAAAATGACAAAAATGTGCACAAATGTAATAAAAGGAAAAGACACAATGGCAACCCAATCTAACCTAGCATGTACTTATGTACTCTGACATAAGTCTTTATATAGTATTAATAATGTACATTCCACTGACAGCAAATAAGAGTAACAGCTGCAGGTACTATATACACTGCGGGTTAGGAGTGAATTTTTATTTGTGCGCTGTTATTCAATAAACATTTAGGGTACTACTGGTCTACAATAGTATAAATGAGTTTGTTGACAGGATCTAGGGGGCATATTTAATTGTTAGCTGTAAAAACTATCATACACACATACACATGTAGTAATATATATATATAATGTAATTATTATAAATGCCAGCAGACCATATTAAGAGTATAGAACAATGCTATTCATACAAACAGTCTTCTAACTTGGAATGAAGCTTTAGATATTATGGAGGGAAAGGTTGCACAATCAGAAGTCAAATAGAAGACATAAGATAAATTGCTGGTATTCAAACAAGGGAACGTAGTAATAAGTGTTTATTGATAAGCGCATATTTGAATTAGGCCTTGTTAATTAGTGATACATAAAATATGTAGCTTTATAATTTTGTCTGCAGCCATTATTTTTATATTTTAAGGCTAAAGTCTGTCCAATATTGAGAGCTCTACAATAGTAAAATTAATAATGAATCATATACTAATTATGCATTGACAGAACAATATTTATAGTGAGTTTCAGTTAAAAATTACGGGACTAGGACTGGCAAAGCAGACACAACTAAGGCAGGACCCAGATATTATCATATAATGCATATTATTGCTTTGAATACTAACCTTTTTCAAAGTATCCTCCAAATGCTGGTGAAACAATTCTCAAAAGATGAGAAACACTTGTTCTTTGTAGAAGCTGTGAAGGGTAATAATAATTTAAAGTAATACTACCTGCTGGATTAAAGGGAATGAATACTGAAACAGTACACTAATGGCTGGCAGAAGCTTATTAAAAGGTGCTTCTTGCTGTCGTTTTTTGCTTGAATGACTTGCGAACTGATTAAGAGGACACCGCTGTTCAGTGACACAAGTCTAACAAGTTGACTAAAAACTTCAGCTGAACTCTTATTCTGCAAATATGCAGACTTTGCAAATTACTAGTTTGCAGCAAACAAGTATTATAAGCAGTACCATTATAACATATTGTCACTATATAACTACATTATATAGAGAGTAATAACTGTGAGAACATACCTACTCTTCCAACAACTACTTGATCAAATCAGTTCTCCTTCGTTGAATCTACTGCACAACTAATACACTGAGAATATATACTCATGTGTGGGATGAAGTCTACTGATACAGGCAGTATGCATAACTCCCTCAAACCAACATTTCCTTACATGTTATAGATATTCAATTAACTATAATATATATATAATATTATATATATATATATATATATATATATATATATATATATATATATATATATATATATTATATACACACACAATGTACTTATGATAACACTGTTCTGTTTGCTGTTATTTTTAATCAAGTTTATTCCAGTATCGATGTTGCTTACTTTTACTTCTCGCTCTTCGACCGAATTATCTCCAGTCAGTCGCATTATTAGAGTTAACGATGTAGGTTCGTCCATATTTCACTCTCCACTAGTTGCTTTTTGCTTGCTGTGGTAAGTAAAAAGTTATCCTCGACTTCTTATCCTTCGTCTTGCACTATAAATTATGTTAACAACAAGGTTATCATATTTATACTCAAAAATGTTCAATTAATCTTTCAAAGTTCATGTTACTAAATTTAGTAACACTAAATAATATTTTACATACCACAATAATAATAAAGACACACCCAAAATTCATTTTATAATTCTGAAATAAGTTTGACATATAATTCTGGACCTTCATCAGCAGTAAGAGGAGAAAAATAGTGGTCTAGAATTTCATTAGTAACCTGGTCTAAAGTGGGAGGGTCCCATTTTGGATCATTATCCTTATCTATTAATACTAAATGAAGATATTAGGTAGTCATGGTTACCATGATCAAATGGTGACAGATGATATACTAACCTGCTCTCACTCCTTCATAGAAATCTTTTGCTGCCTAAACAAAGACATTTGAATGTTGCTGGTGATTTCTCTCTCTCTCTCTCTCTCACCATGCATCTCTGGCTAAGGCGATACTCTATCATCAAACACTCTTCAAATGTTCTTTCCTTTCCTTCTTTGACTTGTCGATGAGTAACTTTAAGAGAACTAGGAGACTAAATAAGAGAAGAAAGCCTGAAACTCATATCTTCATAAACCCATACCAAGTACCTAAAACCTGAACTACAAATGTCAACTATAACTAACTAATTTATTATCAATATGAGATGTATTGCCTGTAATTACCAGTCATGTGCACCCATGTCAAGCATGTCTAATGGGATCCAAACCCCTATGAACGCACACTAACGAAATCATAGTTATATAAACACTTTTACATTGTTGTCATTGACAATTCATAGATATCAGCTTTTATAGGAAAACAAATATGACTGGAATGTTAAGAATGCATTGTTATCAATGTGGTACTTACCATTTTGTTTAACAACTGTTGACAGAAGACCCAGGTTAATAGGTATATAATACAAGGAAATAAAACATCAAAAGCACAGAGTATAGAGATCATGTATGTACGTGAGATTGTATAAAATTGAAATGTATAATTAGTATGTCCTCCCTCTCTTTAAATTATCTAGATTGATTGGCTGATTGTTAGCAGCTGTATTGATAATGTATTACAAGTTGACTAACATATCTATTGTAATTATATTATCAAAATTAATGCTATATTGTGTTTTAATGAGAGGGAATAGTTTAATTTATAGGTTATTGATTAAAAGGGTTTTACTCACTTGTAATTGCTTTAGAGCCCATTCTGAGCCATCTTGCTGAAGAGCTATCAAAATATCTTCAACACTGTCATGACGGAAACATCTAATGAATAAATAGATAATAATGGATGCATAAAATGATACTAATGGACAGATAAATAATAATGGATGCATAGATAAGACAGACATATTGATGATGGACAGATGACTTACTCATTAATTTTATCAATGTATGGATTAAGTGAAAATTCTCTATTATCAAAACTTAAACACTAAATAGAGAGAAGTGCACATACTAATAATACATGTACATGTAATAATGGTATATATAAGCGTAATAATGGTATATGTACATGTAATAATGGTATATGTATATGTAATAATGGTATATGTACATGTAATAATGGTATATGTACATGTAATAATGGTATATGTATATGTAATAATGGTATGTGTACATGTAATAATGGTATATGTACATGTAATAATGGTTATATACATGTAATAATGGTATATGTACATGTAATAATGGTATATGTACATGTAATAATGGTATATGTACATGTAATAATGGTATATGTACATGTAATAATGGTATATGTACATGTACCTGTGTATGGAAATCATCCAGAATATCTTTGACAATACGACTACTGTCTTCTCTGATGATTGGGTTATCACATGATCTAGTTAACTCAGTCATTAATGCTGGAATCTATATGGATAGACTATTATTATCAATATAGTCAAACTGTTTATCCATTCTACTCACTTATCTGTCCATCTATTAATAGTTTAGTACATACCTTCTCTTTAGCAATAAAATGAGTAGCCACACCCCCATAAAATACGTCACGACCTTTCAACCTCTGACCTTGTTAACAATACACATATAATGATAGAATGAATTTAGAGACACTTTAGATTGTAATAGTAATACAATACAATACAATTAGTTACTACTAGTTACAAATTAAACTATGTTTGTCAACAATGTCATCTTGTAGGTGTAATTAGGACTGACAAACAGTCTCTAGTACGTGCATGAGTGTAATTAATGAGTGTGAATGTAATTAGGACCTGTAAGTGATAGGAACATCCCCAAATGTCCTTGTAGTTGAGGTAAGAAATATCCACCACCAACATCAGGAAACAAACCTATTATTATAAAATGACATTAATTTTATTAATTAAATATATAATATAAATATATATATATATATATAATATATATATATAGTGTATATATGTAGAGTTAATTAATGGAGTGGTTACTATCTCCCGATACATGTACATGTTTACATGTTAAATGTTACATGTGAATAAATTTATGGTATGACATTTAAATTGTGGTCACAATACAATCTGTAATTAATGGACAATAATTAAGACAAATATTTACCTAATTTAAATAAATTACGCATGTATCTTACTCCGACATGCAACCAATTGTTATTAAAATAACATGTTCATGTAATCAATTGTCATTAAGATAACACATTCATGTCATAGTTGATAAACAATGCTTACCAATTGCTGTTTCTGGCATTGCAAAAGTAGTCGTTTCAGTAGCTACTCTAAATGGAGAATGTACTGATATTCCTACACCCTATAATAAAAGAACACATAACAGGATTCATTCCCATGTCATATGGAATGAGAATGAGTCTGACTAACCCCTCCCATTGTAATTCCATCAATGATGGCCACATATGGTTTACTAAGAGTCCCTGTGAGATAATTCAATTGATATTCATGAATAAAGAAATTCTTGGCTAATGGAGCACCCACTTTACCGGCATCTGTAACAGCTGCAAATAACGAGAGAAATGACCTGTATAACACTAATGATCATTATACCTCTTATATCACCTCCTGCACAGAAAGCCTTCTCTCCTCCTACAACAACAATAAAATTAATGGAGTCATCCTTCATTGTGGTCTAGAGAGAGAGAGAGAGAGAGAGAGAGAGAGAGATAAACGAAATCTTGCAGACACTCTTACTTTCAGATCATCAGTCATTAGATCAATCATATTAATATTAAGTGCATTGAGAGTCTTTGGTTTATTCAACTTCATTAACCGATAACCTCCATGTTCTCCAGAGACTGTCTCAAATAAGACCTCAGACTACAAGTGAGAAGAAAACAATAACAACGATCTTACCCAAAGAACAATACAATATGTCTCCAATATAATATATGTGATCTAATTGATACGTATGTATAGTTGTGATCTTACCCAAAGAACAATACAATATGTCTCCAATATAATATATGTGATCTAATTGATACATATGTATAGTTGTGATCTTACCCAAAGAACAATACAATATGTCTCCAATATAATATGTGATCTAATTGATACATATGTATAGTTGTATGCATAAATGTACTTAATGCTGCACATATTAGTCGGTACAATATAACTTGTCATTCTGTACGCATACTGCACATACCTCATGACTACCAGCAGCTGCTGATGACATATCCAATCGCTGTAATATTGAAATGTGAGAAAAGGACACGACAAGAAACAACACACTACTATAACTATTACATGCCCACTTACAAATTCAATATTAGTTAACAAATACATGTCAACAATCTCCAAATGTGTTCATACAATAGTTCATCAGATTGTGTGTAGGGTGTGGTAGTGTATGCAGACTTACTGTTGCCATAGAAGTAATATTGGGTTTTAAATGTCGCAATAACGTATTAGTACGTGTGATAGCTCTGTATAGTGCAATAAATAATATTAAAAAATGTACTAGTAGGTAGACATACCTTATTAAACTCATAATTTATTAAGAATGCTGCAAATTAATATTGTAGGTGTGGTTTTGAGATTTTGCGCGATAATTAGAGTTCTTGGAGGGAGAAGCAAGACATGTACTATCCAGTTGGATGGCCTCGAGTATTAGATGGTAGAGGAGCAACTGGAGGGACTCCTCTCCAACTTATAAGACACAGGACAAAGAATTTGATATTTGAATTGAGAGGACATTCAGTGGCTGTATGGCATTCTCGAGTGAGTTTGAAAGAGGTTAAAAATTACATTGAGATGAGCAAACCTGTTAATTACAGCTAATCTTCTGTATTAAGTAGCTGTATCAAATTGACACTATGTAACAAGTTATTCTCATTTTTCTATCACTTTAGTTACAAATTTTGCTGACATCCTATAAATTATCACCTGCTAATATTAAAAGACATGGTATTAATTCATATGGAGCTCTAAAACCTGATGGCTCTTGTCTAGCTATATCAGTAAGTTACTAACACATACATACGTATATCATAATACTATACAGTACTATATTATATACATACATATCTAGTTTCATATAACTACTGTATATACAATGACTGCTTGTGTGTGTGTGATTTGTTTACTGCAATATATCTATGCAACCATTCTTCTTGCCTCTGTAACCATTTATTTGTCCGCCCACATGTAATTATAAAGGTATATATCTAACTCATATAATACTATAACAATATTTTAGTTTGTGTCCATGTATCTCTCTCCTCCTCCTCCCTCAGACTACTAATGGATTGCTTTATTTCTTACATATTACTTATGAAAGTTCTATCAATATCTCTACAAAATGGCGGCATTCTTACCGGGAACATGGCATGTTAGTGTTGCTAAGTGTATGAAGACATAATAATAATGACATGATCAATATTGTAGATCTCGTCATACTCCTGGTTTGGAATTACCCTCGGAGGGCCTTCCTTTGGAAAAGGTCTCACTAAAGTTGATCCATGAGGTCATGATATCTGGACACACCCATGTTTTGTGTCCTGTTGCCGGGCAACTAATGATTGCCACTGATCTTGGACTTATCTATCGTGTTAACTGGGAAGGTCGATTTGATGCCAATTTAACAATTCATTTGAGCAGTTTGACCTTTGCTAATGACCTCTACCCAGAGACAAGAGGTAAAGATTAGCTCAGATCTCTTTTAACTTTCCTTCTCTTTCTCTCTCTAGCTCACCAATTAGAGGAACTAGAGTCAGTAGTTGACATATCTTATTCACCAGAGCTACATGGACTAGCTGTAGTTCTTTCATCTGGTAAGGTAGCTTTTATAACAGGAAAATCAGCGAGATTTGAACCTCAAGTAAAAAATTTAGTTCATTCTATGAGTCTATTTTAATTCTATTTTGTAGTCACTTCAGGGGGTGTGGCTTCGAGAGACCTCTGATGCTGTATATGTGACAGTCAACCCTCGTTATAATTTAATTGCATGTGGGCGTGTTAAGTTAGTATATTTAAATATTGCGTGTGTCCATTATTATCTCTACATCCCTCCATTTTAGTGGTCTTATTGACACATATACAGTTGACGATACTTCAGGAGCTTGGAATAAATTGAACACGCTTCAATTATCAAGACTACATTTTGCAGGTATACTAAAATGAAAACATTATATTTCATACTTTTCTCAGACTCAGACCAATACCAGTTAGGCTCAGTCCAATGTTTACAATGGAGTCCATTCGATTACAGTGTATTAGTTGTAGCCTGGAGAAATGGTGGACTCTCTATGTGGTCAGTATTTGGATCATTGCTGTTTCATTCTTTGGGTAATCAACCTGGGTAAGCCCCTCTTTATTTCTGATATTAATGAGTATAATTTCTGATTAGTACACCCACTCCATTGTTTCGGTCTCAGTCGACTTTATTGCAGTCTCTGGTTAGTAGATGGACAGATATGTGGATGTATGGACAGATATGTGGATGTATGGACAAATTAGCAGATGGACACATGGAATGACTAATGGACGAACTTGTATCCTTTATTTTTCATAGACCTGGTCTGTTGATGGTTATTATTTATGGCTATTACCTCGAGGAGAACAACTTCTTGATCAAAGTTGTTACCATGACAACAAAGAAAGAGAGAACAAAGACGATGAGGAACAAGAAGCCAAGAGTAATAAAGTGTTAATTGCTGGGAGTCATGTTGTAATTATTAATTTTGTGAAAAGTGCATTTATTAATAATCCTATTATCGTAAGTTATGGCCTCGTTATAGATAATGATATTCATTGTCTTCTGATGTCACATGACATCACTTATTTAGACCAATCACGAACATCTTGTACTTCATTCTGCTGATCGTATTTATCTTGCACCTCCCACTTGTCACACTAACTCTAATGACACTAGAAATAGGAAGAATAATGGTAACTATGGCAACAATGGCCATGATTTTAATAAAGCAGAAGGCCTTGTTCCTCAGTGGAAAATTGTCCAAGTAATAATTATAAATTGTTTTTATTTTAGATTTTTTGTTTCTTTTTAGCTTCCAAGCAACTACTTAACTTTGAATTGGCCTTTACAGGTATATATATATATTTAATTTGTCTCATCTCTCTCTCTCTCTCTCCAGTATGTGGCTATAAATCCTGCTGGAGATCAAATTGTTACAGCTGGTAAAGCAGGACTAGCTATTTATCAAATTCACAAAAGAAAATGGAAATTATTTGGGAGTGAATTGCAAGAACAAAATCTCATTTGTAGAGGAGGTGTGGCTTGGTATAAAGATGTAGTGATATTTCCTTGTCGTGTCCAAGAGAAAAATGAGGAAGTATGGGACACCTGGTTTATCTGTCATTTAATTTTGATCTGTTAAAGGTTCAATTTTATTCTGTTCATCAAAATTTGGATGTTTCACGAAGTCTTCATACTCTTCGACTTATCTCTCCAGCTGTTAAAATCAATGTCCTTGGATCTCATCTCATCATAGCTACTAGAGACTCCACTTTGACGCTATATAAAATGAAAATGTCTTATAATTCTGATAAAAGTATGGATAGATGGATTGGATTAATGGATATATAAAAGATGGTTGATACTCAGTAATTAATATTAATTAATATTAATAATATTAATATTAATTAATATCTTTTATTTATTTCATAGGTCTTCTTTTATCAGTAATAAAACTTCATGTTATGTCATTCTTACCCTCCCTGTCTCGTCCATGGGCACTGACCCTTGTCTCTATAGTTCCCTCTACTATTCGTGCTGAGCCAGGTAGGATGAAGGGAGTGGGGATGCCCCTGTTGTAAGTAAATTTGGTGTTTCGTTAGGTTCTGGTAGTTTGGAGAAATTAGAAAGTATTTTATTGAATATTAGTGGGCGTGTCTTGATGGTACAAAAAGAAATACCACATGTGTCTGATGAACTACAGGTATGTCCATTTAGTATATCTATATGTCCATTTAGTATATCTATATGTCTATTTAGTATATCTATATGTCCATTTAGTATATCTATATGTCTATTTAGTATATCTATATGTCCATTTGTTAATCTATATGTCCATTTAGTATATCTATATGTCCATTTAGTATATCTATATGTCCATTTGTTATATCTATATGTCCATTTAGTATATCTATATGTCCATTTGTTAAATCTATATGTCCATTTGTTATATCTATATGTCCATTTAGTATATCTATATGTTCATTTGTTTATTTTACCAATATAATGCATTCATTTAACAAAATATATTCTATTTACTGAGTGTGCGTCCATTTTTTCAGGAGGAATCGTGGTCATTTTCAAGTCCTGTTAGTCTTGCTCCTTCAGTTGAAGCTATTTGGACTCCACCCCTTGACTCCACCCACTCTTCACCTAATCATCTTATGGAGTCATTATGGTTTGCATGTGGTGCTCAAGGGATAAAGGTATATAAAATGGATGAATGTTTAGATAAATGGATGAATGTTTGGATAAATGGATGGAGAATGACTAAAGTGTTGATAAATGGACAGCTACTTGTAAAAGAGAATTAATTAATTTGTAGGTGTGGCTTCCTCTGTATCCTCGTGATGAAGGTCATCCCACATTCCTCTCAAAGAGGATCATGTTAACTCTTCCATCATCTTCATCTTTTCCACAAACTATCTTGTTCTCTGATGCTGTCATAGTGGGTGTCTTACATGAACCACTTCATGCTGACCACACCCTAACCACACCCATTTATTTCCCACCCACAACTGTTAGGAGAATTGTAAGCAAATAAATTTTTAAAACTATTTCAAGATCACCTTTTAGACACGTTTATTTTTAAATCATATTTTGAGACAGTTATTAAAAAGAAAGTTAGTTAACAATTTTAATAGTTATGTTATCCATCTTAATAACAGCTTAGGTAACCACGCCCTTCAAATAGCTCGAAGACATGCCCATTTGCCATACTTTGCTCATATACTTGAGCTGATGTTGCATGAGATTCTAGAAGAGGAAGCCCCAGGTTCCATTCCCATACCAGGTTTGAGGACAGAGACCTATACTGCATAAGCTATATATCTTACTAGATGCATTACTTCCAAGAATAATAGAATTTATTAAACAATTCCCTCACTTTTTGGAAACAGTTGGATCATGTGCTCGTAAAACTGAAGTAGCACTTTGGCACTATCTATTTGCAGCCGTGGGTAACCCTAAGGACCTCTTTGAGGTGGGTGTGTCAGTTCAGTACACAAACTGACCGTATTATTTTACAGTTATGTTTGGCAGACTCCAAACTGAAGACAGCTGCCTCTTATCTGATCATTATACAAAATTTAGAACCTCCAGCTGTCAGTCGACATGTATGTCCCTCTCAAATAATTTACTGATCATCTTATGTTCTTTTGTTTATCTTTAGTTAGCTACTCGTTTGTTAGATGCTGCTCTAGATAACAATCAGTGGGAATTATGTAAAGATTTAGTTCGATTTTTAAAGAGAATTGGTCAGTATGTATTATTGATTGTAAATATCATGTGTGTTGTATTAATTGTCAGCTAATGACATTACACAATATCTAAATAAAATAGATAGAAAAGAAAAGCTCCAAAAGAGACTTGATGATTAAGTCTTACAACATTGCTGACCATAACTAACACCTCCTTTTGCTCTCTAAGGCTCTTATAGTTCAGCTGGTAAATAAATGACCCAGATAATCAAAGTCATGAATTCTAGTCCCATTTGGAGTTCTTTTCTCTTTTTCTGTATGTCTATTCATTCAATGTATTTATCACATGTAGGTCCTGGAGACAGTACTCCATTATCTCCTGTCTCATCTTTACCTACTCCTTCTACCCCTCATGTTAAAACCCCTAAATCATCAGGTAATTGTTAACATTATTAACGATATTACTACTATTGTTTATCCTATAAAGGTCCTGGCTCTCTTCCAGCAAATCTCTCTTCACCATCAACATCATCAGGTGTTGTTCCTGATTTAGATCAGTCTGTGGTATCTGTGGCTAGAGATCATTTGAGTAGTGGAAGTACATCAAATGTTGTCAGTGTTAGTGGAGACTATTGTGATCCTTCTGGAAAAGTGATCAAAAGGTAATCACTATAAATAGAACAATAATACTGACAGCATCATTGTAGATTTGTAGTTACTATAAATAGAATATACTTGATCCTCTCTTGTTTCAATTGTAGACCTCATTTTGCTCTTGATATGGATACAAGAGAAGAGTTCTTTATAGAATTAATTTTAAGTCGTCATGCTCGTAAATTACTGACTTCTAATTGTCTGTATGATCTTGGTCTTTTTGCTGCTCATTTGGACTTTGACCTCCAACAATGGATGGCAAAAGAAAGGTATATCATCATGGTGATATATTGCGATACTCTCTCCCTTCCTTCCTCAGACACAGAGCTGCTTGTATTGACAATTACATTCATGTTCTCTGTGAACTTCACAAGCAATTTCATTGGCCATTCCCTCCCTCCTCCACATCAACCACACCCAGTAGTGTTAGAGAACAGGTTGTCATGACAACCAACGAACTCTCTACTGACCAGAAATTACCTGAAAATGAGAATGTTGACAATTTAGAGAGTTCATTAGACTTAACTAAAAGAGGTCTTAAGAGACTTAATCGTCCTCCTGATTTGAATATTTCCGGCACTCACAGTCAAATAGAAACAGTAGAGGCTACAGTGGGCGGAGAAGAGGAAGAGAGTACAGGAGAACATCAAATTGAGGAAGAAGTTATTGTCCATAGCTCCACCCCCTCTAAATTATCAGGTACAGGAAGTTATAGTTCAGAGAACTTTATAAAACCTCCATCATGTGAGTTTATTATTGATGTTCCTTTAATTGACTCTCTCTCCATTAGCTGATAGATTGTATGGGTCAGATTCTTTAGTAGAAATTGTTGATGATTCTAGTCTTTGGGAAGAAGATATCACCATGGCAACAGGATGGATCACGCCTTCAAAGACGGTCCAATCTGAATTAGAGATACGATACTTTATCAATGCTAGTGTCACTTCATATTGCTTGGAGTGGGTAGTCATATTAGGTATTCTATTACAAGATTTGTCAATATTCATGCACGTCCAACAACAACTCAACTATCTTGATTCTCAGACAACATTTCCTGATGACATTGATACAAGACTACTTAATGGTATTAACTCTTTGAGTGAATGGGCTGCTATTAACTGGTACAGTACAAACATATGTTACCATAGCAACCTATATACAAGATACATCTTTATACACTCATTTCATATTAGAGGATTGATGTTAGGATGGGGGTGGAGTTAGGTTTAGAATAATAAATTAATTGTTGTCTTTATTTCAATCATCTTTTCTCTATCTCTCTTTAGTCCTGGATATCTTCCCTTTCTCTCACTCATTACTCCAATTTTGTATCAGTGGCAACAACTACTACAAGATCATGTAAGGAACATCCAGGACACGCCTCTATTGAATGACTCCACCCACCAATTATTAAGTGCTCAGGTTGTAGAGGGTACTGATTCTGTTGGTAAAGATGAAAAACCAGTTAATCTGGTCAAACAGGTTAAACAAGATTTATATCAACAGTCAGATGAAGAGACAAGTGGTTGTATTATAACATAATTATAATTATTAATATTATTGATTTTAACTATTAATAACTATTGATATTTAGCTCAATGGGCGTGGTTTGCTTTGGAACACCCTTTTCTAAATGGAACAGTCAACAGTGGAGATTTGTAATGCCTGTTCTGAAGGTGATCTCGATCTTGTTAAGAGACTTATAACACTAGGCACGTCTCCTTGGATACGTGACAATCAAAGGAACACGCTCTTTCACTTGTGCTGCAGTTCATACCACTGTGGATTAGATGTATTACAGTATCTTATTGTAACTTCTGAAATTGTAAGTTGTAGTGATTTACGTAATAATGAAGGTTCAACACCACTTCATTTGGCTTGTGGTGCTGGAAAGAAAGAATTTGTAGAGTTTCTAATACGTGGTCAATATAATAATCATAATGACTTTGGCCTACCTAATTGCCAAGGGGAAACCCCTCTTTATTTTGCCAGTAGAAATGATCACAGTAACATTGTATCATTGATATGTACTAATCCTGACTATATATTGGATCCTGATGATATATATCAGTGTATTAAAGTGGCACCAAATTGGGATATAATGACAATATTATTGAGAGCAATATCATTTAATGATTTCATGACTAGAGTACGTCAAGAAAAGCACGCAAAGCAAATTTTTAAGAACAGTGTCACTATTCAATTGAAAGACAGTAGTTCTCCTCTCCTTCATCAAGTAGCTATATCAGGTGATCTAGATATAATGCAATACCTTGTTAATGAGGTAGGATGTAATGTAAATTGTTTAGATAGTGAGGCATACACTCCTCTGCATACAGCTATTGAGTATGGTCATCTACCAATAGTTCAATATCTCCTCAGTCAACCTCAATGTAACTGTGAGACTAGAAGTAATAACTGTGGAATGTATCCATTACATCATGCTGCTGGGTGTGGTTATTTGGAAATTGTCAAGGCACTTGTTGCTAGGGATTGTGATGTTAATATTAAAAATGAGAATAAGTTAACTCCATTACATTATTCCTGTGGAGGTGGTCATTTATTAGTAGTAAAATATTTAACATCTCATCCACAATGTAATATTAATGCAAGGGACAAATGGGACAGAACTTCTCTTCATGCTGCAGCAGAGTGTGGTCAATTACACATTGTTAAATATCTCACTGAAGACATGAATGTTGATATTAATTTAGTTGGTCATTATAGAGAAACTCCTCTTTATATGGCTTGTTGGCATGGTCATTTATCACTAGTAGAGTATTTCACTTCTCAGTCTCACTGTAATATTAACTTAAAGGATCAATATGGACGACATTCACTTCATGTAGCAGCTTGTAGAGGACACTTGGAAATAGTCAAACATCTTGTTGACTCAAAAAATTGTGATATCAATGTATCAGATGACAAAGGATACACTCCAATACATAACGCATGTAATAATGGTCATTTAGCAGTAGTAGAATATTTAGCTTCTAAACCACAATGTAATCTTGAAGTATTAGACAATACAGGAAGGCAACCACTCCACTATGCACTTTGTCAGGGACATAAAGAAATAGTTATGTTCCTGAGAGAGAAGGTTAGTGTTGATGGTATACATCAATGTATCAAGTCAGCAGTAGAAGATAAAGTACCATTATCAATGATTGAACTGTTAGTTCAAAAGATTGGCATTGAGGAATATTTAACAAAGAGACTTCAGGAAGATCAACCAATTTTCTCTGTTAATGACCCATTATTAAGACATATCATCACTGATGACTATCCATTACATAAGGCTGTACAATTGGGTCATGTAGATGTTACTAAGTATCTTGTCAATATTGGAGTATTTGATATTAACTTTAAAATTCAGATGCTTTATTACTACACTTACTACAAGTACACTCCATTACACATAGCATGTGAGAAGGGTCACTTTGAAATTGTCAAAATGCTAACTAATCACCCTCAATGTAATATTGAAGCTGAGAGTGATAACAAGCAGAGACCACTTCATTTAGCATGTCATTCTGGAAATGCAGATATTGTACAATATCTTGTCAAAGACAAAGGGTGTGACATTACTGCTAAAAATTCTTATGGCAGTACTCCGTTACATGTAGCATGTAAAAATCGTAACTTTGAAGTGGTCAAACTGTTAACTAATCACCCTCAATGTAATATTGAATGTGAGAATAGACAGTGTAGTAGACCGCTTCATTTAGCATGTAGATCTGGAAATGTAAACATTGTACAATATGTTGTCAAAGACAAAGGCTGTGACATTACTGCTAAAAATTCTGATGGGGATACTTCGTTACATGTAGCATGTGAAAATGGTAACTTTGAAGTGGTCAAACTGTTAACTAATCACCCTCAATGTAATATTGAATGTGAGAATAGACAGTGTAGTAGACCGCTTCATTTAGCATGTAGATCTGGAAATGTAAACATTGTACAATATGTTGTCAAAGACAAAGGCTGTGACATTACTGCTAAAAATTCTGATGGGGATACTTCGTTACATGTAGCATGTGAAAATGGTAACTTTGAAGTGGTCAAACTGTTAACTAATCACCCTCAATGTAATATTGAATGTGAGAATAGACAGTGTAGTAGACCGCTTCATTTAGCATGTAGATCTGGAAATGTAAACATTGTACAATATCTTGTCAAAGACAAAGGCTGTGACATTACTGCTAAAGATTTTAATGGCAATACTCCGTTGCACATAGCATGTAATTTTCATTACTTTGATGTCATTGAAGTACTAACAAATTGTCCACAATGTGATGTTGAAGCTGAGAATAATGCACATCAAACACCACTTCATTTAGCATGTAAAACTAATCATTATACACTGCCATTTAATATATTCTGGTACCGGTACCACCGATTTAAAGCTACAGTAAAAAGAAATCAAATAGACATAATTCGACTTCTTGCAAGTAAAGGCTGTGATATTTCAGCAGTAAATGATAGACTGCATTCCATATTGTCCAGATATCAACAAGCACTTCAGACTAGTAGAGAAGCCAATTTACGTGTTGTCAAATGTATCCTAACAGGACCACCAGGTGCTGGTAAGAGTACTTTGAAGAAGAGATTACTCAATGAGTCTCTTACAGAGCCTTCTTTTAGTACTGGTGTGGTTGATGCAGCCATACAAGTTGACTCATTTCGTAAACTACAACAACATAATGCAGTAGTTACTACAGAATGGAGGGAACAAGATCTAGATGAAGAAGCTGTTTTAATATATGAGAATATTGCAAGTAATACTGCACATAGCCATCCTCCTCATCCTAATTTTGAAATTGTTCAGCCTGATGGGTCATTGATATGTAGAGACAACATAATTGACATCAGAGATGACTATACAGATGAATTAGGAGAAGATAGCAATGATAGTTATAGCGATGCAGAAGTGAGTACGATAGTGCAAGATGCTGAAGGAACAGGAGATTTGGTTGAAGAAATAGAAGAAGAAGAAACTAATGATAATGTGGGATTTAAGGAAAATGCTGAAACCACTAAAAGTAACAAAGGCATTGATTCTCTCTCAAAATTTGTAGAAAATATTCCAGTCAAAAAGCGGAAGATATATGAAGAAAGATCTGGACAAACCACCAAAGACAGTCATGCTATGTTACATATCATTGATACTGGAGGACAACCTGAGTTCCATGAAATGTTACCAGCTCTTATCACTGGTCCAGCTATCAATCTACTTGTTTTTGATCTAACAATAGACTTGACAAGTCGTTATGAAATTACATATCGATCATCTAGTGGTGATTCTAAACCTTATCAAACATCTCTCACTCATGAAGAGGTCATCTTTCGTTCTCTAGCTAGTATAGCTTGTTTGAGACAAAATACTATTGGATGGAGTTTTGATAAAGTACCACTGAAGGATGAGTCAGAACCTGCTGCATTCCTTATAGCTACTCACAGAGACTGTTTTCCAAATGAAACTGAAGCTCAAGATAAAGTGGATTCAGTCAACAACCATCTTAAACTGAAGATACAGGATAGTGCTGAACTATTTAGAGAAGATCTTGTACAATATTCAACTCCAGATCAAGTCATTTTTGCACTCGACACAAGGAATGACCAAAAAGAAATAGAAGAGTTACGCTCAATTCTTCATCAAGTCATTGACGGAAAGTTTCATAAGTTACCTGTTCCTGCTTCTTGGTGTACTTTTAGCCTAAAATTACGAAAGAGTAAAAAGCCTATTCATCAACTAGATACATGTTTCAAAATGGCTCAAGAGTGTGGAATTAAAGATACAGAAGACTTCAACTCTGTTCTCTGGTTTTTACATCACAGAGTGGGTGTTATTATGTATTATCCAGAGGTAGAGGGACTAGGAAATATTATCATTACTAACCTCCAACTTGTATTTGACAGAATTACACAACTCATCACATCATGTTTTACTTTTAAAGAGTTAGGAAGTGCCTCAACTGAAAAAGAGTTTCGTGATAATGGTCGATTTAGTGAGTCACATGTAAAACAGCTTTCTTCCAGGAAAGGAGACCCTCTTACACCCACCAGACTAGTATCACTATTAAAACATCTACATATTGTAGCTGGTCCTATGAAGATCAAAGTTGGTTGTAAGACTGAGAACTATTACTTTATGCCTTGTGCTC
Organism: Xestospongia bergquistia; assembly: GCA_963965975.1. NCBI lineage: Eukaryota > Metazoa > Porifera > Demospongiae > Haplosclerida > Petrosiidae > Xestospongia > Xestospongia bergquistia. Next base: position 1,403,391 of record OZ014425.1, read on the forward strand.
TAAAACCTGCTCCAGTTGAAGAGGAACAAAGAGATCAGCCCATTTGTCCTGCTCCTTTGATAATCTATTTTGAGTGTGGGTACACTCCTGTGGGTGTGTTCTGTTGTCTAGTAGTTTATCTCCTCAGTCAAACTATTAAATCAGAGCTAGAGTGGAAATTACATGATAAAATTGTCCATCATCGTAACAAGATTACATTTAAAGTTGGTAAATATTATGATCGTATCACTCTTATTAGTCGAGCTACTTATTTTGAAGTTTGGGTTGAAAGAAAAGATGGTTTGACCTCAAAGCCATCATTAGATGTTCTCTGTAAACAGATTATCTCCATACTACACAGAGGTCTAGAGACAGTCACACAATCATTACACTACACTTGCAAATCTCGTCACTTCTTTGGTTTTCCTTGTTCGTGTCCTGAGTGTCACATACTTCCTTGTCATCCTGCTATAGTTGATGAAAATGGCATTGCAGCAGAGTGTGTCTTAACTGATTATGTTTTGTGCTTACAAGAGAGAAGACACCTGGTGTGGTCAACAAAGGTATATTGTCTCTTCCCTTGTATTCATTACATATTATGTAACACTTACTAGATATCAGAGCTCACTACTACAAGTGTATCAAGTGAAGTACTATGTACTCAATCTCAAGGTATTACTTATTAATATACTATATAGTAATATTGAGTATTATGTTTAATAGAGTCCTCTAATGTAACTAAAGTTAATGATAGTATGAATGAAATGATCCTTGCAGATGAACTAGGTAAGAAACAACACTGTTACTTTTTACATAGATTTACTGATGACATAGAGAGGAGACTACTTAATAAGAGATCATGTGATCAATCATCTTCTACTCCACCCTCCAGTAAGAGATCAACTAACAGAGATCAAAGAAGTGATGAGAGTAGTAGCAGAGAATCCTCCATTAGTAGTGAGAGACAAGATAGAAGACAACACAAGAGACAAAGAACAGATGAGGAGGATAACTCTGACTATGATGATAATATTACTACTAGTAGTACCAAAAGACAACCTCCAAGATCACATGAGATTGAAATGGAGTCACATGACCAATCAACTAGATCACGTGGTAAGGAGCCAGCAGGAGGTAGACCTTATAAAAGAAAGGGGAGACCAGACAGTAGCACTATTTCACAAATACCATCAAGACTTCCTATAGTAAGTATACTATTGTGTTATGATATTTGTACAGATTACTATTGTACTTGTTAATATAATTATTCCACTTAGTATACTGTATTTGTCAGGTGATCCTAAAATTGTTTTAGGATCACATGTTATATGTAGTTATAGTTATATGTCTATATCTAATAATTTATAAGTGACTTTTGACGCTGGTAAATTAAATTAAACATATTGACTGTTAACACATTAATGTGTTTAATCATTTAATTTACTTTTACCACAAGTACTATAACTTGGATGTGATGAATCATATTATTTGGCATTTTATAACTTGAGAGAACAGCACTATAGCTATTTACAACTTTCAAGTCTTCAGTATCAGTGAATCTTAGCTGTTTAGTGTAGGACCAGTATCACTAAAACTATCATAGAACAATTACAATCTTGTTATAAATATTGTTAGTTAATTAAGTTTATTATTTTACACAATTTTATTAACTTCATTTATATATATATAATAACATAATATCTACTTTTATACAAGTGTATGCATCTCTCTCTCTCTCTCTCTCTCTCTCTCTCTCTCTCTCTCTCTCTCTCTCTCTCTCTCTCTCTCTCTCTCTCTCTCTCTCTCTCTCTCTCTCTTTCTCTCTCTCTAGCAATCATGGGATCAGCTTTTGGATCAACAGCCTCCAATCAAAGAGTTAATTACCCATGCTAGAACTTCAAAATGCTTTAAATTAGGAGTACAACTAGAACTGGACGACGTTAATCTTAATGGATGTAATGGTGATTTAAGTCATGTTTATAACTTATGGATTCAGGAAAAAGCTGAAAATGCAACAAGAAGAAATTTATTATCTGCTTTAAGAACTATTAAACAGAATAATGTTGCAATGATTTATGAAGATTATCTGAAAACATTGGTTAGTTCATTCTGTTAACACAATATATTTAAAACTACATTTTCAAACATTTCATACATCAGTCCCTTTAGTGACAACCAATATATATGTGTTAGTACACAATGTTAGCAAGAGATATAATTACTAGGTCAAAGTAAAACTAAAATCTTAATATTGTAGCACATGTCATCTGTTTATGCATTAGTTGCTCTATTGTTGTTGAAATGATATGTAGATTCTGTATATATCAATGTATATAACTGTTGTTAGTATTAATATAGTCATTTATGCAAAGACATGCCATAGTAAATTTTTGCTTAGCACATAGCATGCTCTGTGGTCCTAATATTGTTTTGTGGTACAATATCTTTTGCTTAATATTAAAATTATTATGAAAAATTTGTACCTAGTTATTGACAGTTAACACACATTATTATATAGTAAATGTAATTAGTTTACAATATAATTTACTTGTCATGGATATTTCTTTGATAAAAATAAAAATGATCCATTCATTTAGGTCAGTGATAAAAACTAAAACAAAAACTACTCATTAAAAATAAGAAAAAGCTAATGGAATACGTAAACATCTAGGTCTCCCTATGTCTTAATGAATATGAAACTAACTGAGATATGCTCACATACAAGCTGAAATATTTTTGTACAAACTACCTTGTTGATTGGATGTTACAGATGAGGAGGAGATGGATCAATTCTTTCTGAGCCAACATCTCTTTTAAAGTCATCCAAGGTTCCATCTAATGGTATCTCTAGTACACCTTGTCACTGTCAAGTGTGACAGATGCTTCTTTCAAACCCCTCTCTGATGACACATCCATTACAAGTCAGAGATATTTTAGGGTACCCCTTTCCAGTTCTATTAATGGATGAAGGAAACAATACATGTGCAAGAACTTGAGGTCTTCGTCATGTCCCTCGGAGGAAACTTATACAGATGAGGAAAGGAAAAAAATGAGGACCTCACCAAGGAAGGAGGAGAATGATAAAACTTGTCTGAATTCATCCCATCATCCATTTTTATCACAACCAGCAGGTAATGTTATTAACAGGATACTAGGCTGTCTCCTACATTTGTTTAATCTAAAGATGTTCTTCCTTTAATAAGGGATGTTAATAGATTATTGAGTTATAATAATAGTATAATATATGTTAGGTGTTTACATTACTGTGTGTACAGTCTTAACTGTACCCCCCCTTGTCCGGATACCCCCCCCCCCCCCCCCCCTGTTTACTCTATTGTTTGCAGTTATTTCTTGAATATATGCCATTATAAATCTCTCTCTCTCACACACACACAGAACTTAATACTATAGATCACAAGTCAACAGCAATTATCACTATTAAGTAAGTTAATCCTAACATTTAACAGACTGCTATATAATTTTTTACATAGACCTATATTTAACAATTATGATATTCTTATAGTTACTATAGCTATCATTTCCCAATAAATGAACTATCTATTTTCACATTGTTTTGGACAGTATGAAACTGTTTATAATACAGCTAGTACACAGTAGTGTTATAGCATTATCTATAATGTGATACTGTCATGACATTATTAGACTATGACTAGAATCAAAGCTGTGATATCTTACTAGAAAACTATCATAATATACATTACATGACAAACATGCCATTTACTATAGTTTATACGATGTACATCCACTTTTTCAGGAGGAATTGTGGTCATTTTCAAGTCCTATTAGTCTGGCTCCTTCAGTTGAAGTTATTTGGACTCCACCCCTTGTCACCACCCACTCTTCACTTAATCAATCTTATGGTGTCATTATGGTTTGCATGTGGAGCTCAAGGGATAAAGGTATTTAAAATGGATGAAATTTGTTTAGATAAATGGATAATTTTTTGGATAAATGGATGAATGGGCAATTAAATTGATGGATGAATGACTGAAGTGTTGAGTTGATTGATAGATGGACAGCTATTTGTAAAAGGTAATTAATTAAATTATTTAGTGGGTGTGGCTCGCCTCTATATTCTCATGATGGTCATCCCACATTCCTCTCAAAGAGGATCATGTTGACTTTACCATCATCTTCATCTTTTCCACAAATCTTGTTCTCTGATGCTGTCATAGTGGGTGTCCTTACATGAACCACTTCATGCTGACCACACCCTAACCACACCCATTCATTTCCCACCCACAACTGTTAGGAGAATTGTAAGCAAATAATTTTTTAAAACTATTTCAAGATCTCCTTTTAGACACGTTTATTTTTAAATTATATTTTGAGACAATTATTAAAAAGAAAGTTAGTTAACAATTTTAATGGTTATGTTATCCATCTTAATAACAGCTTAGGTAACCACGCCCTTCAAATAGCTCGACGACATGCCCATTTGCCATACTTTGCTCATATACTTGAGCTGATGTTGCATGAAATTCTAGAAGAGGAAGCCCCAGGTTCCGTTCCCATACCAGGTTTGAGGACAGAGACCTATACTGCATAAGTTATAGATATATATATATATATATATATCTTACTAGATGCATTACTTCCAAGAATAATAGAATTTATTAAACAATTCCCTCACTTTTTGGAAACAGTTGGATCATGTGCTCGTAAAACTGAAGTAGCACTTTGGCACTATCTGTTTGCAGCCGTGGGTAACCCTAAGGACCTCTTTGAGGTGGGTGTGTCAGTTCAGTACACAAACTGACTGTATTATTTTACAGTTATGTTTGGCAGACTCCAAACTGAAGACAGCTGCCTCTTATCTGATCATTATACAAAATTTAGAACCTCCAGCTGTCAGTCGACATGTATGTCCCTCTCAAATAATTTACTGACCATCTTACGTTCTTTTGTTTATCTTTAGTTAGCTACTCGTTTGTTAGATGCTGCTCTAGATAACAATCAGTGGGAATTATGTAAAGATTTAGTTCGATTTTTAAAGAGAATTGGTCAGTATGTATTATTGATTGTAAATATCATGTGTGTTGTATTAATTGTCAGTTAATAACATTACATAATATCTAAATAAAATAGATGAAAAGAAAAGCTCCAAAAGAGACTTGATGATTAAGTCTTACAACATTGCTGACCATAACTAACACCTCCTTTTGCTCTCTAAGCCTCTTATAGTTCAGCTGGTAAATAAATGACCCAGACAATCAAAGTCATGAATTCTAGTCCCATTTGGAGTTTATCTTTTCTCTTTTTCTATATGTATATTCATTCAATGTATTTATCAAATATAGGTCCTGGAGACAGTACTCCATTATCTCCTGTCTCATCTTTACCTACTCCTTCTACCCCTCATGTTAAAACCCCTAAATCATCAGGTAATTATTAACATTATTAACGATATTACTACTATTGTTTATCCTATAAAGGTCCTGGATCTCTTCCAGCAAATCTCTCTTCACCATCAACCTCATCAGGTGTTGTTCCTGATTTAGATCAATCTGTGGTATCTGTGGCTAGAGATCATTTGAGTAGTGGAAGTACATCAAATGTTGTCAGTGTTAGTGGAGACTATTGTGATCCTTCTGGAAAAGTGATCAAAAGGTAATCACTATAAATAGAACAATAATACTGACATCATCATTGTAGAGTTGTAGTTACTATAAATAGAATATACTTGATCCTCTCTTGTTTCAATTGTAGACCTCATTTTGCTCTTGATATGGATACAAGAGAAGAGTTCTTTATAGAATTAATTTTAAGTCGTCATGCTCGTAAATTACTGACTTCTAATTGTCTGTATGATCTTGGTCTTTTTGCTGCTCATTTGGACTTTGACCTCCAACAATGGATGACAAAAGAAAGGTATATCATCATGGTGATATATTGCGATACTCTCTCCCTTCCTCCCTCAGACACAGAGCTGCTTGTATTGACAATTACATTCATGTTCTCTGTGAACTTCACAAACAATTTCATTGGCCATTCCCTCCCTCCTCCACATCAACCACACCCAGTAGTGTTAGAGAACAGGTTGTCATGACAACCAATGAACTCTCTACGGACCAGAAATTACCGGAAAATGAGAATGTTGACAATTTAGAGAGCTCGTTAGACTTAACTAAAAGAGGTCTTAAGAGCCTTAATCGTCCTCCTGATTTGAATATTTCCAGCACTCACAGTCAAATAGAAACAGTAGAAGCTACAGCGGGTGGAGAAGAGGAAGAGAGTACAGGAGAACATCAAATTGAGGAAGAAGTTATTGTCCATAGCTCCACCCCCTCTAAATTATCAGGTACAGGAAGTTATAGTTATAGTTCAGAGAACTTTATAAAACCTCCATCATGTGAGTTTATTATTGATGTTCCTTTAATTGAGTCGCTCTCCATTAGCTGATAGATTGTATGGGTCAGATTCTTTAGTAGAAATTGTTGATGATTCTAGTCTTTGGGAAGAAGATATCACCATGGCAACAGGATGGACCACGCCTTCAAAGACGGTCCAATCTGAATTAGAGATACGATACTTTATCAATGCTAGTGTCAATTCATATTGCTTGGAGTGGGTAGTCATATTAGGTATTCTATTACAAGATTTGTCAATATTCATGCACGTCCAACAACAACTCAACTATCTTGATTCTCAGACAACATTTCCTGATGACATTGATACAAGACTACTTAATGGTATCAACTCTTTGAGTGAATGGGCTACTATTAACTGGTACAGTACACACATATGTTACCATAGCAACCTATATACAATATACATCTTTATACACTCATTTCATATTAGAGGATTAATGTTAGGATGGGGGTGGAGTTAGGTTTAGAATAATAAATTAATTGTTGTCTTTATTTCAATCATCTTTTCTCTATCTCTCTTTAGTCCTGGATATCTTCCCTTTCTCTCACTCATTACTCCCATTTTGTATCAGTGGCAACAACTACAAGATCATGTAAGGAACGTCCAGGACACACCTCTATTGAATGACTCCACCCACCAATTATTAAGTGCTCAGGTTGTAGAGGGTACTGATTCTGTTGGTAAAGATGACAAACCAGTTAATCTGGTCAAGCAGGTTAAACAAGATTTATATCAACAGTCAAATGAAGAGACAAGTGGTTGTATTATAACGTAATTATAATTATTAATATTATTGATTTTAACTATTAATAACTAATTAACGTTTAATTAGCTCGGTGGACGTGGTTTGCTTTTGAAACACCTTTCTCAATGGAACAATCAACAGTAGAGATTTGTAATGCCTGTTCTGAAAGTGATCTCGATCTTGTTAAGAGACTTATAACCCGAGGTATGTCTTCTTGGGTACGTGACGATCAAGGGAACACGCTCTTTCACTTGTGTTGTAGTTCATATCACTGTGGATTAGATATATTACAATATCTTATTACCACTTCTGAAATTGTAAGTTGTATTTATTTACGTAATAATGAAGGTTCCACACCACTTCACTTGGCTTGTGGTGCTGGAAAGAAAGAGTTTGTGGAGTTTCTAATACATGATCAATATAATAATCATAATGACTTTGGCCTTCCCAATTATCAAGGGGAAACCCCTCTTTATTTTGCCAGTAGAAATGGTCACAGTAACATTGTATCATTGATCTGTACTAATCCTAACTATATATTGGATCCTGATGATATATATCAGTGTATTAAAGTGGCACCAAATTGGGATATAATGACAATATTATTGAGAGTGATATCATTTAAAGATTTTATGACTAAAGTACGTCAAGAAAAGCACGCAAAGCAAATTTTTAAGAATAGTGTCACTATTCAATTGAAAGACAGTAGTTCTCCTTTCTTTCATCAAGTAGCTATATCAGGTGATCTAGATATAGTACAGTACCTTGTTAATGAGGTAGGATGTGATGTGAATTGTTTAGATAATGAGGCATACACTCCTCTACATAGAGCTATTGAGTATGGTCATCTACCAATAGTTCAATATCTCCTCAGTCAACCTCAATGTAACTGTGAGACTAGAAGTAATAACTGTGGAATGTATCCATTACATCATGCTGCTGGGTATGGTTATTTAGAAGTAGTTAAGGCACTTGTTGCTAGGGATTGTGATATCAATATTAAAAATGAGAATGAGTTAACTCCATTGCATTATTCCTGTGGAGGTGGTCATTTATTAGTAGTAAAATATTTAACATCTCATCCACAATGTAATATACATGGAATGGACAAATGGGAAAGAACTCCTCTTCATGCTGCAGCAGAGTGTGGTCAGTTAGACATTGCTAAATTTCTCACTGAAGAAAGGAATGTTGATATTAATTTAGTTGGTCATTATAGAGAAACTCCTCTTTATATGGCTTGTTGGCATGGTAATTTATCACTAGTAGAGTATTTCACTTCTCAGTCTCACTGTAATATTAACTTAAAGGATCAATATGGACGACATCCACTTCATGTAGCAGCTTGTAGAGGACACTTGGAAATAGCCAAACATCTTGTTGACTCAACAAATTGTGATATCAATGTATCAGATGACAAAGGATACACTCCAATACATAATGCATGTAATAATGGTCATTTAGCAGTAGTTGAATATCTAGCTTCTAAACCACAATGTAATCTTGAAGTATTAGACAATACAGGAAGGCAACCACTCCATTATGCACTTTGTCAAGGACATAAAGAAGTAGTTATGTTCCTGAGAGAGAAGGTTTGTGTTGATGGTATACATCAATGTATCAAGTCAGCAGTAGAAGATAAAGTACCAGGATCAATGATTGAACTGTTAGTTAGAAAGATTGGTATCAAGGAATATCTAACAAGGAGACTTGAAGAAGATCAACCAACTTTCTCTAGTAATGACACTATTTTAAGAGATATAATTGCTGATGACTATCCACTACATAAGTCTATAGAGTTGAGTTGTCTAGATATTACCAAATATCTTGTTAATATTGGAGTATTTGATATTAACCTTCACTACTACACATACACTCCATTACACAGAGCATGTGAGAAGGGTTACTTTGAAATTGTCAAAATACTAACTAATCACCCTCAATGTAATATTGAAGCTGAGAATAATTACAAGCAGAGACCACTTCATAAAGCATGTCAGTCTGGAAATGTAGACATTGTACGACATCTTGTGGTAGAGCAAGGCTGTGATGTTACTGCTAAATATGACTATAGTTACACTCCATTACACATAGCATGTGAGAAGGGTCACTTTGAAATTGTCAAAATACTAACTGATCATCCTCAATGTAATATCGAAGCTGAGAATATTATTCAGGAGAGACCAGTCTACTTAGCTTGTACATCTGGAAGTATTGACATTGTACGACATCTTGTTGAAGATAAAGGTTGTGATGTTAATGTCAAAATTGGTATTGATTACAATACTCTATTACACATAGCATGTGAAAAGGGTAACTTTGAAATGGTCAGAATACTAACTGATCACCCTCAATGTAATATTGAAGCTGAGAATAATTACAAGCAGAGACCACTTCATAAAGCATGTCAGTCTGGAAATGTAGACATTGTACGACATCTTGTGGTAGAGAAAGGCTGTGATGTTACTGCTAAAGCTATATATAGTGACACTCCATTACACATAGCATGTGAGAAGGGTCACTTTGAAATTGTCAAAATACTAACTGATCATCCTCAATGTAATATCGAAGCTAAGAATATTATTCAGGAGAGACCAGTCTACTTAGCTTGTACATCTGGAAGTATTGACATTGTACGACATCTTGTTGAAGATAAAGGTTGTGATGTTAATGTCAAAATTGGTATTGATTACAATACTCTATTACACATAGAATGTGAAAAGGGTAACTTTGAAATGGTCAGAATACTAACTGATCACCCTCAATGTAATATTGAAGCTGAGAATAATTACAAGCAGAGACCACTTCATAAAGCATGTCAGTCTGGAAATGTAGACATTGTACGACATCTTGTGGTAGAGAAAGGCTGTGATGTTACTGCTAAAGATGACTATAGTGACACTCCATTACACATAGCATGTGAGAAGGATCACTTTGAAATTGTCAAAATACTAACTGATCATCCTCAATGTAATATCGAAGCTAAGAATATTATTCAGGAGAGACCAGTCTACTTAGCTTGTACATCTGGAAGTATTGACATTGTACGACATCTTGTTGAAGATAAAGGTTGTGATGTTAATGTCAAAATTGGTATTGATTACAATACTCTATTACACATAGAATGTGAAAAGGGTAACTTTGAAATGGTCAAAATACTAACTGATCACCCTCAATGTAATATTGAAGCTGAGAATAATTACAAGCAGAGACCACTTCATAAAGCATGTCAGTCTGGAAATGTAGACATTGTACGACATCTTGTGGTAGAAAAAGGCTGTGATGTTACTGCTAAATATGACTATAGTGACACTCCATTACACATAGCATGTGAGAAGGGTCACTTTGAAATTGTCAAAATACTAACTGATCATCCCCAATGTAATATCGAAGCTGAGAATATTATTCAGGAGAGACCAGTCTACTTAGCTTGTACATCTGGAAGTATTGACATTGTACGACATCTTGTTGAAGATAAAGGTTGTGATGTTAATGTCAAGATTGGTTTTGATGACAATACTCTATTACACATAGCATGTGAAAAGGGTAACCTTGAAATGGTCAAAGTTCTAACTGCGCACCCTCAATGTAATATCGAAGCTGAGAATAATTATGTGGAAAGACCAGTCTACTTAGCTTGTAAATCTGGAAGTGTTGACATTGTACGACATCTTATTGATAAAGGTTGTGTTATAAATGGATTTGATGATACAATGTATGGACATAGCAGAAAGAAAAATGAAATCCTCTCAATTTTTAAATATCAACAAGCACTTGGTACTAGTGGAGAGGCAATGTTATGTGTTGTCAAGTGTATTCTAACAGGACCACCAGGTGCTGGTAAGAGTACTTTGAAGAAGAGATTACTCAATGAATCTCTTACAGAACCTTCTCTTAGTACTGGTGTGGTTGATGCAGCCATACAAGTTGACTCATTTCGTAAACTACAACAACATAATGCAGTAGTTACCACAGAATGGAGGACACAAAATCTTGATGAAGAAGCTGTTTTAATATTTGAGAATATTCTAACTAGCACTTCAAAGAGTCAATGTCCTCCTACTAGTAGTGAAATTATTCAGTTAAGCAACAATGTATCATCAGACATTGTGATACCAATGACAGAAATCAATGAAACTGACATTGATATGAGAGATGTATTAGAAGAGGAGCTGGAGGATAGTAGTGGCTGTAATAGTGATAATGAAACAAACACAACAGAAGGAGAAGAAGGTACCAACGAAATCAGAGGGTTAGACAAGAAAATGGAAGAAGGAGAGATTGAGGAGGTCAATGAAAGATTTAAACAAAATAACAAAACTACTATAACACATCGAGAAGGTCTCAAATCACTGTCAAATTTTTTAGATAATATTCCTGTCACTAAAAGAAAGCATTATGAAAAGAGATCTCAGCAAACAGCTAAAGACAGACATGCCATGTTACATATCATTGATACTGGAGGACAACCTGAGTTCCATGAAATGTTACCAGCTCTTATCACTGGTCCAGCTATCAATCTACTTGTTTTTGATCTAACAATAGACTTGACAAGTCGTTATGAAATTACATATCGATCATCTAGTGGTGATTCTAAACCTTATCATACGTCCCTCACTCATGAAGAGGTCATCTTTCGTTCTCTAGCTAGTATAGCTTGTTTGAGACAAAATACTATTGGATGGAGTTTTGATGAAGTACCACTGAAGGATGAGTCTGAACCTGCTGCATTCCTTATAGCTACTCACAGAGACTGTTTTCCAAATGAAACTGAAGCTCATGCTAAAGTGGATTCAGTCAACAATCATCTTAAACTGAAGATACAGGACAGTGGTGAACTGTTTAGTGAAGATCTTGTACAATATTCAACTCCAGATCAAGTCATTTTTGCACTTGACACAAGAAATGATGAAAAAGAAATAGAAGAATTACGTTCAATTCTTCATCAAGTCATTGATAGAAAGTTTCACGAGTTACCTGTTCCTGCTTCTTGGTGTGCTTTTAGTCTGAAGTTACGAAAGAGTAAAAAACCTATTCACCTTCTAGATACATGTTATAAAATGGCTCAGGAGTGTGGAATCAAAGATAGAGAAGACTTCAAGTCAGTTCTCTGGTTTTTACATCACAGAGTGGGTGTTATTATGTATTATCCAGAGGTAGAGGGACTAGGAAATATTGTCATCACTGACCTCCAACTTGTATTTGACAGAATTACACAACTCATCACATCATGTTTTACTTTTAAAGAGTTAGGAAGTGCCTCATCTGAAAAAGAGTTTCGTGATAATGGCCGATTTAGTGAGTCACATGTAAAACAGCTTTCTTCCAGGAAAGGAGACCCTCTTACACCCACCAGACTAGTATCACTATTAAAACATCTACATATTATAGCTGGTCCTATGAAGATCAAAGTTAGCCATAAGACTGAGAACTATTACTTTATGCCTTGTGCTCTAAAACCTGCTCCAGTTGAAGAGGATCAAAGAGATCAGTCCATTTGTCCTGCTCCTTTGACAATCTATTTTGAATGTGGGTACACTCCTGTGGGTGTGTTCTGTTGTTTAGTAGTTTATCTCCTCAGTCAAACATCTAAATCAGAGCTAGAGTGGAAGTTACATGATAAAATTGTCCATCATCGTAACAAGATTACCTTTAAAGTTGGTAAATATCATGATCGTATCATTCTTATCAGTCGAGCTACTTATCTTGAAGTTTGGGTTGACCAAATAACTCCAAAGTTATCATTAGATGTCCTCTGTAAACAGATTATCTCCATACTACACAGAGGTCTAGAGACAGTCACACAATCATTACACTACACTTACAAATCTCGTCATTTCTTTGGCTTTCCTTGTTTCTATCCTGAGTGTCACTTGTATTCTTCTCATCCTGCTATAGTTGATGAAAATGATTTAGCAGCAGAGTGTGTTTTAACTCGTGAAGTGATGTATTTACAAGAGAGAAGACACCTGGTGTGGTCAACAAAGGTATATTGTCTCTTCCCTTGTATTCATTACATACTATATAACACTTACTAGATATCAGAGCTCACTACTACTAGTGTATCAAGTGAAGTACTATGTACTCAATCTCAAGGTATTACTTATTAATATACTATATAGTAGTATTGAGTATTATCTTTAATAGAGTCCTCTTATGTAACTGAAGTTAATGACAGTATGAATGAAGTGATCCTTACAGATACACTAGGTAAGAAACAACACTATGTAAACTTGTATTACTTTATTATATTCTAGATATTAAAGACTTGAAGTTTGTAAAATCATTACTAAGCAACTTCACTGATTGGGAATCTCTTGGACTTGAACTGGGTCTCTATTATCCAACATTAGAAGCTATTAAAATTGAAGAAAAGGAGCGAGTTAAGCAATGTACAATGAAGATGTTAGTTGCTTGGTTAAAAAAGACTGACAATGTATCATGTTGCCATGGTCCTTGCTGGCAACAACTTATTGAGTCATTGAGAGCAATAGAAGAGAGTAGTCTAGCTGATGATATAGAGAGGAGACTACTTAATAAGAGATCATGTGATCAATCATCTTCTACTCCACCCTCCAGTAAGAGATCAACTAACAGAGATGAAGTAAATGATGAGAGTAGTAGCAGGGAATCCTCCATTAGTAGTCAGAGACAAGATAGAAGACAACACAAGAGACAGAGAACAGATGAGGAGGATAACTCTGACTATGATGATAATATTACTACTAGTATTACCAAACGACCACCTCCGTGGTCACATGACCAATCAGCTAAACCATATGGTAAGGAACCGGCAGGAGGGAGATCTTATAAAAGGAAAGGGAGACCAGACAATGACACAGATCCCAATACTAAAAGGAGATGCTAGTAGACAGATATCTCATTCCTCGTTGATGTCACTCTTCTACAATAGAGATCATACATATTATCCACAGAGTATAATAGATCATTGAACATTTACCTTCAGTATACTTCAAGAATAATACATATCTCAATCAACTACAACATACTATCTACTTAGCAGGTTAATTATAAAACAATATTATTATAATTATTCTGTTTATCGTATAGGGTTGTGTTAAAACTGTACACTTACTGTTTACATGATATCTATTACATCCATCATCTACCCATATACCACTTACCATATATGGACATATTAACCATACAATGACATAGATCCCAGTACTATAATAGTAGATCTACTAATAGAGATATTATAGTTTAACATTACATGATAACAATCAGTTATATCTTTGCTATATAGAGTATCTTAATGAGTATGTGGACATTATTAGTAATGGAGTATTGTAGTTAATACAGGAAGATGGATGTTCTAAGTATCTGATATTCTGATATGACTTCTTATGTACTATCAGTTAGTATGAATCTCTCTATGTGAAGTCATAAAGAATAGTTCAAAGGTACTATTACCTAATGATAGTATATTTATGATTTATTTATTTCCAGGTAACCAAAGGATATCTTCTATCATCTAATTGAGACCTTTTTTCATCATATCACAACAATGATCACAGACTTTACAGTTACCAATATCACTTATATTACTATGGGACATACAGTTTGATGTTGGTGTTATTATCCTATCCATTAGATCTCAAGTTATTATAATGAGGTGATGATAGGGACCTTAATACAGTGGACCTATCAAACTTTTTATCAGATGAAACAAAATATGATTCTATTTAATGTAATATTAACATGTTATAAAATTGGGTGGAGTTAAGTGGGCTGCTTGTCTGGTTTGAAACACCCACTAAGTGGAGAAGGCTGGTGTATGTAACTGGAGATTTATCAAGAGTGGTAGTATGTACAGTAACAAAGGATCTTTTGTTAGTACTTACTCTGAGGAAAGACAACAGAGAACAACAAAGGTATCCTTCATACTCAAATATATTACTATATGTAATGTCACATTAGATATCAGACCAACCCTCTAGTAGATCTAGTGGAGCAGCATGTGCTACAACACAATATCAAGGTATTAGCAATATATTAAGTATATTGTTATTATTACTAACATTACAGAGTCTTCCAGTATAACTAAAGTTGATGATACAGTCCTTACAAACATACTAGGTATGATACACCTCTATTACTCTGTGACATGTATTGTTATTTATATAATATATGTAGATGTTAGTAAAGATTTGAAAAGGGCAATGGGATTACTGGACAAACTTACGGACTGGGAATCACTTGGACTTGAACTGGGTCTCCATTTTTCGACATTAGATGCTATTAAAATTGAAGAAAGAGATTAAGTTAGAAAATGTATGATGAGAATGTTAGTACTTGGTTAAAGAAGACTGAAATGTAGCATGTTACAAAAGGAAAGGGAGACCAGACAATGATGCAGATTCACATGACCAATTGACTAGATGTGGTATAGGAGAATGGAGACCAGACAGTGATATTCATTGCAGTATTAAAAAGAGACAGAGGACAGATGAGGAGGATTCTGACTATGATGATAATATTTCTACTAGTATTATTAACAAACGACAACCTCCAAGGTCACATGATAAACAACAATTTTCAAGGCCACGCAACGGACAACAACCTCCAAGATCACATGACAAATTTACCAGACATGATGATATTCTTCAAAGACCAACAAAATCTATAGTAAGTATATCTTATTTGCAGCATGTCTATTATATTAATATGTGTCTATTATATTAGTATGATATTACTAATATTGTGATACATTGTTTGTAGTTATTTCTTGACTTAGACAAATATATACCTCATTGCTATTATAAGTACATCTCTCTCTCTCTCTCTCTCTCTCTCTCTCTCTCTCTCTCTCTCTCTCTCTCTCTCTCTCTCTCTCTCTCTCTCTCTCTCTCTCCCTCTCTCTCTCTCTTCTAGCACTCAGAACTTAACACTATAGATCATATGGATATAGTCCCTCCTATCAAAGCACTACCAAGTCAACAGGAAGTATCACTATTAGGTAAGTTAATCCTAACATTTAACAGACTGCTATATAATTTTTTACATAGACCAATCCACTCCTATATTTAACAATTATCATACTATAGATATCATTTCCCAATAGATGAACTATCTACTATCACATAGCTAAGTAGTAAGTAGCTGTTTATAAAATAACAGTACACCAGCTGTATCTGGAAGCAAAATTTGTAGCATGAACTATAATATGTTTGTGGCATAATAACAGAGAACTATAACTAGAATCAGAGCTGATATCCTTCCTTCATAACTAAATGCTTGCTAGCACTCTGAAAACTATGTCATCACACAACAAGCATATATAATGTCATTTACTGTTTATTATACTCTCAACAGATATTGATGTTAGCGAAATGAGGAAAATAATCAAGAAAGTTCTCACAGAGAACTATGCCAATTTAACTAGTTTGCCAAAAATGTCCTTACCAAAATTACCTGCTGAAATGTTTGCTGTTGGTCTCATAATGATTAGTAGTGGAGTACAAAGGACAGCAACATTTGATGATATTATGGAAGAATTCCAGGCTAGAATGAATTTTAAGAGAAGTCCTGCTGAATTACAAGAATATTTTGTTAAATTCTTAACAAGTTTAAACAAAGTAGGTGGTAGTTTTGCTGCTGCCTCTAGTCTCCTTCAAGATGAATGGACTGAAGCCATCAGACATAATTTTACTCTAGACACTGCCATAATTATATGTCATTGTAAATATAACATTGATTTTTACTCTTTTTTTGTTTTCACAATCATAGAACCCAACATAGTGATACTCTCAAACAACTACATTGTGAAATTGAGAGACTTAAACTAGAAAACAAAAGTAATGTTACTGTATTCCGTTATGTGTGTGATATTGATGTCTTTGTTTAGAGTTAAATTTTAAACTAGTCATGTGCAGATGTGGTCTAGTTTATCTCTTCAGCCACTTGAACACAATCAAATGAGATTACTAGTTAGTGAATGTATTTTACATGTAACTGAGTCAGTGTAGACTGGGACTGCCCACATTTTCATATACATACTTCAGACTGAGTCCTATAACTAGTATAGACTTTTCAGACTGAGTCTTTTCTATAGCTACAAAGAGCAGACAGAGTTATAGAAAGCATGAGAGAAATGATAGCTCAGAAACAGATGATAAACTAAGACCATTCATGTTGGAGAAAGAAGTGAGAGAGTTACAGAATGTATTGCGGAATGAAAGAAGTCAAAATAGTCAACTGATGAAAGTCATTGAACAAAGAATGCAACAAAGGTACTACTGATGTACAACACTAACAACTTCATGTGCTAAATACAGAAATACATTATATGATAATACTGCATCTTTAAGTACTATAATTACTCATTATGTATAATAATATGTTTTTGTAGCTTAATTTACTCTCTTTTTCGTGTTAAGTTATGATCACTCAGATATCGAGAGTGAAGTTGCTCATCAAGATGAAAGAGAGGACAGTCTCACTTTAGACGAGTGTAAAACAATTTTACAAGATTTAAGGGTTAAAAATGAGTGCCAGGCTCACGAGGTATAGTAGGAAAAAATGTTTTCGACATTCATATGTCCATTGATATGTCTTTTTATTCATCCATTGATTTATCCATGAATCCATTTGTAGGTTTCATTCATCTATTTCTGTACATGTAAATATGACTCATTCAAGTTTGGTCATTCTTTATTTGGTCCTCTAGTTAAATCAATTAATAGCTGATCTTCAAGACTTGTTATTCTCAGATAAATGGACACCAGATGCATATCTCATAGCCAGAGCTTATGTGCCTGATGACTTTGAGAGAGATGATAAAGATCACTTTACCAATAAGGAAAGGTACACGTGAGAAGACTGTCAATATGTCTGTGTGTGTGTGTGTGTCATTTATTTAACTCTCGGTCTAGACTCCCACAACTAGTACGACACAATGATAAAGTGTAAGTGATACATTAAGTACTTTTGATTAAAATCAAACTCAAAAAACTACCAAATATAAAAATTATATCATTGCTTAATTTCAATTCAGAATTGGTTAAAAATCTGTAAATAATAAAATTAATTTAACCAGTTTTTAATTTTACTAGTACTTAACAAACAATAAATAACTTTAGAAGTATAAAGTAACTCATGCTTTTATGATTTTTTTGTTATTCCCCATTAATAAAGACAAGACATATCGTCATCTTTACAAGAGTGTACACCTCCCAGCTCTATACCACACCTACCTAATCCAATATCAGAACAACATAAACATCCTCCATGATTACAAAGAACTAGATTAGGTACATTGACAAAAGACCATTTGAATTATTATAGCGTAATATTTTTTCTGAAATATAAAATTTCAGTGTTCTAAATACAGTAGGGATAAAGGGAATGAGAGAGTTTATAAGTAATACCTATAATTAGAATCATATGTCTGTCTACATGTACTTACATGTATTCTATGAAACCACTCCCTTAACAACTTCAAGAAGCCCTGAGCTAGGTAGCTAGTAATAGTCGATGAATTATCTAAAACAGTTACTAGTATAGAATAAAATGTCTCTAATACTCTTACAAGATATCAACAAACTGGACAAGATCCATAAAAATCAAAGAGACTTCATAATCACTGTCAACTTTCAACTTAAATGTCTTACCCTCTGTACATAATACATATATAGTAAACTAAGTGACACTTGATGAACAGTAGATTATCATGTAATACAATAACATGTTTAAATGGTAAACCTACAATTTTCATTCATTTACAAAATGTAAAGTTTGTCAATAAAATTAAAATTGTGATTGATGCATTAAAAAATTGATCTATTTAAAATACAGAATTTTTCAAAGCTAGCACGGACAGATCTGGTTCATGTAACTAGTACGCTGCACTATGATAGCTGTCTCCATCATATCTATACTAGTTTCACTAATTCATAATATATACACACATATTGTTATAGAAAATGCTGAGACTGCTAAACTGTCTAGTTTGGAAGTTTCTGATAGAATATATTATACCTTTTATTGTATATAGACATTGCTTTAAAACTATATTTCTTTCTAGTAACAATTTGTAGAATGTTAAAACTACTTGTATATTTTGAAGATTTCAATTAGTTGTTAATCAAATCAATTAAAAGTCAATTAATGTTGATCACGCGTGTAGTGATTTCCCGCCAAATTTGTCACAAGCTTGTATTGACTGGTTGTCAATTTGAAGCATGACGAGATTTCTTGATATTATAAAAGTACTCCATTTTCCATACTTTATTATAAGGTGAGTTATCTCTCCATCCATCCATCCATCCATCTCACTTCTATTCTGCAGTTGTTACAAATAACTCTCTTTTTCTTCCTATATGTTCTCTACGATTCGCCTCATCGTTGGATCATCTCGTACTTCGTTGGATCAACTCATCTCATCGTTGGATAACCTCTCGTCGCTGGATCATCTTTTTTATTTTAGTTATGTCATCTTTTTCTTTTCTTTTTTGTTCTCAAACTTTTTATTTTTTAATTTTTGTCAATTGATTTTTTGAATTTTTAAATAAATTTTGTCCTCTCTCTTCGTTCCTACAGGACTCAACTGCTCTTCGAATTCTCTGGTGTTCTCTGATGATCTTGACTGTTCTTCTCTGGTGTGATGATCTTGACTGTTCTCTGATGTCTTCTGATGTTCTTGACTGTTCTTCTCTGATGTTCTCATGACTGTTCTTCTCTGATGTTTTTGACTGTTCTTCTCTGATGTTCTCTGGATGTAAAAGATGAGTCGCTCTCCTGCTTGGTCTCTTCTGTCTTCCTTCAAGCCTTCTTTCCTCTTCTTTTAATTTTTTTTAATTTTATTTTGGGCTATTCAGCCCATACACACACACATACAAATCCTATTAATTATCTCCTCCCTGCCGCCTGGCGGCCTAAAAAAATTTTTTTTTAATATCCTAGGCCGCCAGGTGGCGGGGAGGAGCTCTGATCTTCTAGGGTGCGTGTGTGTGTTGATGGCCCCTTTTCACTTCCTCTGTCTCTCTTCATTCTCTATCCATCTTCACCAGTTCAGTTAATAACTTCTTTTTTCTTTCCTTGCAGGAGCAGCACTGTTGAAGAAGGTGAGCTATCTCTCCATCCATTTCATTCATTCTTTAGCAATCCAGTTGTTACAACTAATTCTCTTTCTTTCTCTATGTTCTCTACTTGTGGAGTGACTGGACTCTTGGGGACTTTAAACTACTGAAACTGTCTTATTTTAAGTTATTTTTTATTTTCTTTTTTTTTATTTTCTTTTTATTGTAGTTTTTTTTCATGTTTTTTATAGTTTGTTAGTATATTGTTTTAAATTTATTATATTGAATTTCTCAAAAAAACATTTTCACTAAAATTTGTCAAAAGTTAATTTCAGTTATATTTTAACTTAATTCTCTAATCACCAACTTAAAAATTTCAAAAAGTGACATTGTAGATTTAATATAACTTTGAAAACTGAATTAATTTTTTTAATCTTTTTATCTTTACTAAACAACTACAATCATTGAATTCTTATCAAAGTATCTTACTAATTTTAACAATTCATATTATCATTAATATTTAGCAAATTAATTAATTAGCTAAATTATTTAATTAAAAATCTTTTTATAATTAAAGTGTTGTTCTTGTAAGCGTTTTGCTGTACGCGTGTGCTGCTGTTATATTTTCCCGCCATAATGTCATATTTTTCCCGCCATAACGATAGGTCACACACGTTTGCTGTTCCTCGCTAGTCGTGTGCTGATGATCTTTCTCTGGAGACCTTTGATCGGACTCTTCACCTATTGAAATTTTAATTTCTGTTTCAGCGTTATTTTTAATCAAGTTCTTTTTAGACGATTATTTTTATTCTTGCTTTTAGATAGAGAAGACTTCAAGTCATTTCTCTAATTTTTACATCACAGAGTGGGTGTTATTATGTATTATCCAGAGGTAGAGGGACTAGGAAATATTGTCATAACTAACCTCCAACTTGTATTTGACAGGATCACATAACTCATCACATCATGCTTTACTTTTAAAGAGTTAGGAAGTGCCACTACTGAAAAAGAGTTTGTGATAATGGTCGATTTAATGAGTCACATGTAAAACAGCTTTCTTCCAGGAAAGGAGACCCTCTTACACCCACCAACCTAGTATCACTATTAAAACATTTACATATTGTAGCTGGGCCTATGAAGATCAAAGTTGGTTGTAAAACTGAGAACTATTACTTTATGCCTTGTGCTTTAAAACCTGCTCCAGTTGAAGAGGAACAAAGAGATCAGTCCATTTGTCCTGCTCCTTTGACAATCTATTTTGAGTGTGGTTACACTCCTGTGGGTGTGTTCTGTTGTCTAGTAGTTTATCTCCTCAGTCAAACATCTAAATCAGAGCTAGAGTGGAAATTACTTGATAAAGTTGTTCATCATCGTAACAAGATTACCTTTAAAGTTGGTAAATATCATGATCGTGTTACTCTTATCAGTCGAGCTACTTATCTTGAAGTTTGGGTTGACCAATTGACCCCAAAGCTATCATTGGACGTCCTCTATAAACAGATTATCTCCATACTACACAGAGGTCTAAAGACAGTCACACAATCATTACACTATACTTACAAATCTCGTCATTTCTTTGGCTTTCCTTGTTGCTATTCTTTGTGTCACTTATATCCTCCTCATCCTGCTGTAGTTGATGTAAATGATGTAGCAGCAGAGTGTGTATAACTCGTGAAGTGATGCATTTAGAAGAGAAAAGATACCTGGTGTGGTCAACAAAGGTATATTCTCTCTTCCCTTGTATTCATTACATACTATGTAACACTTACTAGATATCAGAGCTCACTACTACTAGTGTATCAAGTGAAGTACTATGTACTCAATCTCAAGGTATTACTTATTAATATACTATATAGTAGTATTGAGTATTATCATTAATAGAGTCCTCTAGTGTAACTGAAGTTAATGATAGTATGAATGAAGTGATCCTTACAAATATATTAGGTAAGAAACAACACTATATGTAAACTTGTATTACTTTATTATATATTCTAGATATTAAAGACTTGAAGTTTGTAAAATTATTACTGAGCAACTTCACTGATTGGGAATCTCTTGGACTTGAACTGGGTCTCTATTATCCAACATTAGAAGCTATTAAAATTGAAGAAAAGGAGCGAGTTAAGCAATGTACAATGAAGATGTTAGTTGCTTGGTTAAAGAAGACTGACAATGTATCATGTTGCCATGGTCATAGCTGGCAACAACTTATTGAGTCATTGAGAGCAATAGAATAGAATAATCTAGCTGATGACATAGAGAGGAGACTACTTAATAAGAGATCATGTGATCAATCATCATCTACTCCATCCTCTAGTAAGAGATCAACTAACGGAGATGAGAGAGTAGTAGCAGGGAATCCTCCATTAGTACTTAGAACAAAAAAGAAAACAACACAAGAGACAGAGAACAGATGAGGATAACTCTGACTATGATGATAATATTACTACTAGTAGTACCAAACAACCACCTCATGGTCACATGACTAATCAGCTAAATCACATGATATGGAACTGGCAGGAGGGAGATCTTACAAAAGGAAAGGGAGACCAGACAATGACACAGATCCTAATACTAAAAGGAGATGCTAGTAGACAGATATCTCACTTCCTTACAATAGAGATCACACACACACTGTAAGTACTATACTATCTACATAGTATATAATAGATCATTGATCATTTACTTCAGTATACTTCAAGTATCCAAGAACGATATATCATTGAACTTTTACTTTCAGTATACTTCAGGTATCCAAAAATGATACATATCTCTATCAATTACAACAAACTATCTACTTAGCAGGTTGATTATAAAACAATAATAATTATTATTATTATTCTGTTTATCTTATAGATTGTGTTAAGACCACACACTTGCTGTTTACATGATATCTATTACATCCATTTTCTACCATATACTACTTACCATATATGGACATATTAACCATACAATGACATAGATCCCAGTACTATAATAGGAGATCTACTAATAGAGGTATTATAGTTTAACATTACATGATGACAATCAGTTATATCTTTGTTGTATAGAGTATCTTGATGAGTATGTGGACATTATTAGTAATGGAGTATTGTAGTTAATACAGGAAGATGGATGTTCTAAGTATCTGATATGACTTCTTATGTACCATCAGTTAGTATGAATCTCTCTATGTGAAGTCATAAAGAATAGTTCAAAATGGTACTATTACCTAATGATAGTATATTTATGATTTATTTATTTCCAGATAACCAAAGGATATCTTCTATCATCTAATTGAGACCTTTTTCATCATATCACAACAATGATCATAGCCTTTACAGCTACCAATATCATTTATCTTACTATGGGACATACAGTTTGATGTAGGTGTTGTTACCCTATCTACTAATTCTTAAACTATTATAATGAGGTGATGACAGGGGACTTAATACAGTGGACCTATCAAACTTTTTATCAGATGAAACAAAATATGATTCTATTTAATAACATGTTATAAAATTGGGTGGAGTTAAGTGGGCTGCTTGTCTGGTTTGAAACACCCACTAAGTGGAGAAGGCTGGTGTATGTAACTGGAGATTTATCAAGAGTGGTAATATGTACAGTAACAAAGGATCTTATGTTAGTACTTACTCTGAGGAAAGACAACAGAGAACAACAAAGGTATCCTTCATACTCAAATATATTACTATATGTAATGTCACACTAGATATCAGACCAACCCTCTAGTAGATCTAGTGGAGCAGCATGTGCTACAACACAATATCAAGGTATTAGCAGTATATTAGGTATATTGTTATTATTGTTAACATTATAGAGTCTTCCAGTATAACTAAAGTTGATGATACAGTCCTTACAAACATACTAGGTATGATACACCTCTATTGCTCTGTGACATGTATTGTTATTTATATAATATATGTAGATGTTAGTAAAGATTTGAAAAAGGCAATGGGATTACTGGACAAACTTACAGAGTGGGAATCACTTGGACTTGAACTGGGTCTCCATTTTTCGACATTAGATGCTATTAAAATTGAAGAAAGGGGTCGAGTTAGAAAATGTATGATGAGAATGTTAGTTGCTTGGTTAAAGAAGACTGACAATGTAGCATGTTGTCATGGTCCTTGCTGGCAACAACTTATTGAGTCATTGAGAACAATAGAAGAGAACAGTCTAGCTGATGACATAGAGAGAAAACTACTTAATAAGAGATCATGTGATCAATCATCTTCTGCTCCATCCTCTAGTAAGAGATCAACTAACAGAGATGAGAGTAGAAGCAGGGAATCCCCCATTAGTAGTCAGAGACAAGATAGAAGACAACACAAGAGACAGAGAACATATGAGGAGGATAACTCTGACTATGATGATAATATTACTACTAGTATTACCAAACGACAACCTCCAAGGTTACGTGAGAAGCGACAGTCTTCAAGGTCACATGACAAACAACAATCAAGATCACATGACAAATTAGCCAGACATGATGACATTCTACAAAGACCAACAAGATCTCTTATAGTAAGTGTGTATTACTGTACATGTCTATTATATTAATATGTGTCTATTATATTAATATGTGTCTATTATATTAGTATGATATTACTAATATCGTGATGCATTGTTTGTAGTTATTTCTTGACCTAGACAAGCATATACCTCATTGCCATTATAAGTATATTTCTCTGTTTCTCTCTCTCTCTCTAGCACTCGGAACTTAATGTTAGAGACCATATGGATATAGTCTCTTCTATCAAATCAATACCAAGTCAACAATTATTATCAGTGTCAGGTAAGTTTATCCTAACATTTGACAGACAGCTGTATAGTTTTTCACAAGATACATTAATCAATCCACTCTTATATACAATTATCATACACTTATATAGTTACTACAGATATCATTTCCCAATAAATGAACTATCTAATATCACATTGCTATGTAGCTGTTTAAAATAACAGTACACCAGCTGTATCTGGAAGCAGAATGAATTATAATATGTTTGTGGCATAATAACAGAGAACTATAACTAGAATCAGAGCTGATATCCTTCCTTCATAACTAAATGCTTGCTAGCACTTTGAAAACTATGTCATCACACAACAAGCATAATATAATGTCATTTATTGCTCTCAACAGATATTGATGTTAGCGAAATGAGGAAAATAATCAAGAAAGTTCTCACAGAGAACTATGCCAATTTAACTAGTTTGCCAAAAATGTCCTTACCAAAATTAGCTGCTGAAATGTTTGCTGTTGGTCTCATTAGTAGTGGAGTACAAAGGACAGCAACATTTGATGATATTATAGAAGAGTTCCAGGCTGGAATGAATTTTAAGAGAAGTCCTGCTGAATTACAAGAATATTTTGTTAAATTCTTAACAAGTTTAAACAAAGTAGGTGGTAGTTTTGCTGCTGCCTCTAGTGTCCTTCAAGATGAATGGACCGAAGCCATCAGAACAAAACTTAGTTGAAATGGTACAATAAGATTTGTAATGTTTTAAAGTATATAACAATGAAGTTTGACCTTTTATATCATACTTAATTCAATACAAGATTGGTCTCACTTTACAATCAGTGTACTATATCTAACTAATATTCCAATGGACAGTAAAGAGGGTATTATTAAGCAGGTGCCTATGTAGGGATGGCATCTGTCTTCTTTCACAATTATTTTAAAACTTATATTCATGAGGAAAGAATTAGTAAGATTCTATTACTACTGAGAAATAGTTCAATCAAGGGAGAGAGTTCCCAAAGTCAAGTCAAGCAAGGCAGAGAAAAATAAAAGGACCACGAACCACTAACATGCACATACAGCACACACACGCAAAAACCTTACACTGTCTCCCAAAAGCTGGTCACATAAAATAAACTTATTATCTAACTCTAACTCTCATTGAAATAATCATAAATGCAATATTAGTATTATATTAACCTATAAGTTAAACTGTATATTATGAAATAGATTGATTGATCTAATCAATCCTTAGTCATATAAAATACATTGATAAGATACTTTATTAATAATAATGTTATTACAGTGTGATGTTTTATTTTATGAATCAGGTTGAACTATAAGATGTTATGACATGATATCGTAAAGGTCTGCAGTAATGTCACCTTGTCAGCAATATATTATGATTGTAGTTAATTGTCAATGTTCCCATCTATGAATGTTATGTTGAATGTCTCATTAGTTAGACCAAAGAATTTTCTTAGATGCTGACATTCTTCCTTACTATACAATTTACACGTCCATTTTGAAAAGTGATTTCCTGTGAGTACATGAAGTGTCTGTCAATTCCAGGATAATGAGTACTAATCAAATAGTGCTATTGATATGTTGTTAATTTTTTAATGGATTTGTATAACTAATAGCAGTGCATGGGTAGCAGCTGGTTAAAATCAACCAATCTACTTTAATAGTGTATGCTACTTGAAGAGGACTGTACAAATTCTTTTACAATTATTGAGTTATCACTGACCAATACAAAAGATCAACTTGACTATCCAAATGCAAAGAAATACATGTACAGATTCAAATAAGATACAATGGCATAAACATATATGTTCATTATTAAACTTTACTACTCATATATGTAGGACTGGCTCTAGTTTAACAAACTCCCATCTCTGCCAGCACCCGATCTCTTTTGACACGGACCACAGTTATCCATTTGATCTTGATAATATTCAACTTGTAATGTTGTATGAGCAAATCCATATTTATCTCGTAACATATGAGATGCTTCAATCAAAACAGGTTGAGAGTCAGTACCAGGAGCTAAAGAGGAAAAACAAAGGACATTAGATATCCAACAATAATTTTAAAAACAATTTTAAAAAATGAAAGAAAATATCAGAATGATAATCAAAAAGGACAAGGTAGGATAAAAACACAAACGTCTAAAAAAACCAACATGAGTAGTTGAGTATTTTAATTGTACAGTCAAAGACATTCATGACCGAGTATTAACTTCCACATGCCTACTTTCCACTTAAACCCAGCAAATATAAAGATGTAAGCTGATCGGATGTTTATGCAATGATTATATCTTTCTGCCTACACACATTTAGCCAATGAATATGATATAATATGATATAATATGATATAATATGATATAATTGGTTGTGACTAAGTATGTTTCACTTTTTGCTCAAGTAAAAGCTCATGTCAATCCTTTGTACTTGTGAAAATTACTTTATAATAAGTATATCAAACTCACTTATTGCTAAATGAGCTGCTAAGGCTGCCTTGCTGATAGTCAATGACCATATATGGATACTATGAGCATGTCTAACATTTAATACTCCTTGAAGATCTTTCTCAACTGCTTCAGTGTCAATATGACGGGGAGCACCTGAGAAATACAAAGGGAAAAGGAATACATGAATTAATACTATATGTTACATTGACAATAGTATTAATATAGTACCTTCCATGAGGACAAGCACAGCATCTCTTAAAACATTAAGTGTTGAAATGATCACCAAAATAGAGAACAGGAAAGTACATATTGGATCAACTATGTGTAGATTAGGCTAATATGAGAGAGAGAGAATAAACACTGCACTATATAAGTTTTAATACTTACCCAAAATTTAATGATATATCCAGCAATGACCACACCTATACTCTGTATTAAGTCACCAATCACATGTATAAATGCTGCACGTACATTGATACTGTGACCCTCTTTTTTGTTATTCCTCTGTCTCTTTCTAATATTACCTTCTTCTTCTCCTTCACCATCATGATCATGACGTCTACCAGTTAATTTATGCCACCAACTTTTATGATTATGATTATGTTGATCAGAATTGTGACTATGTCTGTGACTCTGTCCATGACCGTGACCATGACCATGATGATCATGTTGATGTAGTACCATACACATACTGTATGTGTATGTTTGTATGTGTGTGTGAAGAGAGAGAGAGAATAGTAAGACCACTTAAAGATTCCATGAAATGATGACATAGGTTTAAAATGCTGACAAGACTTGATTAAGTGACATCACTGCTGACTATTATGATCAAGTTACCCAAGACATCAGACCTTTAAATCACACCACACTGTATTTATAACATAGTCTAGTTAAGCTATAATTTTGTCAATTATAAATAGTTATATACTACATACTAGTATTAGTATTACTATTTGGCATAATTTACAAACTAGTCAGTCCTAAGATTTTTTAGACTGCGTCCATGTGATTATTTTAATTTAGCACCACTTTCTATTAAGAATTATCAGTAATGAATAAATATTATATTATATCCACTAGTACTATTGTACATTGTAAATCGATGAATATTATAATTGAGATGTTGGCTTAACAATTCTAGCCATCCATGGTACTTTTAGTATGACCACAGCTTCTGAAAACTTTCCAGTCTTCAAAAACTAGTAGTCTAGAATAAAAAACCAGCATTTTTACCATTTTAGAACAATTCTTTGGCATTATGTTGTCTACTTATATTACTTACAAAACATTAACAAACACTCCTGTACAAGCTGTTATCAACATAATATCAGCATTGATCTTGTTGTCATAATGTAGTATCCTCAATATTGCCTCATAGACTAGTACACCTGTTATTAACCATA
The DNA here is from genome assembly GCA_963965975.1 of Xestospongia bergquistia. Lineage (NCBI taxonomy): Eukaryota > Metazoa > Porifera > Demospongiae > Haplosclerida > Petrosiidae > Xestospongia > Xestospongia bergquistia. The sequence continues at coordinate 1,432,166 of OZ014425.1, forward strand.
TAATTAATACTGATATAACAGCTCCCATGACCTCTGTAAGGGAAAATGAAAAAGAATAAATGAAGAGAGTGGAAAACCAATTGAAAAGATGAAAGAGATGAGTCAAAGGAGATAAATAAATGTATTGATGAATTAATGGAGTCATCACAGAGGTACTGACCTGCTCTATGCCATCCAAATGACATTCGTTTTGATGGAGGATGAGTGGCCATCCAAATTGAGAACAAACTAATTAAAAAACTAGCAAAATCAGAGAGCATGTGTGCAGCATCTGTCATAATAGCAAGACTATGAGAAAAATATCCACCTACAAAGGAAGTGACATAATTAAAGATAGACATTTACAAGCCAGTCAGTGTCAGTTAGTGATAGAGGTTTACTACAAGTATATTAAACTTATTAATTTATAGAGATAGCACAAAGGAAGAACAGTTTCTTAAAATAACCGTAATTATGAGCTGTTATTTTTGTAAACCATCTCAAACAGTTTGTGGATTTTGGTGGTAAAATTATATATTTTACAGTGTGTACCAGGCAGTCCTATAAAATATTATGTATAATATGTCCATTCATTTTATTTTATTCTGTTGTTGTATGCAATATTTGTCCTTTGACCGCTGATGCATATAGAATCTAATGAACTTTAATAATCCTAATCCCAAGTGCTACAATCATCCTCTAAGCTATATAGCTTGCTTCTCTACCTATATTTTTAGCATTCTATAGCTGTTAGTCCTCCACTAACACACTCCTACTAATTATGCAGCCTTTGTAACTCTAGTCAGTGTTTTATTGTGAAGTCAGTATATTCCAAAAGAACAATAGGATGACAATTATAATTGTGTTAATTACATCAGACACCTATTTCTAACAAGCATAGTATTCGCTTGGAAATCAATACTACTGAAGGGAAATATTTATCTTTAGATTTAGAATTATAATTAGAACAAATCACATTTATAGGGAAGCCGTAGACGAACATTCCAATTCCTTTCTTCCACGAACCTTGGCGTATTTAAAAATTCCAATTAACGATCCACTTGATGAGTCCAATTTCTCATTCCTAATTCCATTTTTGGCATGTGTGCCACTTCTAGGCTTTTCTTGTTACTTAATAAAACACGGAGCGCGAGTACTACGAGCCGTCTCTTAGAATCGAGCGTCAACGAGATGTTTCCAGTTAGGTTGGGTCCCTGACTTTGGTTGTATATTGTAGTTCTATTATTTAGAGAAGCCGAGAACGGACATTAAAACTCCATATAATCCCGCTATATTGAAATTGGAAATAGGAATTGGAATGTCCGTCTGAGGATTCCATACATTTAACTAACTAAATTTCTAGGTTACAATAATTACTATACATAACTCTCATACTTTACCTACAACTTCTCCAATCATGAACAACAGTGCTATGACACAAGCAATTATTAGTTTTATACGAGCTTTACGACTAGTTGGATCTTTTGGTTTCACATGACATTCACATCGTATGGATGCATCAAGAGGTAGATCACTATTAACAATACGTATATCAGGAGATCTAATTAATGGCTCAGTTTCATCAGATATTGACTTTGTTGGTGAATGGGCTGTTGATCCATAGTGATGGCGATCCCTGTTTTCTAAACTCATAAGTGGTGTGGTTAATGTTGCAGAAGGGGGTCTGATCATGATGGGGGTTGAGTTTGCACATTGTATACATTGGCTACATGTACAACTTTGAGGACACACACAGACAGGAGTGTGGTTTCTGAGCAAGCTTTCTGATTCTGCTGTAGGTGTCATTGAAGTTGGAGTGTTTATAAATTCTCGATCAACTTTCTTCTCATCCTCAGAGAAAAAAGTAGATTGAGTTGTCATACCTGAAACAACAATAGCAGTAAATATAATACTTGTAGTTTTGATGATCTACCTTGTAAAAAACGAGCGTGGCCTGTAAGAGACAACAGCGAGATAGCAACAGCTATGAAACGAAATCACTGGGTCGTGTGCGAAAAGTGTCGTGTGAAGCGAATACACACGGACCTAACGACAACCCAAGATTTAATTTTAAAAAATCACTATTATGATATATTATTTTGACCATTGTCCAAATTTAAAAAATGGAAATAGGCTGATGCCACAAAATCACTTAAGTTCTTTATGGATTTAGTTCTTTGTTAATCAATTATAGATGATAGTCACGTGATAATATTATTAAGTTTATAAATCAACGATATAAAAACCCCAAAGACTAAGAGCTATAAACTTAATATTGTTAATAGCCTATTCGCTTTTACTAACACAAGACTCAAGTTTCAACAAGATGAAAACGATCTTATTGGCACTGATCGCGTTTGTTCTTTATCATTGCGTTAAAGGTCAAGTGAACAGCGTAAGTTGTCATAGTTTTGTTGTTATATTTTTCATGTAAGCGAATGAAGGAACGTCCCTTGCATTAGGAGAGCCAATTAATCGAAATGTAGTAGTTAGTTAGCTTAGCTCTTAAATTACAATGAAATAAATAATGCACACGGCACTGAGATCGGTGTCGTGTGTATACCCGTTTCTAGAGCCAAACAAATTGACGTTGTATCTAAGCCTAAAGCGCATAAGACTTACATAGATTCAGCTATTTTGCTATAAATCAGCATTCTATATGATGAGTGTGTGTGTGTATGTAAGAACTTCACTTGTCATCAGCTTAAAATTCTAAATTCACTTTTACAATTAATACTTTACAGCTGTAATTTAAGTGTTGATAATAAGCTCCAATAAAGTCATAGTCTATCTTTTTAATAGTGTCCAACAGAAGATAATTTAGTTGATCAATTCAATGTTATATCTCGACGTTTGTCAGTAGTTGGACCTGATGAACAAGTATGTCATATAGAACATCGCCACAATGACCACGGTATGTTATTATTGAATGGGTGGTTCTTGGTGTAACTTGACTATGATGAAATGACACCATTCACACTACTATTATTAACCCTGTGACACATAGTGATGTCATAGTACAAGAAGCACTCTATTGAATTCAATAGCTAATTATTACTCCTAGCAACTATGTTTGGTATAATATTGGGTTTGTTGCTTTCTAGATGATGACCATGACGATGACCATGACGATGGTCACCACAAGAAAGATCATGATGATCACCATGACGATGATCACAACAATAATGAGACTAACACTTGCGAGACTCTATACATGTTATGTAGAACAGTTATCCTCTCTCTCAATTTGACAACTGAGGACTGTCTAGAAGAACATAACCATAACTCTACAACATCATCAGTGACAGCTGCTCAAGGTAGTATAATCCTTACATGGGGAAACACTGTGTGTATTTGTGGTTTACTATACAGACAGAATGGTCTGAGTATAAACCACAAATATTTGTGTTGTCCTTTGAAAGTTATGAGTATAAACACACCCATGTCTAATAAATGATATTGTTGGTCAAGTATACTTCTTTGATATATTTTATGTGATGTTTACATGAGTGAGATATAAATATGGTGATGAACTTTAAATTTTGACTTTTAACTTTGAGGTGTAGTCATCACAAGTACTATTCAATGAAAAAAACAACCTGAGATAGTCATAGTTTCCTAGTTTTTCCTATAGCTCATGTCCTATGTCATCGCAGAGAGAAGTGCCATGACTAGAATAAATAAACCTTTGCTCTGAAAAAAGAACTCAACTGCAATGTTAATGTGGACTATGTAGCTGTAGGCCATTACATGTACAACATCAACTATTAAGTGTATTTTTATTAACTTTAAAAAAATAAAATTAAAAAATAATGATACCAAGTCAGTAAGTCAAAGTTGTTTACAGCTGTAACTGGTGTGTTAATGTTACAGTTAGGCTTCTCTCTAATGTACTCTCCTAGTCTTACACGTAGGCAACTTTCACCAAATAAAGCATCCTTGTTTGTCTAATTATGTTTGCACACTGTGGTTTGTTAATGATAAATGTAGAATTTTGAATGTAAATAATTATCATTATATGGCTATAATTACAAATGTTCTTCTTGTGCTACGTGATGAGCGCTGGTTGTTTAGCACTACAGCTGGTATATGCTAATAGCACGGAGGGAATGCCTGATTGTAGTTGGTTAATAAATTACTGGTTTATCTTTGAGCCTGCTTCTGTGAAATAATATCGCCTTTGAATTCTAAACTATCTGATTTTTGTAATAATGTTCTTATTTATCAGAAATAAGCAAATTAATTTTATAGTGTGCAAGAACGATTGTATTTTTATTACTCTTGTTTTGTTTCATTCTTGTTATCTCTTATGTGTCATTATTCTCTATCTTATTTCCCTAGCTTATGGCTATGGTTTTCTGATGATTCTGTTAGTCTGTTTGGGTTCATTACTAGGAGTGTTTCTTGTTCCACTCATTAAAAGTGATTCTAAAGTGGGCAGACAGACTTATGAATATGTCTATGCCTTCATGATAGCCATTGGAGCATCTGCTTTAATCAGTGACGCTGTTCTACACCTCATTCCACATGTAAGTAGCATGCATAGTTTGCATATCTTTCGTTAATAATCAAATTTGGTAATTTGGTAAAATGCTTTGACTATAGTAGCTACTAGTTAGTACTTAGTTTCTATGGTTTGTTCTTTTACATGGAGTGTTTATAGAATGATATTTTATAGCTTCAATTGTTTGTTCCTTTACATGCAGTGTTTATAGAATGATATTTTATAGCTTCAATTGTTTGTTCCTTTATATGGACTGTTTATAGAATGGTATTTGATATATTTATAGCTTATTTGGTTTAGCTATTACTTGTTAACTGAGAACTGCTTGTTAAAATATAGGTGTTGTATACCCTAACTGATAAAGATGCCTTTTACATAAAGATAATTATAAGAAAACAGAGGTGGGAGTACTTGAGGTAGTTATATGGCTAGTAGTGATTGGATAATTAGAATTTAATTGTTGTGTATTTGTTATATGTGTTACTCAAATAACTCTTCATGCACACCTGCCCACTATAGTATATGTATATAAGTAGATGATATCTAATTAAATAATATATTCCACATACATATCAAAGATGTAGACAAGTCATTGAACTAGCTAATATTATAATAATGAAATAGAAACCAAAATCACTAGAACAAGTAGGGTATATTGAAAATACAATGTTATGTATTTACCATAACATCCTTGATCATTACGAATAGGATGATTGTATCAATATAATTCACTCTAGTTTTATTGTGTACTCATATAGGCATTTGGTCTTCATGCTCATGAAGAGGATGATGGACATGATCACAGTTCAGAAGAAGAGAGTAAAGACTTTATTTGGAAGGGTTGTCTTGTCTTACTGGGAACATATGGTTTCTTTCTATTGGAAGTTGCTTTGCATGGACTTGGAGATTACCTAAAAAAGGTGAAGTATATATGTGTTACATAATTGTCATAAATATTTTTATGTTTTAGAAGTCAAATAGTGCCTCTCATCATCATCGGTATGGGTGTTCTGCTGATGATAGTCATTACTCTTCAGAACTACCAGAAATAAAGCTAACAAGAAATGACTCCGACAAGAAGGTATATTGTTTTCATGGATTCCTGTACTGTCAGGATAAATCTTAAGAACATTTAAAATATGTTTTTATATACATTAATTTTTCATAATTTCTAGCTTGCAGAAAATGAAGGAAATGAAGAAGATATTGAAGTTAGAAATGGCAAATTCTGTGATGTATCTTGCCGTAAAATCCAACCTTTGGCTTGGTTGATTATTGTGGGTGATGCTGTACATAACTTTGCTGATGGACTAGCTCTGGGTGGTGCCATAGCCCAGAGCCTCACTTTAGGATTGAGTACTATGTTTGCTGTGATCTTTCATGAAATACCTCATGAGTTAGGTCAGTAAACTTTTATTTAGCATCAGATACAATATAATTGTGTTGTTCATTGAACAGGTGACTATGTGATCCTGATAAAATCTGGACTACATTGGGCCACAGCACTTATTTTCAACTTTTTGTCTTCTCTCACTGCAATAGTTGGTTTCTTTATAGGAGTAGCTATTAGTACAAATAGTTCACAAGCAAATGGTTGGATCCTTTCTCTTGCAGCTGGTCTCTTCTTTTATATTGCCCTCACTGATTTGGTTAGTGAAATAATACAGCACAACTAATGTATACATGTACTTCCTTGTTCCTTTTCTTATAGCTACCTGAACTTATTCATGGAGGAGATTATGTTAAACTGACAAAGACAGGATGGAGGTGGTCACTACGTTTTTTTCTTATCAATTTGGGTTTCTTTCTTGCCTTTGTTGTTCTTCTGGTTTTGGCTGTGTATGAAGAAGAACTCAATGAACTGATTGGTTAATTTAAAACAATTCAGAGTCTGCTGCCTTTAAAATTGCTAAAGTTTTTCTGAGTGAAACAAATATTTAGTTTTGTATAATGAGTACTTATTTGCTTTTTTAATGTTTTCCCCTGAGTAATTATATTTAGTTCCATGTACTAAAATGAGTACATGTTGATCTTTTGTTGTTGATGGAAATTAAAAATACTTGACAGTTGGAAAAAAATAAATTCTTTATTTCTTTTAGTTAACAGTCTATAGATTCGACAGGACATTTTTCTTATGTAATGTTAATGATTAAAGCTTTCAAGGGTGTATGAAAATTTCTGTTGGAACCTCTAGACAAACATCGATCACATAAGCTCAATCCGATCTTTGACAAGGGTGTGTCAAAGGTATAGCAGTAAATCATTACCACATCTTGTATCTACAGCTGCTGACCATATGAAACCTCACATTGCAAAATGCACAAGTACTTGCATCAACCACTATAGGTGAATAAATAAAGGTTATTATATAATCAATTATTGAAAACTCTAATATATATATATATATAAATAAACAAAACAGACAATAATAAAACATCATTGATCAACAATCTATAATGCATTTTCACACAAATATGTACACACAGTAAAATACAAATCTGTTAAAAATTAGAACATGTGTCTTCCTTTAAATAACTTCTTTATATAGGAACAGAATTTCTTTTCAAGTTCAAAAAATCTCCTATTCTCCCTCCTCTTCTTGAAGGGGTATTGGCACGTGATGTCCTTTGACATGTACCACAGTTATTCATTTTATCTTGATAATATTCAACTTGTAATGTTGTATGAGCAAATCCATATTTATCTCGTAACATACGAGATGCTTCTATCAAGACAGGTTGAGAATCAGTACCAGGAGCTAGAGAAAAAGATAGAAATAAAGTGCTTAATGTAAAACTAGAAGTGATAAATGAGTCTTATATTGATGCTAATAATCCTAATATCACAGTAATACAAAGGAGAGTGTGTAGAACAAAAACTATAGAAGAGGTGGAGTCAACAAACTGACATACCATCTGCTGTGGAAGATACATTAATTGAGATAATATTTATCTACTGTATATTAGTAAATGTTTATTGCCAAGAGTTTAAATTTGTTGATTTGGCAACAGTTCCCATCAAACTATCAAGTTATCACTAATTCCTGTTATCACAGATAAAGATATGAATGTCGGACAAATATAAAATAGTCCCTCAGCAGCAAATTACAATTGTGATTTAATTGTGTAATATTTAATTTAATTATCAAACTCACTTATTGCTAAATGAGCTGCTAAGGCTGCCTTACTGATAGTCAATGACCATATATGGATACTATGAGCATGTCTAACATTTAATACTCCTTGAAGATCTTTCTCAACTGCTTCAGTGTCAATATGGCGGGGAGCACCTGAGAAATACAAAGGAAAAAGGAATACATGAATTAATACTATATGTTACATTGACAATAGTATTAGTATAGTACGGTTAGTACCTTCCATGAGGACAAGCATAGCATCTCTTAAAACATTAAGTGTTGAAATGATCACCAAAATAGAGAACAGGAAAGTACATATTGGATCAACTATGTGTAGATTGGGCTAATATGAGAGAGAGAGAATAAACACTGCACTATATAAGTTTTAATAATTACCCAAAATTTAATGATATATCCAGCAATGACCACACCTATACTCTGTATTAGATCACCAATCACATGTATAAATGCTGCACGTACATTGATACTGTGACCCTCTTTTTTGTTGTTCCTCTGTCTCTTTCTAATATTACCTTCTTCTTCTCCTTCACCATCATGATCATGACGTCTACCAGTTAATTTATGCCACCAACTTTTATGATTATAGCTGTGTTGATCAGAATTATGACTATGTCTGTGACTATGTCCATGTCCATGACCGTGACCATGATGATCATGCTGATGTAGTACCATACACATACTATATAGGGGAGAGAGAGAGAGAGAGAGAGAGAGAGAGAGATATCAATGCTGATGGTTTCATGTGATTAAAGTATCTATATACAACAACAAAGAAAGGTGCTCCTTCACTAACCATAAATATCAAATGATTATTTATTTAAACTCTAATTTCTCATGCATAGTCTCAGGAGACTAATTGTTTTTAATATTACATTCAGTATTTTAATTGAAAATAACACAATCTAATCGAATCAACATCACCAATAAATAATGTCATGATATACAAAATATATTCTTCATCATATGAGCCAAAACCAGTTGTAAACATATTAAAATAATGTATCATTTATACTTATTAGTTAAAACACTCTTCTCAACTTACAAGACATTAACAAATACTCCTACACAAGCTGTTATCAACATAATATCAGCATTGATCTTATTGTCATAGTGTAGTATCCTCAATATTGCCTCATAGACTAGTACACCTGTTATTAACCATATAATTAATACTGATATAACAGCTCCCATGACCTCTGTAGGGGAAAATGAAAAAGAATAAATGAAGAAGGTGGAAAATCAATTGAAAAGATGAAAGACGTGAGTCAAAGGAGATAAATAAATGGAGTCATCACAGAGGTACTGACCTGCTCTATGCCATCCAAATGACATTTGTTTTGATGGAGGATGAGTGGCCATCCAAATTGAGAACAAACTAATTAAAAAACTAGCAAAATCAGAGAGCATGTGTGCAGCATCTGTCATAATAGCAAGACTATGAGAAAAATATCCACCTACAAGAGATAAAGATCTTTTTGATAAGTCTATGTGATAGTACGATGACAACTTAATAGCAGATGTGGACTAACAAAACAAAAATACAACTCTAATAAGTATATTTAGTGACTCCTACATTCAGTACTGTAAAAATAATGAATATACTATGCAGTACATCATTCCTGTAAATTCTATACAAAATCCTTATCATGGATGCCATCTAGAAATCTTCCAGCTGTAAGCTGTAAACATACAAACTATAAACATGTATTTGTTCAGTGAAACATCCCCAAATCACTCCAAAACATGGTGCCTAATAAGCAGGAGACCAGGACCTGCAATGATATTCATGACTCTGATTACAATACCTCTTTATCATGACAGCATGATATGGCAAATTTGAAAAAGTGTCAAATAAAGAGATTATCCAATTTTTTTCCTGATATACAGTAGTACCAGAGTGACACAAACAACTCGAGATGTATATGAAAGGCAATGTTACAGCTGAACTCACGTTAGCAAGCAAGGACATACACTATTATTTCATATCAATTGGATTATGTACGCATACTTACCTACAACTTCTCCAGTCATGAACAACAGTGCTATGACACAAGCAATTATTAGTTTTATTTGAGCTTTACGACTTGTTGGATTTTTTTGTTTCACATGACATTCACATCGTATGGATGCATTAAGAGGTAGATCACCATTAACAAATATATTAGGAGATCTAATTAATGGCTCAGTTTCATCAGATATTGACTCTGTTGGTGAACTAGGTATGGGAGACATTGACCCATATTGGCGTAAACCACCAGATTGTTCCTCACTGTTTCTCTCTGGAGAGAGAAGGGGTGTGGTTGGTGGCTGAGGACGTATGAATCGGTTTAAAGATGGAACCCTGGAATTTTTACAGCGTGTACATTGGCTACAGATGCAGTCTTGAGGGCAAATGCAGGTGACATTAATGACAGAAGAAGCATTGATGGGTGTATTGTTTGATAGAAGGAGAAAATCCTCGTCTGCTTCTGCTGTGGGTGTCATTGTGGTTGAAGTAATTAAAAATTCTCGATCTATTTCCTCATCTGATGAAGTAAATTGAGTAGCCATATTGCCTCTATACCTGGATGAACCTCAGTGCCAACATTTATATAAGTGATAAGAAGAAGACAAACCTCAAAGAGAGAGAGAGAAGGGAGAGAGAGCTCACTAGTTATCGAGAAGAGCAACTCAGCAAAGGTGAAATAAAAAGGTAACTGGAACCAACACATCATTCACTAGGGAAGTGTCGTGTGAACTCAGACCCACACGACACATAATTTAACGGAAACGATTGCTTATTATTATAAATAAACTTATAATTATTCTAGACTAAATCGAAAAGTTAATAGTTACATGTGATGATAAATAAAGAATTACTTATCAAAGTTTTCATGTCCCTCTGGAACGAGATTACTATATTTAAAAGAGACATGATAGTTAGTTGAATAGTTTATTTAAATCTTCTTCATGTAATGATAGCACAAGGAGAAGAATGAACGAAATCAAAAATCCTATCAAAATGAGAAAAAAGTGCACCAATTTATCACAGCAGCTGTTAACATGAACAGATTGGGTTGACTCTTCAGTTGAATGATCTTTGTGATGTGAGTGAATGGTCTCGTTCTGTAACTCAGGAAGCTATTAACAAACAAAATTACAGTACACACAATATTGGCTAAAAATGTATACACATATTATTAACTCATCATAGAAATTATGGAGGATTTTATCTGTTAAATATGATAACTTATAAAAAAAACAATTACTACCTTGCAATATATCTAAATCCTAGTACAATAGAGTGACATAAAAAGTTTATGGAGGGTCTGCCAATAGCCTTGTACCCAGGCGTTTGAACACCTGGATACAAGGCTAGGTTTGTCTATTCCATTTTTACCTACTAGATATATGTTATCACCTACTTAGTAGATCACAGTACAGGAATACCTACTACTTAAATATACACCAAATGATTCTAACTGTAAGTATCTTACTTTCATTCTTAAAATTAGTTTCAACAGCATCAAAAAAATAAATTAATAGTAAGCAAAAACATATACCGTAGATCGGGAAACTTTCGCATTACAAAAGTTTCATGTAAAAAATTTACGTGTTAAAAAAAAATTTCAAACATAAGAGGCGTGTAACGAAATTTATTAACCCTATTTATTTCAATGTGTATAATAATGTTTGTGTAATTTATTTTTGTACATTGTCCAATGTTCGAATTTTTTTAACAAGGAAACTTTCCCGATCTATGGTAATTTATGCTTTTAGTAGGCAACACTGGAGTAGGCATTAACACAATAAGTAAATCAGGTCATTACCATAAAAAATTTCCCTAATCATACAGTGTGTCCATAACAGTTTTAGCAGAAAAAAAGTCAAATTCATAAGAAAAGTTTCATTCAAAATTTCAGACACTATAATTGTACAGAATGAACACAGTCTGATACTTACTAGGTCAGCTAAAGCAATATAAAGAAATGATCCAGCTGCTATTGCCAGTAACCACTCTTTTGCAACATGACTATTAGTACTGACAGCCACTCCAATAAAGAATCCTAAAATAGCCATCAGAGATGACAAGAAATTGAAGAGAAGTGCTGTACACCAGTACATCCCAGAATTAACTAGTATACCAAAATCAGCTAAGAAAAACAGACAAAATTATTCAGTATAAGATGAAGAACTAGGTAGATAAATAAATAAAATGACAGATGAATTAAGACAATACATTTATAGTTAGATGAATGGATGTGTGTACAATGTACATGTACCTAGTTCATGTGGTATTTCATGTAGTATTATAGCAAATGCAGTGCTCATTCCTAAAGTTAGACTCTGAGATATTGATGCTCCTAATGTGATACCATCGGCAAAATTATGCAGCAGATCTCCAGCCAATATGATCCAGGCCAATGGTCTTACTTTCTTTAATGAAAACACCTTCTGACAAAAGGTATCTTCATAAGTACGATGTCGAATGAGAACATTTGTTTCATTCTGTTGACAAATAAAATGCTAAACAAAAATAAAGGCACTAAAGTTTAAAGCCTTTACTGGTATAATTGTAAAAATTAAGACTCTGGGAGATAGAACACTTTTGCTATGCACATATATTGTTGAGCCAATAGCCATAATGGGTGTAGTGGGATCAAGCTTTTATGCATGCAGAGGTCTACACTGTACTGCAGAGGTTTGGTGCTTTAAAACATACAGTTTAGAGTTAAAACTGTTCTCTCTGGGTCATCCCTCCACACACAGACAAACTTAAGTACTGTAACTACAGAGCCAGTGAGGGTTAAATATTACACACAATTTACCATTTTGTCCATTGTAGAAGTGGAATGCTCAGAAGTTTTAGTCTAAATGGATAAAAATGGATAGTACATTAACTGAATTATATCAGATTACCTTCACATCTGTAGTGTGGATCAGACAATGTAGAATTCGCTCAAATAAATAAAATGCAAGTATTCCACTTATCACAGCACAAGATTTCCAAATTTGATTCCGTTTGTCGATAGCAGTATATATATGCTCATAATCAATATGAAATATCTAGCAGCACGAGAGAAAGAGAGAGAGAGAGAGAGTTTGTGTGTGCATGTATGTGTGTGTGAAGACTTACTGTAGGGAAAAGTTCAAACAGGGCATCACACAATAGCGCTGAGGCTCCCATAGCAATCAACAATGTCATCACATGTTTGTAAATTTTCTGACCGATACAAGAATTGCTATTAATAAATGGTACAATAAATATACCAAGGAGAGAGAGTCCTGAGACCATCATTACCATAATAAAACCATAACCATAAGCTGTTAAAAAGAATTAAAAGATATTAAGAAATCTATTATGTAAATTATTATATGTTTTTGAGTCTACAATATATTTCAATGATTTTAGTGATTACAGTTATAATAACAAGTTATTATAAACTAAATGGGCATAACTCAGAAATTAGTTACTAAAATTAGCAGACAAAATTAGATATTGAGGTTTAAGATAATAATACTTGTTATATCAATCCTAGCTGATATAATCAATGGCTTTAAAATCTAACATTACTTAAAGTTGGGTTACTAACAATTCCTTTCATTGATGTGAAATATTTTGTTACCTTGAGATGTACTAACTGATGTGTTGTCATTTATGTTGGATGTATTAGTTGAATTAGTAGAATTAAGACATTTGGGTGTGGTAAGTTGGAGTAACAGGATGACACTACTACACACCTGATAGACAACATTACACGATGTACATACAGCTGTCTTACTAGAATCTAAATAGATTGATGAATACCAATAAAATAAATCATAGATACTTAGTCTGTGATTTATATATTACACACACAATACATATATGTGTGTGTGAGTGTGTGTGTAATATAAAAGAATTATTATTGTTCTTGAAAAAAGATTGACATATTTGATTTTAGCTTAAATCAGAAGATAAACTATTGCTATAACATCCTCTTTGATTCAACCTTCACAATCTTTAAACACTCAAGGTATGCCTCCCTCAGAGATTAAGTACAATAACTGCACTGTCACTGTAACTCTTCATTACTTATGACTTCCTCTTTTTGTCAACCTCATCTTTCTTATAACATTATTTTTTTTTGCCTACATTCCTACATCACCTCACCTCAGTGGTCATTCATGTCTAATGAACAAGATCAATAATCTCCTATAGTTATCTCTTTGCTAATTGGTTAATAATCTTAACTAAAATGTTGTCAATCATAAGTAGGACACACACACATACATATATAAGCTTATATAAATAATACAGCTTACTACTGGTATCTCTATACCATTCTTCATCTCTACACTGAGTACCCGAGGGGTCTAATAAATGGACGTCTGATGCAGCAACATCAAGTTCTCTGATGAAATCATCTTGTCCTGGACAATTCTTGAAAGTTAATTTGAGTTATAAATTATTATACACAGAAAATTTGTTAAGAAGAAAAATATATAAATAGACAATAGATCTATTGTTCAACTAACTTCTTCTACAATAGTTTGTTCTGTAGAACAGAAGATGCCAAAAACAATAATGATAACTATCGCAAGCGTGTCTCCAGCCATCTTTAATTTTATCTTAATAAAATAAACTAAGAGAACGCCTTATGGTTCGTTATGAATTATAATTATAATGTTTAATTAAATGGGTGGGTAAGACATTAGTCATTAGTGTCATCTTCGTCTGGTTGGGGAAGATCAACACTCGCTACAGCTGATGCTAAAGCACTGCTATCTTCTTGTAATCTCTTACCTAAAATGGACAAACAAAATATCATGATTAATTAAAACATAAATTAAATATTAATTAAGCTCACGTATTAATTCAATAATTGCTTTTTGTGTTCTTCTTTCTAATATTTCTGACTTTTTTGAGATATCTCGTTTTAAGTCCCTAAATTAACTAATAAAATATCACAGCATTATTTTGTGATAGTCTTACCAGTCAGGTTTCTTTGGTGCAAGATTAGACAAGTTCTAACGAATGATATATGAGTAAAATAAAGTCACATGACCATCACATGATACTGACCACTTCCTCCACATGTGCTTGTCCAGCAGCTTGTAATTGTTCCATAACATGAGTTTCCACTAGGAGAGGAAGTTTGAAAAACTAATCAAGGTTGATCAAAAACATTTCAAATAGTGAGATACACAGCTATCCTATATGCAAAGCATGTTTTACTGAACAAGGTCAATTATTAGAACTAATGTGATACACAAGTTAACATCCAATACACACTCTAATAGTCAGAAACTGACATCAGTGTGGTCTCAGTGTCACACCTTCTAATATTGATGTAGCATTATTACATTGGGAGTAGCTAACTACCAATCTGCCCCCCTTCTTTTCAATCAAACATTTTAGAATTAGATAAGATATAAAAGTCAATTACCAGATTCCGGCTTTGTTCTATCTAGTTTTTTCTCTTTTAATTCTTCATTGTGAGGGTTATAATTTCGGAATTTTAGAACAGGCTTACTGGAGAAAGAACAGAACATTTACTACTGTCTATTGCCTTCTGTTTATATTACTAATACCTGCTAACTTCATCTTCCTAATAAAAAAAAAATCCTTTAATATTTTATACTGCTATTCTATACATATTTGGATATTTAAGCAAATTGCCTTTTCTCTTTCTGATGCAGTCCTCTTGGCTTTCAATGCTTGTAGTCTTGCTTTTCTTTCTTCAGCTTTTTCTTGTGGTGTTTGCACATCGGCCATCCTGAAGGATGCGCATTAATTGGAGTTTCGTTATCAACCACGCCTTCGTAATAGTAGGTGTGGTCTTGTTTATTTGGAAATCAGAGGGGTGTAGCTCACCTCATTAACTATTGGATGCCGTCAGCTACTGCAAGAGCTTGCTAACTCTTTGCGAAATTAAGTAAGCTATCTGACTATTCAATAATTGAGCTATTGTAATAATTCTGATATGTTCTATTTTAATTTTAACATGGAATTACAATAGATAAATATTCCTGCTCTCATTTTTATTTCCAGATTAGACATAGACTACAAAATGGCCAAGAAGAGACAGATGGAAGTTGTCAGAGACACTTGGAAACCTCTCTTAGAATCAGAGACACTGCAAACACACTCAGTAGCCCCAGCTGGGAAAAAAAGTAATTCACATACAATATCATATTGCAAGCTTTTGGGTGGAGCTGACTGTAATAATGATTTTTCTACAGAAAAATGGATTCACGAAAACAAGGAACTTTTATTTGGTAGTGTGACATATAAAGTAAAAGTGAGTTAGAAATGGCTATCAGACAACATATTTCAAGTTTTTCCAGCATCTTGGAACAGTTGAAGTTGATAGCTGTGATGGTAAAGAAACAGTTCAGAAAGCTATTCATGATTTGAGGGTAAGTTCTGGTGCTCCTAGGTTGAAGTGTTGGGTCAGAGATCACACAGGGTTTAGAGTATACATAAGTGTCTGATTACTTACATTTCTGTATGCATTTCAGCAAAAGGGTACCTCTAAGCTACCAGAAGTGGAAATTTCTATTTCAGTACGCTCTATCATTATTACTGAAGTGAAATCAAAAGTAACAATAGAATAAAAACAAGTTCTTAACATTGTTTGTATTATGCTATAGATGCATATTTGTAAACACAAATTACAGAAGATAGCCTACTGTTCAGATGATAAAGTCACTGGTGTTGGTGACAAAATTTTTGCATTTATTGTCAAGAAAAGTGAATCACTTTTTCAATGTTATTGTTTTGAGACTCAAAGTGTAAGTCATAATGAACTTATTAATTAATCATTCATTTATTCACTCTGTCATTTCAGGCTCATAGAATCACTCTCACAGTTGGACAAGCTTTTCAACTTGCCTGGGAGAGATTCCAAGAGGCAAAAGGTGCTTCAGAATCGTTTGTTGTTGAAATGAAAAGGGTAAGTTGGGATATGTAGTGGTACTTGTAAGCATTTATAAATTATTACTATTATGTAGATAAAAGCAAAGAGAGGAAAGGAAGATTTTGTAAAGAAACTAGCAGAGATCCACCAAAGTCCATCATTTGAAGAGGATGACGAGGATGATGTAGTACCAGAACTCAACCATCCTAGAATGGGACGACGTTCTAGCATGGTATAGTTATGACATATGTAATATGATACACTATTATATTGTATACAGGGAAGGAATTTAACAGCATTAGATGAACATTGGCAACAACTGAACGATACTATGAGAATATTGAGAGATGACGATGCTCCTTTTCCACAACAAACAGAGTTAATTTCTGATTTTGACAAAGCATTTGCATCAATTCAACAAGAAATTGAAGAATGGGTAAAAAATAATATGATAATCAGAAAAAATTGCAAATGTTTATAGAATACAGCAAAAAGTCCATTTCAAAGTAATTGGGATGTCGAAGATGCTCTTCAAGAATTAGACAGTGCACTCAATCCAGTAAGAATTAAGTGGAATGTAATAGTAGTATATAATATAGTATAGTATACAATAGTATATAATATAGTATAGTATACAATAGCATCTAATATAGTATAGTATACAATAGCATCTAATATAGTATAGTATACAATAGTATCTAATATAGTATAGTATACATTAGTATATAATATAGTATAGTATACAATAGTATCTAATATAGTATAGTATACATTAGTATATAATATAGTATAGTATACAATAGTATCTAATATAGTATAGTATACATTAGTATATAATATAGTATAGTATATAATAATATAATTATAGTAGTATGAAACTACTATCATATTCTGTGGTTACTGATGTAAAATAATCCTGTACTAGTAGTACTATGTGGTCTATGATATTGATCGTCTTTCAACCACAGCTTGGCTCAAGTTCAAGTACACTGTTAACAGACTCTCAAACCACACTCCCGCAACTGAGTTCTCCCGAAGTGACTGCTTTGTGATGTTCCACACTATCTACTGTCTATTTATTCTCTATGCTCATTATTAGTATGTAGTGCATTAAATGTTGTTATTGTTGTATTTCTAGAAATTGAACTAATTGAAATAATTTTGTATTATAATTATTATATTCTAATTTGTATAACTATTATTGTATTAGATCGTCATGGCAACATACATTTAATATTATTACAATAAAGAAGAGACACAAAACAACAAATTTTAAAAAGTTAAACAGTAAAATAGTGAGGATGTATGAAATTGAATTTACTGAAGGAAGTAAGAAGATAGTTGGGTATAACCCTATTAATTATTGTCACTATGGACACTATGATTATCATCAGCTGCTTGTCCTGTAGTTTTATCGATATTTAGGTGTCTTAAGTCTCCAGACTCATCCTCATTCTGAGTTTGGGCATGTGGTATGGACACGAGGTTAGGATGAATAGAACTGTGTCTAGAGTTCAAATTAGCAACAGATGAAAATGGTTCTAGTTCATAACTGGCTTGTAAATCTTGAACTGATTGTATTAAATTGTTTGGTATATCTGCATTGCTAACAGTACCTACAGAATATCGTACAGCTGGAACTACTGGATGAGTGCTCGATGATCCAGAAAATGATGCACTCAATCGAACATTTTTATGCAAAGAAGATTGACTGATTTGACTCATTTCTGAATTAGGAGAAGCAAATTCACAGCATGCATCTTCCACAGGTGAGTTAGATTCAGATTTTAGTCTAGCCTTTGATCCTTCAAGATTCTCTAGTCGAGAAATAATATTAGCAGCTGTGAGTCTCGCCTCAGAATCCTCGTCCCAACTCTCAGTCATAATATTAGCGATGACCCTCATATTCTAAAAAGATAATAATAATAATTTTAAAGTTTAATTAACTTAAGCCAGGGGCTTACCTTATGAGCATACCAGGATCCAGAGAGTGATGGGCGTTGCTTAGCAACTACAACTATCTCTTTCATCTGATCCAAAGTTGGTCTCTCTCCAACCAAGTCAAAGAAAGGAGGTTGGTAAGGCTGAACAGGAGTTGCTAAACCAAACATAACAATAGACCACATTAAGGTAGATTTTAAGTACTTATAAAAACATTGTATAGACATTATTAATGATTTTATTACCTTTGTCAAACTCACATCTCATACAAATCTCCCAGAGTACAAGAGCCAGAGCATAAACATCAATCTGTTTAAATGACTCAATATCTCTAAGATTAAGACGAGCATCTAAAGCTTCAGGAGCCATATAACGAAATGTTCCAACCTAGATTAAGACAACAACACCACCTAGTAAGTAATATCGTAATGTATGCATTGTAGACACCATTTAATATGATTGTATCTACTGTGTCATGTTCATTATCAATTAGTGTATTATAAACCAGATGACATTTAATTTATAGATTATAATAAACTAAATTACTTGAAGACAATAATAAAATTATGCAATTCAATATGGAAATTTGTTAATTAAATTTATATTCATGTACTTAAATGAAAATAAATTAAATACATGACTACTTTTACTCAAATATTGTTAACAAAAAAGGAGAACCAGTCATTCCTAACTAATGAGGAAATAACGAGGTTATTACATATTAAATAGAATGGAATTAGTATCGAGTTGTACAAGGTGTTATATATTTAACAACACTAATCATGTTGTTTACCTACAAAGGAAATACATGAATACACTACAATAATGTGTATGGATTAATTCATTTAGACAATTTGCCAAAATCTCTGGGCATCTCTCTATATATAACAAGTTCACATACTGTGCCCACTTAATATATGAACACATTAATAGTTAATAGATCATGAATGTACCATATATAGTATTAGTACAAAGGAAATACATGAATACACTACAATAATGTGTATGGATTAATTCATTTAGACAATTTGCCAAAATCTCTGGGCATCTCTCTATATATAACAAGTTCACATACTGTGCCCACTTAACATATGAACACATTAACAGTGTTAATTGTCTATAAGACAGCTAGATCATGAATGTACTATATATAGTATTAGTACAAAGGAAACCATTATACATTATGTAATGTTACATGTGATCTTTATCCTTGATCTTTAATAGACATTACACATACTCACACACAAAGACTAAATACCTGTCCTGAATTAGCTAGCTGTCGATCGTCAGCTGCAGGATCTAGAATTAACGCCAGACCTAAATCTCCTAGGACGCATTGCCCAGTTTCGTGCTTCATGAGAATGTTTGCAGTTTTTACATCACGATGAACAACAGCGTATTTCTCAGCAATGAATCCCTCAGAATTGCAATAGGTGGTTGAATGAAGGTGCGCAAGTCCTGATGTCACAGTGTACATCATGTTCCAAGCTTGCTCCCACGTCAGTGAGTTATGTCGTAAGAACTGATGCAGAGAACCGAGATGATAATATTCTGTGATTGTGAAATATTGTACATTGTACCCAGAACCTCTTATTTCACTTCCAATAAAACGAAGTATGTTCTCGTGAGGGGTAGAGTCCAAACTATGTATGTATTTTTCATTTTGCCATGAGAGTCGATGATGGGGGGTGAATATTTTTATAGCAACAGTCTCGTCGTTGTACAAGGCTTTCCATACTGATCCAAATTTCCCCCGTCCTATGGTTTGTAAAAGTTGGAAAGGGAGAGGAGGTTCTTCACTACGTTCAACCACTTCTATTATTGGTGGGGTGGCATGAAGATGTATCTGATGCGAATGACGCTTTCTTTTGAAGAAGTTTTTGCGAAAGTAACAAAATGAAATAACAACTAGAAGAGCTATTGCTAGAAATGATATCACAGCAAGAGCACTGATAACAACTATATAAAAGGAAATATATATATATATATATATATAATATATTAATGTGATCATTGATCACAATTCTTATGAATATAAAATAAAGTGGTTAGTTCATTAGATTTTCAGATGATTTGATTTTCTTTTATTGGTAAATGTGGATTTTTTAATACAACTACTTACCAATAAGAGTGTCTGTCAATGTATGAGGACCACTTGTTGGTAAGATTGTAGGTGTAACTGAATGAACACCAACTGTTGATAGACTTGAGAGTGTTGGCAATATCAATGATGTTCTGTCATCACTTGTTATAGAACTTGATGTTGGTGACAGTGTTTCATCAACTGATGCAAAAGTAGTTGTTAATGATGGGATTTCATAGACTGATGCAAAAGTAGTTGTTAATGATGGGATTTCATAGACTGATGCAAAAGTAGTTGTTAATGATGGGATTTCATAGACTGATGCAAAAGTAGTTGTTGGTGATGGTGTTTCGTCAACTGATGTAGGACTAAATGGTGATGATGATGGTGTACCTGAATTTCTTTCAATTACCTTGAAAGTGATGTTAATTCTTTTCTGACAGTCATTTTCATAGCAAGAACAAAAGATACTGTGACCAACATCATCGACAGATGTAACTTCAGAGTATAGATGAAGACAGTTAGGTGTGACAGGACGACCATTAAATACAATTGAACAATTTGTGTGTTTCTTACTAAATGAAAACTTTAAACCTCGATATATCCACAGTCCATTATTGTTATCTATGTCAGCTAACGCAACACAGTAGGCATTAGTAACATTTATATCCGTACACTCTGGTGTAATAGGAGGTTCACAGTACACGTTGTAGAGCCATTGATCAATTTGTGACAACGTACAATTTGGAGTTACATTTGCTGAACAATGTAAACATTTAGTAGCTGTACAATTCTCTACACTACTCAGTACATACGGAGAAAAGAGAGCAATGCAAACGAAGAGAGAAGAAATCATCCTTACAATGCAAGTAGGTTGGGCTTATCACGCCCACTTAAGATATACTTCCTATTAACAATTACACAGAACTAATTTTGTTATTAATTAATTTTCTACGATATTCAGCTGTTTTTTTCATTGTTTCTTTAAAACAGTGTCCACATAGAACGTGTAGTAGCTTAGGATTACCACATTGAGAACAAAATGTGTAATGATGAACTGGTTTTAGCCATTTATTAGTAAATCTCAAACGTTTCTTTGAATGAGATGTTCGTTTCTTAGGTGCTGCCCATAAAATGTCCGAAAATAACTCCTGCAGTCTCTGGTCTTGTGCTTGGGTGGACAAGGATATGTCTAAGAGGTCAAAAGCAGACAAGAACTGGGGACAGTCATGTGCTTGAACAATAAAGTCACTCGATGTAATCCCTTGAAATATTGACAGGGCTTGAAGAATACTTGGAGTGTATTTAAAGTTAGTACAAGAACGATTTTGAGTCCATGGTAGTGGCTTGAACAGACGATGCAGTTTCCAAACTCCAGACATTTTACCACGTGGGTTTCAGGTATTCCTTAAATATACGGAGAGACAGAAATAGGATACTGTTAACATGTGTAAAATATGTCAGATAGAAATGAGGATCAAGTGATATATATTGGGAAAAGAAATGCTGAAGGTCACTCTCATGGGCGTGGCACATTAAAATGGACAGATTCTGAAGTACGGTTTGAAGGTCGTTTTAATGATGGAACAAAACATGGAAAAGGATGTTTTTATTTTCCAGACGGTAGCACATTATCTGGTAATTTTTCATATGATAACTTGGAAGGCTTAGGTGTGTACACTTACCCAGATGGTAGTACATTAAAGGCACTTTATAAAATGGGTGAATTGAATGGGGAATTCATAGAGTACGACAAAAATGGTGAAATTAAGGTAAAGGGTAATCATAAGAATAACCAAAGATCAGGATTCTTACAAGTCTATGATAACTATGGAGGGCTTGTAATGGGAATGGTTGATACTGATGGATCACTAACTGGAAATAATGTAGCCTACATTTATCCTGATCACAAACATGCACTAGTTGGTGAGTTTGTAAATGGAATAATGACTAATGCCATCCCAGCTATTCTAATAACTCATATTGATGAAGTACCACCAAAATTTGAATTAGACGAAAAAATTTTTGGCAGTCTAAGTTTCGATGAGTCCACTTCCAATTGTATTAGTAAATATCCTTTAATACCAGATGAATATGAACAGGCTAAAGTGTATGTTGCTACTTCCTCTATTAAAGGAATTGGGGAAGGTCTTTTTGCTAAAGAAGACTTACAGAAAGCAGAAGTAATCTCCTTTTATAATGGCATCCGTCTTACACACGAGGAAGTTGATGCAAGAACTTGGCAAGACAATAGCAATACTATAAGTTTGGATGAGCATACAGTTCTCGATGTGCCCAGCAAATATGCTTCAGTGAATACTTATTGTGCATCTCTTGGTCATAAAGCTAATCATTCTGAGACTCCAAATTGTGAATATGCTGAGTTTTATCATCCTCGATTTGGACTTATTAAATGTATAAAAACTCTTGAGGCTGTAGCAAAAGGAGCTGAATTAACATGTGATTATGGCTATAGCCATAAAGATCCAGGAACTGGAAAAGATGATTTACCTCAGTGGTTTCTTGTGAGGAATCTTAAAAATGTGTAAATTAACTATTGAATATAATCATAATGGTGAAATCATGCACAGATCATTTTACTAGGAATTGAAGTTCTAGGAATGATTATCATTACCATACATTTTATACATAACTATCTGTGTATGTTTGATGTAATGCAACCAACTGGTTACATATTTATAATTGGTACATGACCATATATGTGAATTATTTATAGAAGACTAGTGGAATTGAGGGATGCACAGATGTGCCTAAAGATACTTTGAGCATATACATTGTGTACACATGCTAAGGATAGTCAAGTTGAGTCCAATGTCATGAAAATACACATTGCATAAATTTGTCTCATTTTAATCTGGACCATGTCTTTGTTATCATATTAGTCAATCCCAGACCAAGTAAGCTTTAAGTAAGCAGTCAGATACAACTCAGTTAACTTAAATATCAATAATCCTTAAATATGCATCCTAACTTTATTCCATTACTATATTGCTGTCCACATACAGTAATATCAATATCAGTGAAATTAGTTATTTATAATTACATATTTTCCAATTGCACATGCTCAAGTTTACTTTATACTGATCATCAAAATATGTAGAATACTATAATGTTTTCTTATAGTATCATGCTATGCATGTACACTTATAAGGCAGTGTATTATTTCAATAAGGACAATCAGATATATAATAGTTTCACCAATATTATAATGTGCAGACCAATATTGAGTTATATATTAATAAGCCTAAAGTATTGTGTGGTTCACTACTTAAGACAAACTAATATGAAGCCAATTAGAATTTTTTGTAGTGTGTATTGGACAATAATTATACTATTATATTTATCTCATGCTTATGGCTTCAATCATGTTGAAGCCATAAGCATAAGATAGGTAATATTCCAAGCTAATCATCTGAATGCACGTAGTTATATATCAGCAAACAATAGTACAGTATCACCATATATGGAGACTAAATAATCTAACAATTAGTTTTTTTGTAAAATGGTATAATGATCAATGAAATCACTAATTTTTACAGCAATGATACAGCCAATTGATGGACTTAATGTATGTTTTGTTTTGATTATGCATGGTGCTGACCAATCCACTGTGTATAATAACTTAAGAATGAAAGGAACATGGAAATGATCGCTAAAATAAATAATTAGAAAAAACACATAAAGACAAATATGATTAATAATTTGCTTGGAATTTAGTCATTTCAAGAGTTGAGAGAACAGCTTCTTGTTTTCTTTTTGAGAATTGTTTATAACAATAACCAAATAAGACAACAAATAAAAGAATTCCTGTTAGAAATACTGCAAATGCAAGGACACCCATAACAACTGTAAAAACAATAGAAGCAATCTGTAAACTTTGTGATTAACCACAAGCATAATGATTTTGAAATTGAAATATCGAGATAGGTATAATACAGACATAATAAATTCATGACAAGAGGATAAACAAATAAAATGCCTGGACCTCAGCCAAAAGTAAGCATCATATATGAATATAGACTATGCTTAAGTGAATAAAATATTTAAGCTATATTTTACTTATAAGAACATAAAGTAAAGTACTGTACTTACTATTCAAAGGACCTTCCAATGAATTGGGATTATTACGTAGGATATTAGATGGTAAGTCATTGCCGTATATAGATGTACTTATTGATACAATTGATAGAGGTGTTTGTGGTGATTGTGGTATCAGTGTACTATGGTCCGATGATGAACTAGTGGTTACTGATAGTGTCCTATCATCATTAGCTGACATAGAACTAGTGGTTACTGATGGTGTCTTATCGTCATTAACTATTATTGAACTAGTTAGGGATATTAATGATGAACTAGATGCACTAGAAATATTTCCTGTTACCATGAAAGTGATGTTGATTTTTTTCTGACAATCATCTTCATAGCAACGACAAATAACATCAAGACCAATGTTTTCAACAGATGTAACTTCAGAGTAGAGATGAAGACAGTTAGGTATGACAGGATTACCATCAATGTTTGAACAATTTGTGTGTCGACTTAGAAATGAAAAATCAAGAGCTTGATATTTCCACTGACCATTGTCGTTACGTCTGTCAACTAATACAAAACAGTATTTTCGATCAGTAACAACCCTTTCCACACAATTTGACGAATTTGATGGAGGTTCACAATACACGTTGTACAGCCATTGATTAATTTGTGACACAGTACAGTTTGGAGTTACACTTGGTAAACAACGTAGACATTTAGTAGCTGTACAATTCTCTATACTACTCAGTATACACGGAGAAAGGAGAACAACACACAAGATGACGAGAAGAAACATAATTTTGTGTAGGTTGGTGATTCTACTCCCACGTATTATAATTATAAGCATAGAAGGAAAATAATTTATCAAGTAATAGTATTGAGATTAATATCAAGAGAAAGAACATGATATTGTCTGATCTTTGATTTAAAACGGCAACGACAGCCGAGAATTAACAGAACTGTAACACACACAACAATTAGCACTCC
The DNA here is from genome assembly GCA_963965975.1 of Xestospongia bergquistia. Lineage (NCBI taxonomy): Eukaryota > Metazoa > Porifera > Demospongiae > Haplosclerida > Petrosiidae > Xestospongia > Xestospongia bergquistia. Next base: position 1,457,752 of record OZ014425.1, read on the forward strand.
TAACAAGATCATAGTAATGATGTAAGCTATAATGAAAAGAAAAGGAATGTAATTAGGAAAAAGATTCAATTAGTAGTTATTATTATTATTATTATTCAGATGTGGTTATACTTACGAAGATTTCTGATTAATACAATATTGTTACCAACGTGAGGGGTCTGTGTTATAAAAGTACTACTGGATATAATGACTGATGATAAATGATACATATTGACAGCTGGTGAAATGTAGAAAACTGAGGTAGATGGACTTATTTGTGATACAAATACTTGACTTGTAGTTGAAATATTAATGTTCGAAGACTCTACTATCTTAACTGTAGCATTGATTCTCTTTTGACAGTCATCTTCATAACAAAAACATACAACATTCTGACCAATATCTTTTAATGTTGGAACTTCATAATAGAGGTGAAGACAATTTGGTAGGAGTTTGAAGGTGTCGTCTATATTGGAGCAATTTTGATATTGTTGAAATGAAAACTTTGAAGCCTGATATCTCCACCCTCCATTGTTATTGTCTCTGTCAATGAGCGCAACACAAAAGTGATTAATACTAACATATTCTTCAGTGCAATTTGAAGGAGCTTTACAATACAAGTTATATAGATTAGAGGTCTCTAATGGCGAAATAGTACAATCTGGGACTTCATTATTTAAGCACACGATGCATTTATTGGCAGAACAGTTCTCAAATTTCCCCAGGGCAAAAGGAGAAAGAAGAACAACTTGAAAGACATACAGCACTATTATAACCATCTTGTGCTGATAAGTGTGGGCGTGGTTACCACGCCTGTTATATTAATATATGACAACAATACTGTATTTTTTTATTATAATGTATAATACTGATCAAGTCACTGGAGGAGAAGAAATTGATGAGAAATTGATTTCTAGCCATTTGTTAACTGTAGCTCTCAATTGATCAATGACACTCTTAGGATCATCACTTGATACAATAGCACTACCAGATACAATCATATTGGCTCCAGCCTAGTTAATAACAGGATATAACATAATAAAATGATAATAACTATGTCTACATGTCAAATAAATAGTTGTTATAAAACAAATGTTAGGAAATAAAGTAGGTCATTAGAGCACATGAAATATTAAAGGTACACTTTTCTAAATTAAAAACCAGTAGAGAGATTCAGACCTAGACCTGCATACTATGTAGGTATGGGGCTGAGACTAATTGTCTAAGTAGTTTTACCTTAGCAGCTTCTTCTATGGTATCTAAGCCCACACCTCCATCAACTTCAATGTCCAGATTGAAGAACTTCTCTCTTAATAACTTCACCTTGTGAGATGATAACTTGTCATATGATATTATTATTATCTACCATATACACTAACTTTGGGCATCATGTCTAACATGAACTTTTGTCCTCCGAAACCAGGTTCAACAGTCATAATAAGTACCATATCAACTCTCTCAACATATGGAAGTACAGCTTCCACTGGAGTTTTGGGCTTAATGGCAATACCAACCTATTAACAAAATATTTGACTGAATTCATTATACGTATGTGTATTGAGAACCATCTGCTCTCTCTCTCTCTCTCTCTCTCTCTCTCTCTCTCTCTCTCTCTCTCTCTTCTCTCTCTCTCTCTCTACCTTCATTCCATTCTCTCTGATTTTTTTGATCAAACTATCAGGATCATCTAGAAAAACAGAAAGGAAAATACAAATCTCAAAAAAAAGAAACAAGACATTTTTGTCATAACCTGTTGCTTCAAGATGAAAAGTATATTGGTTTGCTCCAGCCTCTGCCATGTCAGTTACCCACTAAATGATACACAATGATTAATTGGTTAAGTAGATAAATAGGTTCATAGAATATGACAAACTAGTCTAATGAACTAGCCTGTTAAAAGGAGGAGGGGCTAGCTTACTAATAACAAAAAAATTGAATAAAATACCTTTTCTGGTTCTGAAACCATCATATGTAAATCTAAAGTAAACATTTCAAAATTTGTTATAAATACAATTATAAAGCACATACCAAAAAATGCTTTTGGTATCTTTTTACGAAGACATTTTACCATTGGAGCACCAAATGTTAGGTTAGGAACAAAATGGCTGAAATAAAAAAAACAATGAATTTAATTAAGAACTTGAAGTAAACATTGTGTCAATAGTTCATCACTAACCCATCCATTACATCTAGATGCAAATAGTCAGCACCACAATCTAAAAGGTTCTGTGACTCTGACGCCAAACACGACAAGTCAGCATTCAGAATAGAGGGACCAATCTTACAACAGCAACTGCAGACAGTACTCATCGTCTTGACAGGGCTACAATAAACCGTGGCTAGCTGAGTGGACCGCCCCTAAGCTTTATCGCTCTACGCGAGTAGCGTAATACATGATTGATAACAATTATAGCAATAAACTATTTATTATTTCAACAAATTTTAGCAATAAAACAATAATACAAGACAGAACCAAACATTAAAAGTACTGAAAATTTAAGATAGACAAATCGTATATATAATATGTACAATAATTATTGTCAGTGGTTAACTATTGTTATTGAAGGTGTCGTCATTTCTGTGTAGTAGCTTTTTACTTTATCGACAGCCCATGTCTCCTCATCTGAAAGCATGGTGTAAGTCTTACAACCACACGTCAAAGGTTCCTTAATGAGCATTAGAATGTTAGTATAATCTTCTAAGGGGGTAGTGCTACTTCCATTGTAACAATTGGCAGTAACAAGTTTGTCTTGAGTAGTTAGAGCTTGACAAGTTTCTACTTGATAAGTTGAAGCTCCAGCTTTTCCAAAATGGGGAGAGCCATATGGTTCATTATCAGCAGTACGACGAACTTGCATGCGAGACCTCACAGTGCAACCACCACCATAGCAATCTTTTAAGCCAGTGAATTTGCAAATAAGATCAGTGTATGGCAAAACATACTGTGGAGGGTTTTCCCATTTTACAATTCTGGTAGGTTTTGAACGGACGCCACAATACGTTTGTACTGATAGCTGAACTTGAAATAAAAGAACGCTCAGCAATAGCAGTAATCGATGCATTGTAAAAAAAATATGCGTGGCAACTGCTGCAGTTCGTATTTATGAAAAAATTACGAAGGGGATGATTACGTCATCTGCGCGCAGGCTAAAAAACGCGATCCGAGCCTGGGCACTGTTAGTCTGCAAATAGCAAAAAGATGCGCCGAACAATTTCTTCCAGCACACTCCTCTACCTCGCCATTCCTCTACTACTAACTTTTCTCATCCAAGTTCAAAGTGAATATTGTACTATTGTAGGAGAGAAAGATGTCCATGATGAACTAGACAGCACTAAATCAGAGTGCAATGGGGCAAAACTCACTATTACGCTGTTAAATGAGTATCGTGGATACTGTACTGAAGGGGCTTGCAAATGCAGAAGCCGCCATAAAGCTTACATGCATCCAGTTGCAGATCTTGCAGTGATGTCATGCATTGCTATACCTCTTAATATGGCATACGATGTTGTACGCCATAAAAATTATAATGCCAGCTGTGGGACAGGTTATGGAAAATGGGAAGTTGTGGATTTTGAGTATGTCAATGCAACAAGATGCTCCTGCAAGAAACTATTTGATGATACTAAGGTTTAGTTCTTCAATATTGCTAACAATATTATTACATACCAACAGTGTAACTTTTGTACTATTTTATTTTGTTTTTTCAAACATTGTATAATATCGTTATATTATAATATGTATATTATAAATATAGCAACAGTGTCACTTCTGTTTTATTAATATTATTAATTGTTACAAAATCAGGAATTATTTCTGATAACAAAATCATGATATGATTTAAGGATTGTGTTAGTGATTCAACATTTACAAACACACACACAAAATTCCTACACTAAAAAATAGTTATAAAATCAAGGGATGCACACAAAAGTTGCTTTTATCGTAAAACTCCAGAAATATCAAAAATAAATTCACCTTCAGCTTGCTTTGGTGAAGTTTTCAGGGAATAAACCTTTCTTTGTTGTGCCTTCAACAAAACCCATCTTCCAACCGTCCTCCTGCAATGGAAACAAATGATCAGCTCTGCAAACAATAGAGTAATTGAGTTAATAATGCTATAATCAAAGCCCCTTACTTTCAAATTAATAATTAACTTGTCATTATAAAGTGACAGTTTAGTAAATTAATAACAGAAATAGACTTTCCCAAATATCTGATTGTAAAGTGTGTAAACAGACTAAGGGAATCTTACCTCATCATCAGAGTTAATAAAGGGTATAACACAAATGATATCTCCCTTGTCAAAACTGAGTTCATCTTCATCTTCACCAATGTATGGATGAGTTGCTACAACCTGAGAGGGAAGGAGAGAGGGAGGGAGAGGGAGAGAGAGAGAGAGAGAGAGAGAGAGAGAGAGAGAGAGAGAGAGAAACATAGTTAATCTGGTGGATTTTACTTCACATATCATTCATTTATAACATTATGTCATTTGTTGACAATTTTGACGACGACGAGTCAAAAAAAGGATCATTGTTTCTATCGTCATGGTGATAATTTCATAAGTCATGCTTACACAACAGGATATGCACTACAGTACTATCATTGTCTGAACATGTAAGAATCTGGGTATGGCATACCGTGTATTACTTTATTCAAATATTTATTTTGTAAAATGCTTCATGAAAGGCAATTTGTGAAAACATTGTACTTCAAAAATTTAGCACTATATGGTATTTTCTATTTATTATTAACTCTTATAACATAATTATTGTACCTTATATAAGACATTCATTGAACCAGCTTCTAAATCAGAGATAGGGTTTTCAGTAGTCTCAGCTTCTGTCACTTGAGCTGGTGGACTTTGGCTCTCATTTGGTTCTTCTCTATTGTTTTCCACTTCCTCCTTGTTTTCTACTTCATTCCTTTCCACTTTCTCTGTTACTTCTCTACTCTCCATTTCCTCTTTACTCTCTTTATCTGTTACTTCTTCAGATGTTTCTTTCTCTTCTGGTTGTTCAGGCAGGGTCTTTTCAGATACTTGCACAGGCTCCTCAGGAGACTCATCCTCTGGTTCTTTGGGGTCGGACGATATTGATGATGGTTTGGGAGGCGGTTGGTGTTGCTCTATAGGTGTGGAGGGTAGTGATCCATTTTCCAATTTGTCCAAATTCTAAAATGTACATAACACAATGAATCAACTCTAGAAAAGAGTCATGAATACTATTGGTCAGTTCATGTTTGGTCTTTAATGATGCAGCAAATTTATTTTATTCACAAATAAATATTTGTAAAATTAATAGAGTTATTGAGAACTAATATTCTTCTGATACATAAGAACTCAATGGACATGTATGGAACTTAATATGCAGTACGTTACCTCTTCATTTGTAAATGTGCTCTCCGAACGCAATGGTTTAGGAGGCTTACTATAGAGAAGAGAGTGACAAAAAAGGTAAAAAGTAGGAAACATGACCAGTGATACAATACAATATTGATTCATTACTCTTATATCATTATCACACCTAATAATGGATATTATTAATTGAATTCCTAAGCAAGAAATTGTATATTCATTGTTATAATGAAAACAGATCAACAATCCATAAATATTGACTGTTTACACGATATCAGAAATGGAAATACAATGTCAACATTATGTCATCATTACCTAGAAGGATGGGGTGTAGTTGGAGTTTCCTGTTTGAGAGAGAGAGAGAGAGAGAGAGAGAGAGAGAGAGAGATAACAAAATAATGACAAGAAACAAACACTTGGTAAAGAGATATAAAGATGAGAGAGATAATGAGAAAGCATCAAATAATTGATATTAATAAAGCTCATGTTTTAAATTACGAAATGATATTATCTCTTAATATTGTAACAAGAATATGATTGCAAAATCATCTTGATGGTACCATCATTTCTGTTAGAAACTGGATTATTGCTAAGTTTTAAGACTAGAGAAATGACAGAAGCTAATAAACAGCTCAAAAAGACATTTTCTTGAATTATAGAACTCAGGTCCAATCAGTCACTCCTAATTCAAAGCACTTGCAGTAATGATATTCATTGGTTACTATATGCACCGGCAATTACCATATGCAGTTTAATTTCATCACTGATCTCAAAACTTGTATACAACAATAAAAGGAAAATTGTGAAATGATTTATATAGATACCATATGGTCCAAAACAATCTAGGGACTACATGCCAGGCAATGAAGGCAAATATTTGATACAAATGATGCTGTGATGACAATATTTAGCTAATTAATCAGATACACTTCCATAAACAATTAGTGGATACAAAACAAGTTTGTACAAAACAAATAATGAATACTATTATTAGTAAACTGGGAGCAAAGATCAAACAGTTTTGATAAACAGATTTACAGCAGTCTTCCATCATTCACAGGTTAGTTTCACACATAAAATTGACTTGTAAATGTTGTACACAAGCAAAATTAATTCAGTAGGAATACCACTTAACTCTTTACCATTGTCCTCCCATTGTCTCCAGTCAACTATGAATTACAGTACAATAATAACCTTTGGCCTAACAGTTATAGAGTTCAAATCATTACTAGGAAGTTAAAATTTGTTTTAATCAAAGGAATACTCTTTTCGTCTCATTATCAGTAAGTTTTCCTTTTGAAATGGCAGTGTACTAATTTATATAGAAGTGACTTAACAATTTCAAGGCATATCTTTATGTAATTAATTTACAAAACAATGACAAAGCAATAAATTTAGCTGAAATGGATTTGCAAGGTAATGTTTAAATTACAAATAATCAGACTTACAATAGAAAAAGATTCATGGTTACTTCCTTCATTGGTAAAAACTTATCCCCTCGTGACATAAGATCATACAAATGGGACTTTTTTACATGTAGCATTTGATAAGTTGACAAGAACTGTCAGGGTGGTCTCTAACTTTATCGTTATTCACAGTTAATATTAAATGTTAAAGTATTAAATTCATCTATTGAGATCTTGTATAGATTTAATTGACAAGACGATACGTGAGAATCTGCTTGATAGGAATGTGCTCATAACAACAAGAAATGGGATAGAGTAGAAGCCAATAAAGGAAATAAACTTGAAAATTCCATCCAATAGAAATGTACCACTGCCTGTATTAGGCAATATACTAACTGATGTATTTAATATACTAACCAATGTACTAGGCAATATACTAACCAATGTACTAGGCAATATACTAACCAATGTATTTAATATACTAACCAATGTACTCCAATATACTGACCAATGTATAAAACAATTGACTAACCAACCAACCAGTACTATACCAAATAGCTTAGTACATTAACAACCTATTAACAAAAACAGTTAGTTCATGTAAATAAAGTAATAAATATAATTTATTAACTATCCTACAAGAGTGGTCAACCTGATATATAATTATATTCATTATTTATATCGAAAAGATAAATTTGATTAGTGTCATGATACATGAGAATAAATTCGATAAGTTCCCACAAAACAATAGAAAGATTATATAGCCAATGAGAAAAATAAATAGTATAATTATATTTATTTTCATAATTATGTTAACTATTACTAAGCAATTTTACAACATAATATATTCTGTTAGGTTGGCAGTTTGATAGACTTTTACAAAGATGAGAAATTGAGAACATTATCAACCTAACTTAGATGTAACCTCTAGCTTGAATGCCTTTTACAAGAAGCTCTTCCTAGCTCTTTGCAGTTATTTCCAGCTTAGATTTGCTATTAAAATATTTTATAACGTTACTGAATTTTTCTGTTCTAGTTAAAGAATGCTTACATGAGCATTTGTTAATGAGACTACATATGGCATTACATCATGGTGGAATGTGAAGAATATATACAGTTTAGATAGGATTTCTATTTTCCTGAATAATTAACACTCTAGTTTATTAAGTAAAATTTGCAGACCTGCAAGATTTAATGACTGATGCAAACGATTTCTCTTTAACATACTCCTAGCCTGAATTATAGCACAAAGTCAAATGTCAAACTCAACTTGAACCAAGTACATGTACATATATTAATTAATGTGTGTTTATAGCTATACCAACCTTTCCAGAGGGTGTTCTGGAGGGTGTAGAGTCACCTCCTGTATTTGTGTGGGAACAAGATGAGTTAATACATAGGAAACAGAATTTATAAAGTGTAAATAACATTCATTGTCATTAAATAGCCCTTTAGCTGTACCACAAGGTCACACCAAATCTATCCCAATATTTAAGATGGGATTGTCAATTTAACAAGACTATAAATTGAAAAAATCATCCTATAATTGTTTTAGAAGAATATTGACTTCACAGTGGAACACTAACTTGAACTATAAAGATTAGCAGCAGTGTCTATGGAAGACTAACATCTACAGAATGCTAGATATATAGATGAACAAGTTAATGAGAAGTTTCTAGCATTGTCAGTCACACTCATTGTCAAACCATTTATGGTTAGGGTTAATAAAATTCATTCGTTGCTATGTGAATTAAGGATGCAATTTAATTTCATTTGTCGCTCTCTAAATTTGTATACACCAATATATTAAAACAAACAATACAACCATAACCTTCTACATTTAATATATATATATATATAGATAGATAGATATAACATGTGGACCATAATGATTCTAGGACTGTCTGACATGATGTGAAAAAGTAAAATAGCAAAATAAGAAAGTAAGTGGTTTGTATTTATTGCTATAAGCAACAGTTCTTCTGTAAACTTCTTACGTGTTACTCTAATGTAAGGACCTCCTCACTACTCTATATTAGTATACTTTAATGCAATATGGATTACAAAAACTTTTATTATATTAATAACAGTTCTAAGGTCCATTGTAGTCAGGATTTTATAGTATAAGTTTTAATAACTGACCTTGAGCTGATGCAAAACTCTCCGATAAATTATCTCCCTCTTCCTCATTAGAGATTGAGCTACCATCTTCATCAGCTGGTGAGTTTTTAGCAGGACTAAGACTAAATAATATATACAAAAACTAAAATTAAATTCATAATAACAACTGTAATAACTAATGCCTACAAACAATTCAGTTCTTACATAATGCCTGTATATCTCTGTATGGCTAGCAATAGGACCAGTACACCCTCAAATTTCATCATATAAGCTCCAACAAGTATGTTACTATGGCTACAACCAGTAATGTAACGTACTCTCTAAATTACAACTATCTAACCATCATAATGTAGCATTATATTAACAGTTCAATACACCATCAAACTACTTATAAAATTGGACAACTTCATGATCAGTAAAGCATAAACTATACACTCTCAACAATATTTTGTAGTATGGGAGATATACTATGGACCATTAGTTCTGAATAACATCTACTCTGTGTCATTTAAGGAAATTTACATTATACTCACTTGGACAGAGAACCATCTGAAATAGGAATACGCTCTTTCCGACTAGTATGAACTCCTGACTCAGCTTCTTCATGTAATTTATTCATAACTTCATAATATGATGTGTCCAACTAAAATACAATTTATAAACTGTCACAGTGGTTAGACTCCACCCACCTTAAACATTTCTTCATGAAATTTTGCTCCTACTGATGCCATATTGCGAAAGAACGTTGCATAAAATTGAATACGACTAGAGAGAGGAAATAAGGAGATAATAATGACATTCATAGTTCCACTAAACTTACAAACCCACTAGTTAAATACAAAAACCAGATTATAAAAACAAACTTGGTATTTTTAATGAACACTCTTCAGTATGGGTTAATTCTGACCTGAGTCCCCTTCAAAGGGGTCCAGATCAGACATGATGAGATAGGGATATGAACTTCCATGAATTAGTTCCACCCTAGGGGGTGTGGTTATGGCAATCATATCCTCATTGTCTGAACCAACAACCCATTAAGCAATGTGTATACTCAAGTTAACTATTAGCTAGTAATACTAATATTTACATCAAATTCTAGAGCCAAAGACACAAATAGACACACACATACTCTGTGCTCATTAAAGTTGCACAAATTACATAACAAACGTGGAAGTTACTATAAGTATATTAAAATCAATCTAAAATTGTCCATATATGGTAATACAAGGGTATAAAGATTACTGACCATTCAACCAACTTAAACTATATGCACACAACTCATTATATAAGGAATTATAAAGTAGACACTAATTGACTTCTACTACTACTCAACCTTATATGTCTATCAGGAACCCACAATGACAAAAAAACAAGATATGGATTCCTTTTATTACTTACTACTAGCAAGAGAATATCTAAAATACTACAATAGTAACAAAAATATAGCAGCTGCAGGTTTCCAAAGCCCTTTTATAATTAACCCTTCCAAGCAGATTCTTATCTCACCTATCAAACAACAAGGGTAGTTCCTCATACAATACATCAGTCACTTCATCAAATGCTCTCTTCGCTTCATGATATACCTCTTCAGCTTGTTGAATTTTAACCTCTGTGACTTTCTTGCTCTGACGTGTGGCCTAATGATGGTTGTCATGGTAACCATATTATATGCTACACTAACCTCTAATTCTCTTTTTCGATAATCATAGTCCACAATTTTTCTTTCTCTCTTCTCAACTAATTTCTGACAAACAAGGGGAAAATGGTTTGAAAATTGACATATAGGCGTGGAGAAATGGATTACAAGGACAAGAGATGTGTGGATGAATGAGAGAAGAAGGATGGATTAATAGGTGGATAAGAATAATGGATTTTCAAACCTTAGTTTCAGGGAATTTTGCTACATACATCTGCAAAGGTTCTAATAATTCACTAGTAATTTTGCTCAAAATATCTTCCCAAAGAAGTGATTGTTGCTATTCAAAAATAAAAAAGAAAGTAAAGGGGTGTGGTTTACCTGTAAAATATCCTTCATTTCATTGTGTCCTTTCCAATCCGGTTCATAAAGTTCCATCCATAAGTCCATTAATGATTTTGTTGATTGATTAAGACCTAATGAATAGGAAAAATTATATTTGATAATATTATATGGATATCATCATTGGATTGTTCAATAAGATTATAAGATAGATAAATCAAATTGCACTTTAGTAGAGAGATAAAAGGACAATCAATAAGAAAGACTCATTTAATTTCTTTTAACAACAATCTATTTCTCTGTTATTGTTCAAATCTATTAACAAATCCGCAGGATTCTGACCAATCAAATCACATCCAGTCCAATATTTCATGGCTGAATAGGTAGAGTCTAGTCAACCAATTACACTAACCTTTAAGACTTTGTGAATATTTACTAAGTTCTTTCTGTAGTCGAGCAGCTGCCAGCTACACAGACTATAGATGGTATTTGCTATAATATTAGTACATTACCTGTTGTTTGTTAAAATTGACTACAAACTCAGTATAATTATCATCGGTAGTTTTCTCAGCTTGTCCAACTTTTTGTAACATCTAAGATAATTAAAGTAAACTATTAGTCTATTAGTGTTTGTTAATTTTGTTAATATTCTATAAACGTCTTTTTGTTATTATTACAGGGTTTCTCTCTTAGTTATGTCAACAAGAGAGCTAAATCTCCTTGTATCTCCATCACAAATACCATTAACAAATTCATATTATGAGATGTATTGTCTCTAAGTCCAATATTGCTAGGAAATATTGCATAATTATAAATCAGCTTCATCTCCTTTACAAAATATTAGAACTGTCTAAAAGTGATTGGAGTTATCACACATTTAATATAACCAGTGAACATAATAATTGAACTTCTAGTGTATTCTATTTATAGCAACAATAATATTGAATTGGCAATGAGTTCTATTTAAGAGAAATGACTATATGAAAAATGTAAATGTTTTAATGAACACAAAGTGAGGAATGAAAAGTGTACAACATAGATTTAAAAAGGCTTTATAATAGGAAAATAAAGAGGTCAAAGGTCACAACTGCAATGAAGTGTTACATTTTAAGGAGGGGGAACCACATTTGTTAGAGACACTGTAGACACACTTTATTATGAGTCTAAGAGGAAAGTGACAACTAGCAATTATATAATCATCCTGTTTGCTGTGTTCACACACACACACAATTCTAATAGACAATATGTAGTATTGTATATAAACTATACAAATATATCTACAAGATGAGCATACATAAGTCCACTAAAATAACTACACAAGTTTATTTAAAGCAATATCTATTAAAGAAAATTATATAACACTTCAAAATCAATGTCCTTTGTTGTGAAGGTAATTAGTACAAGCTCCTAGTATGTAAATAAATTAATTCAAATTTAATTAATTAACAACAAATATTGTAAATGATTATTTTTATTATTGATTAGTTGGCTCAGTATTACTAACTACCTCATAGACAACGAAACCTAAGCCAGTGGATAGTAAACATCAACAGATAAAGGACGAACATGTTTGCCATCAATGACAATGTTACAATACAATGCAAAGTTTATATATTGTAATCATCTTGTATTATTAACACAACATCCCACATTGGTGCTTTGTATCGTCAAGGGAATGTATGGATGAATAGCAATATAAAAACATTGACTTTATACAGATAATGTGATAATAATTAATCATAGTTCTAATCTTAATAATCTCAATGACAAACAACAGTTTCAATATAATTTTAAAAAACACTTTAAAATAGGCAGGAATAAAATGGCTACAGTAACTAAACACTCATCATTGCAACATTTTAATCTTCAATGGGTGACAGTACAGCTGCAATAAGGAAGGCATTATATTGTTTAATACTGCCTTTCAAATGCAGCAGCTGGGTATTTCACTTGATTGTTGTTGAGATATCTTGTGATAAGATATAGTTTCTAGTACTTTAAAGAAACTAGTGATCTCATTACATATCAAATGACTTTCTCAATACATCAATATATAATAAATGGTACGTGCTTCACTGTAAACAATGAGATATGATAAGTATTCAATTGATGATGTGTGACAGTTAGGGAAAATAAAGACTGATTGTACCTTTTGTTGCACTCTTCTAGCCTTTTTAGATGCAAAAGATAAAATTTTCTTGCCCTTTTCTCCTCCACCTCCTCCTCTCGCTTCAGCCATGATGCTTTGTGCCCTGTCAAAAAGGCTTGCTGATACAAAAGAAACGTTTGCGTATTATTAGAAGAAAGTAAAATTAAAATTAATTCTCATGTGGATTCGTTTAATTAGAGTCAAGTTTAGTGTCTCAAAGTATATAGAGTAAAGAAAAATGGACAGTATACCTACTGGTGGAGGAAGTTTGTCAAGACTAAGAGATGTCTTGAAAAGGTCAGACATTAAATGATAAATCTGTAATAAAGGGTAGAGTTATTTGATATGTGTTTAATAATGTATCTATTTGCTATGTGTACTGTAAGGCCACACCTTTAGGATTTTACCCAAAAGCTATGCCCAATTAAAAGGTCTATTTCTTGCAGTATAGGGTATAGATACACCTTTCACAAATGTCAGTGGCTTGTGTGAATAAGAGATCAAGGGCTTTAATTGGAACAACATAAGATTACATAATAATTAGTAATATGTCATTTCCCATAATGTCAAAATGTCTATCTATCAAAATGTCATCAAGTATGTGCTTAGTACATTTGTTTGTAAACTAAGATATATTGTAGTCTTGGCTGACCGACCTTGATTCCTCAGTCAACTGAGTATAGCATATATCAACATCAATGTTCTAGAAAAGCTATGGCCTGGCTATATTGGATTCTGACAATGTTACTAATTCATAATAGTTATTACTCTTAAACAAAGTCTAACAATCTTTTTCCTATTACTTCATATGGTTTCTATTATAAGGAATTCAATAACCTATTAATAGACTCAGTCTACATAATCCCTCCCTCTTTTACCTCGTGTATGATGTACATTAATTTTAAAAACAGTGCTGAATAATCAAGTCACAAAATTATTTTGATCATAATACCATTGACTTCCATTATGATATTCATTGACATTTTACGAGTTGACATTGAAAGCCTTCTCCATGTACCAGATTGTTACTATAAATAAAAACACACAACATTTGTAATGTAGTGTTACTATATTTAGCTATAGAGAACAGTGTAAAAACACAACATTACATAGTGTAGACAAAAATAGTTTCCATTAAACAGACAAACACTAAATCATCTTATTCTTACAGACAGAGGCGAGATTCAGACCCATCCTTTGATGTTCCTGATCTTCATTTTGAGTACACAGACACAGATACCCTCTTCAATGAAATTGCAGAATTATATTCGTACTCTGAAGTACCAGAGTTCCAAATTATCCGAAGTGTCTTTGAAAAAACTCTAACAAAATATTTCAAAACAGTCAGCTGGATAGATTTGACTCGTGACCAACAAAGATCGTTTATTTACTATCTTTTAGAAAAGTGTGAAGTTGTGAGCTCTCAAGACCGACTGGATGCTGTTCGTTGTTTTCTCTACTTAGCACATGGTAATTATATGTATGGAATTGATGAAATAGACATTTTGCAATATTCTCGAGCGAATGTTTTTCTGATGATTGAGGCTGGTGTGTTCCCGGCAATTGTTGAGCTTCTTGCTTTGGAGAAAGAAAAAGGCCGTGGTCAATACGATAGTAGCAAATCGAAGATAACAATTGCAGATAATGTGGTTCTGAGGACTTGTCTTAGCGTTATATATATTATGATTGAAGTTACTAGAAGAGAAGATCATTTTGATCTCTCGCCTGAAACAAAGCTACGAGAGTCATTTCTAGACGAGTTACAAAAACCAGTTTATGGTGACGACAATTTGACAGCTTTCTTGTTTCATATGTTGCTTAATTTTTGTAACGGGAGTATGCCCCATTATCCGATACGTAAAATACTTCTCCTTATTTGGAAGTCGATACTAGCTTCCCTCGGAGGAATTGAACAGCTAAATGATTTGAAAAGAGAAGCAAGAATTGAAGCCAAACTCAATCCCTTTTTTGTAGAAACCAAACCTGCTCGGCCACTTGTGTTACCTACTGCAGCTTTCGATCCTCGGGGTAATGCACCTATGCCTTCTCATGAAGTCTCTCAAATCCCAGGGTTATTGAGCAGACCAGTATCAATGATCAGTGAACCAGATACTCTAGTTGATTTCAGTAACCAGAAAGGGTTGGATTTCCGGCCCAAGGCTCGCAAAAAAGATATTGAAATGTTCATTGAGATGAGTCGATCAAAGTTTGGCTGTTATGAAGCACCTGGCACCGTGAGCGATCCTTTGATATCTGATGTATCAGGGTTGCCTCCTCCTATTCAAGAAAGCATTAAAGTTTTACGAGAACATGTCTATATTCCACTGTCCGAGATCCAGATTGCAAAAGATGAAGAACTTGAAAAGCAATTTAAAGGTACCAATGAGCCTGTACCAACAAGAGATACTCCAACAGAAATTCTCTACAAATCTATCCTATCAAATCTCCCTCAGTACATGATAGCCATTTTGAAAGTCCTCCTTGCTGCTGCACCCACTTCCAGAACAAGGAGTGAATCTTTGAATATTTTTGTCGATGTTATCCCAGCTGATACTCCAGCAAACATGATGGAATCAGCACAAAACACAATCGATATTAATCGACATAAAGAGATTATAGTCAAGGCTGTGTCAGCCACTTTGTTTTTGCTACTGAAACACTTTAAAATCAATCATATCTACCAATTTGAATACATCAGTCAACATTTAGTTTTTGCTAATTGTATACCTCTTATTCTCAAATTTTTCAATCAAAATGTTATGCAGTATGTTACAGCTCGTAACAACTTCCCTGCTCTTAATTTTCCCGGCTGTGTTTTGGTTCCACCCGAGGGTATAAGTCATTCTGTCGACATTGCAGACTCTATTCCTACAGATCCTGCTTACTGCTGGAGAAATCTCTTCTCTTGTATCAACTTAATACGTATTCTACAAAAACTTACAAAATGGAAACATTCTCGTACTGTTATGTTAGTGGTCTTTCGCTCAGCCCCCATTTTAAAAAGAGCCTTAAAAGTGCGTCATCCCTTAATGCAGTTGTATGTATTAAAGCTATTGAAAGTCCAGACAAAGTACCTTGGACGAAATTGGCGCAAAAGTCACATGAAAATAATGTCTGCAATGTATAGACGTGTCCGTCATCATTTCCACGATGACTGGGCCTATGGTAATGACCTTGATGCTAAGCCATGGGATTTCCAGACGGAGGAATATGCACTAAAGAACTGTGTCGAACATTTCAATGCATTTTACTATGAAAATGAAGGCATGCACAGTGTTAATCCATTTGGGGTTGAGCTCCAACCAATGGAGATTAATTACCTTAGTGTATTAGGGGAGCCTGTTGAGTTATGTCAGTCTTGGCAGGAGAATTATGAGCACTGGTTAGAAGTTGAAGTATTTCGACACCCAACTGACTGGGATCAAGTGTTAAAATCATCACAGAGTTATCTAGCTGTTAAACCTATTGATTGTTAAATTTGTTTCTTGTCTATTAGTATATCGTACACTTTCATAAACAATTAATTGATCATAATTTAAATATGTTATTCAAGTTATTATCTAAACCTATCTATTGAGTGAATGGAGAATATTATAGTTTTTGGTGAGTACCAAAACTAGGTAGTGGTTTCTGAGTTATTAGTTTAAATATTGTTTTTTAAAGTTTATATTCCCCTCGTCAATTCATTGGAGACACCTCCCCAATTTTATGTAAGTATGTCTTCAACACAGTACATAACATCATCCTAACTTTGACATTTTCTGACTAAGAGGAGCATTAGTCGAACAAACAATAAAATTAGTATCTATTGTGTGTACTTCACCAGTTATGACATGTTTTATGGTTCAATAACTTGCTATTATATTACATTAAAGTACTGAACCCTTATTACTTACTATTTCTAAGGAAACTTGAACCCATCAATTTTTACAGTTGCTTGATTACAGCAGCTGTTGTTAATATGATTTATATCCTAATAATAATAGTTTATATTATATCATATAATTAATTGCATTTTTTAGCTATTTAGATGAGCCACAATCTATGTCATAAGTCACATCGCACTATTTACTACCAAGGACACTGATATAATATTATTACTACATATACATATATATGGCTTTATACTTTAGTGTATTATTTAACTCCTAACTGTACTATACAGGAAACCTCAATTAGCTAGGGTAGTTCCCAAAGGTTCTCTGTCCTAGAATGGTTTAATGCTAATTGTCAAATTTAATAGATTTTTATGAAAAATGTGTATGATAAATTATTCAACTACTTTGTAAAAAGGATTTAAAAGGATAAACAATTAATAATAAGTAATTGATCATGTTTATATAATTTTATGTAAATAACAAAATACAAGACACAAAAAATGTGTATTTAATTATAATTAATATACTTAATAAGTTTTAACAACAACAAACTATTAATATAGAATAAAAACATCAAAACTATATTATTAAAAGTACTTCTACAATCTGAGTGCAATAACAGCAGCTGCAATATATCTGTATTATGTATCGTCTGTAGAGATAGTTAATGTTAACTTGGGTAGAACTGCAATAGTATGGTATATAAAATATGAGAGTGTGATTGTAAGACTGTCTAGTTTTAGATTAACGATACGCTTGTTAGCACGTGTAAGCAGGGAATGTCTGTGACCATCCAGACGATGGAGGACTGGGATTAGAAGGGGGAGGAGTTAAAGAAGCACCTAAAGGAGAATAGAGGTTCAATATCATCACGGTGATAAACTGTTTGGTCATGCAAGTTGGACCATAAAACATGTATAGTTCACATATCTTACCATATGTTCCTGGGACAGGAGATGTACTGTCTGGGCGCATTGAATAAGACGAGGAGTTAAGGGCAAGGCCATGATGATGATGAGTAGAAGGAGGTGGGTGTGGTAGGGAATTGAAGGTTTGGATTGTAACATTTGGTGTAATTACGCAAACTGGGGAACCTCTTGACACAGCATGACCACTCTGAGAAAAGATGGAACCTAAAAAGTTGAACAATACTTATATAAACAATGGACAGATAAATGAATAGATGGATAGACAGATGGATGGATAGATGCACTTACCTGTTGGAGGAAAAGTATAATTAATGTGTGACAAGTGGTCGGGTTGCTGGAGGGATAGGGGATGGTTGGGAACAGGCGTTGAAGAGGGCATGGCAGCTGAACTAGAGAAGGCTGATGAAAAATGACTTGGTGTCGTCGTGGCAACAGACCAACTAGAGGTGGCAGCAGCCAAAATTTGCCGACGTTCAGCAAACCATGCCTATAACAAAAAGAAGAGATATTTAAAATACTATCAGTAAAATCAACATAGTTTTAAATAGTATATATGAGTAATTGGTAGCAGCTGACTTTACTTCAAAAGGAATCTAGGTACACTACCATAACATTAATGATCCTTCAAGGCAAAGCTACGAAATATAGACACCACGTCAGAATGTCCTGAGTCACGGTTAGATAGCGCCTGGTATGTTTTGTTGTGTATAACTGCCTTCATTGAATTACTAAGAGTAGACAATCCACCTGCCTGATGGATTGGTTAATGAACCGTAGAGGATTTTGCCTGGAATGGCAGTCAATGTCCTGTCAATGCCTCCACTCCTACACTGTTATACTCCAGCTCCCACTATCTCTTAACTATGCGCTCCATTTTAATACTATATGTGTGGTTTGAGTATAATGACACTACATACTAATGGGATGGTAGACGTCAATTTTTCCAAGAGGTAAAGCAAACAGAGTATTATTGACACTCTACGGTTCATGTATCTTTGAACAACAATTGATTAGTGCGTTATATTGTAACATCATGCATATTTTATTGCATTCTAAATAGCTTGCTAGTAATAAAGTCATTTAATGGTTAATACTCACGAACAAACAAATCTACAAGTTTATTTGCAATAATGGTAAC
The DNA here is from genome assembly GCA_963965975.1 of Xestospongia bergquistia. NCBI lineage: Eukaryota > Metazoa > Porifera > Demospongiae > Haplosclerida > Petrosiidae > Xestospongia > Xestospongia bergquistia. Next base: position 1,476,684 of record OZ014425.1, read on the forward strand.
ACTAACAAGACATAACAAGCTGTCTCACTTTCAAAATGAAGGGCAAGTAAATCAATTCATTTGTATTCCATTTAAGACAAGTCTCTGTGTTCACATTTTTTCACAAGCAATTTTGCATTTGCTTAAATACGCTAATGTGAAGTTAATATGAGATGCTTCATTCAATAAGTTTGACTAATGTTCTATTCTAAAGAATATAGCGCGAGTTTCCTAGAAATATAGTACCTATCTTCTCAGTGTTAATATCTGTTGTCTTTAAAAATAAGGTTTGTGCAATTTAGGCTATGGTTTATCTTGTGGTGTGATAGTCAGTCTTGCATACTTTTATATTAAAAAACAACTATTAATTTATACATGTTTTTGAAGCTACTGGTAGTACGAGTAATACAATCTTCCGTTACTGAGTTATGCTACTCTTTCTTATCCTGATGATGGAATGCATAACACATTATCTCTCAATACATCACTAATGTTTGTGGTATATATATTGACAGATGGTTGCATTCAGTTGCTAAGCAGTTGCCCTGAGGAGGAGCCTAATTTCCGAGACAACCTGAGATTGATTAAACTGCTAAACGACCTGAAAATTTGCATCCTGTTGTCAGGGAGGTTGCTAGACGACCTAATGTTTCTTCATCTGTGTACTGTATTTAAGTTTTAATTATTCCCTTGTAAAATATAGGACAAAACTCTACCACAACTACTACCTAGCTCTAAATCTTGTAACGTTAGCTAATCCCCAACAAAAATTGGTCATGCAGAACGTGTCTAATTTGAGACAGCTGCACCATTAAGAAAAACATGACACCTAAAACATTAAAGAATCAAGACATACAAGGTCAATTAAATGGACAAAAAGGGAGCAGCCTGCATCTTGGCCTGTAACGGGTCGTGCACTTTGGTGTTATGGAAAGACAACTAATGGTACGTGACGATGAACATGAATGCTCTTGTACCCATAGTGTTTTTCTTCCTGTTGCTGTATTCTTATGGCCTTGCTTGTTATGGACGATTGAGCTCAAACTCATAAGTTATCAGATGTGTCAGCTGCTTTTCTTTTGCAGCTAACTTGTGCACCTACATAGTCTTCTATACATGTACAATTAAGAGCTTGTAATTGTATTTTAATATCTTGGTTCAATGATCCAGACAAGCAATGGTCACTCCTCACACACACTTAAGTTAAACTTTATCATACCTCAATGGTAGCCTCTTGCACCTCTAGTTGATGTGCTAAATCTTTGACTGTAGGTCGGTCTGGATAATGGCAGACAGCAAAAGACTGCTCAAGTTGAAGTTGATAGTTGTTTAAAAGAGGTGTCTCTGATTTGATCAAAGTATCTAAAGTGTGTGTGTGTGTGAGAGAGAGAGAGAGAGGAGAAAGAGAGAGTCATATCAAGCGCACAATTTAAATGTTCCACAAGAAAGCATTTAAATACAAAGATGGAGCCTCGTGTATCAACTATTTTCAATAAACACAGGCTCACATGTTATTCTCTTGACATTACAATACAATCAAAACCCTTCATTAATTCACTATCAACACATTTTAAACCTGAATGGTTTCATGGTTTTATAATTGAATAGAGAGACATAATTGAGATAAAGATGCGTGGATGACTGCCTTCTGAGACCATGTGATAAACAAACAGGAACATTATTACAACATTTCATGGCTAATTTATACTCTAAATATTTCATGCTTAATTTACGACATGCATACGTGTGCTTTTCAATAGTAACAGAACTTAGCTTGGTGTGTGTGTGTGTGTGTTAACTCCTCCAGTTCTAATAATGTTATGAGAATCTGGAGTGATAATTTTCCAACTGACTAAGGCTGAGGTATGTCGAGTTTATCCCACATCACGTACTAATGTTACGCTATGGACTATATAGTAAGTCACTTTGCCCTCACAAGGGCTATGATCACACACAATGCTTGTTATTGAACCGGAAGATTAGTGAATATTATGATATTAATAGAACAGGCAATGTATGACCAGTCCATCTGTTTGTCTATCAGTCTGTGTGAGGTATATAATCAATTTATCATCAAGGAAGCCATTCCTTTGGGTTTGTTATAATCGGACGTGCAGCAGTGATGATCTTTTTATGTAAATTTGATGTATTTGTCTCGTCACATACTCTTATCATGTTTTAAATACACTTGACAAAGCTTTGAACCATGAGTAAACATAACGATACATATAACCAATATCATTATCGTGATAGACAGAGTGACATGCTCTATATAACTTGTTGTATGCTTCTCCTCTCAAACTTGTAGTGAATGTAAATTTGTGTATGTGTTCAAAGCACGTTACTTGTATGGAATTACAATTTACACTCAATTGGATTACACATTACATATAGCTGAAGTTACATGGATGATTAACTTACCCTTGACTTCAATGTTGCTTATTGGCAATGTAGTAACACTGCTATTGCTTGGCCCAGGAGAGGATGAATTCGAGTGAGCAGATGGAGAGGTAGAGAATATAGGATGATGGGTGACTTCTTCTGGCTCCCCACGAGACATCATTGCAGCTTTGTCAATGTTGGACGAAGGCATATTAGGGGATGGATTATCAGGTATATCAACCGAGGCTGTTCTGGTACATTGCAGCTGGTGATGATAGCTGGGACTAGGCTCCTAGACAAAGAAGGACATTGTAATTAATGGACCACAAATTACAATGACATCATTGACTAACCTGACATTCAGCAATAGTTGATCCAGGAGTTATGGAAGGGATAACACCTGATGCTCCGAAAGAGTTGGCAGACGAAATAGGAGGTACTGTCGGATACACAAAGTACGTTTGTGGTTGGAAGGAAGATGTTGGTACACTAGCAGATTGTTGACTAGTTGTGGGAAAAACTGCAAAAAGTTTATTTGTTGGATCCAGAGGTAGATTGTGTTCTAGGTGGTTCTGACCTGGATAGCAACTGCTCTCAGCTGATGGGAAAGTCTGGGAGCCACGAGAAGTACCAGAAAACCCAGTAAAGAAAGGTTGTTGGGGAAGGTTGTGTCCATAATGTGATGGTAGTAAGCCCACTCCTGGATTGCTATGAATGAATGTTTCAGGTGTACCTTGAAGAGTTTGCAAAATGGAAAAATGGCCAAGAGCAGCTTTTTCTTGAAAATGTTTTTGTCGTTGTTGAGCTCGTGTTCGAACGATACGATTTATAGAACTAACAGAAGGGACGTTAACTTTTGTGCACACACCTTCTGTTAAGAGACGATCTCTAATTTCCCATGCAAAAATGCTAGGATTTTCACGTTTATAGTCTTCAATCTTATTGACAACTTTAGGAGTTGCAACTTTTGGCTTGCTACCTCCAATAATTCCAGGCTTTACCGATCCAGTTTCGTAAAATCTATAATTACAGATTGATTTGTTAAATGATATTATACAAATGATGTCATCGTACTAGTGCAGTGTGTCGCCATTTTGACACAATATTTACTCTTGTATTTTCACAAGAGCAAAGCTCTTGTTGCAAAAAAGCCTTCATGAATATAATTATAAGAATATGAATATAATTAAAGATATCGTTAGCCTTCTGAGTTTACATTATACCATATCAATTAACAAGAAATGCTCATTTCTATGGGTTGCAAAACAATACATATTGACAAGAATAAAGCATTAAAATGTTTAAAATGTCTCTATTGTACAAAGAATATAATCTATGTACCAATAAAACTACGTAATTACATGGGCCATCAAGTTATATTTGTAAATAAACTCAATCATAACAAGTTAAAAATTATCATTACAGCAATATTCTTGCTAAAGCTTACCTTCCTAGAATTTTACTAACGCATCCATGTGATACTCGTAGTTGGCGACTGATGTCGCAAGGACGGACACCGTTTTGAGCCAATTCCACTATCTTTCTTCGTATCATATCTGGCAATGGACGTCCGTTTACAAAGACTCCTCCAAGTTGATTCACTCCACCTTGACCAGCAGATCCTTTCGCCATGATTGTCGTATTAGTCTTGAAAGTAATTGTTGCTTCAATAGAACTGTACATGTGGAGACGAAAATGTTACATTGAGTTGTAATGCTGCATAGAGCACTAGACTTAAGTCTACTTGTGGGAGTACAAAACAAACAAGAAAAAACAAACTCTATAGTTGGAATCCTTTTGAAAGAGAAGCCCAGCTCTATAACTATTTCTTCCAAGCGTGTACGTAGTACATATATATATATATATAGATATATACTATATGGAATTGCGCAGTATGTTCAGTTGCAAATTAGGAGCTAGGATAATCCATTCTACTCACTTACTTGCAAGGTTGGCTGCACGTCACTGGAGATGCAAGAAGTTCGATCGAAGTCAGTCAAAATACAGCTCCTAAAATATGCTTGACTGCTCTCAAGGGACTGTGCAACAGCTCATAAAGCAGTAGTCAACCCACGTGTAATAGCGTACATAACTAATCTAACCACTATGGAATGTTAAATATTAATTTACTGCAGTACGTCCTCGCCCCATTACAGTAAAGAGTTAAAAATTGCCGCTGGTTTAACCACTGAAAAATATCGTACGTTAATTCACATTCTGAGTAGGCAAAGAAAGAAAAGAAAATCAATTAAAACACAAAAACATCATACATTACAGATGAAACAAATAATGATATAAAATAGAAAATTCAATGAACGTAATGAAAGGTACAAAAAAAGATTGCAATATCTTATTCTATGGGTTTAACAACACATTTATTTAAACATAAAAGATAATTATGTAAATACTGATTGGTGAAGGAAAAAGGACAATTACTAATAACCCATCACAAAGATGTCTCAGTCAAATTTTCATCAACTTGATGAGTACTGTTACTTGTTAGATTGTTCAGATTTTGTTCAGTAGAATTTTTTGGTCTTCTGTGACGTTCTAATGAGTTGTCAACACTTGTACTGTAAAAGGAAGGAGGTGTGGTGTAAAGTACATCCAAACTAGATAATTCTGTTGGACGATTAGAACGGTGTGGACTAAATTCCAAAGAATTGTTTAACGGATAAGGAAGGTCTTCCATATCAAGACCTGGTCGATGAGGTGAAGACGATACTGAAGGGGGGTATGGTGGTGGATAAGACCCCAGTGAAAAATTTGGCCCCCGGGGTTTGAGATCTGTGGGTGACATAGTTATACTTGGACTATAGCTGGATGTTGGCGTGGGAGGCAGGGGTGTATTAAAAGTTAGGGAGTCTGAATGTGGAAGAATGGTGCCAACACTTTGGTGAGTTCCCAGTGATAAAAACCCAGATTCCTTACTAGGACGATTTGTTAGGTTGGTAGGTGGGTCAACAAACCGATGGAATTGACCTAAACGGGCCTCAATAAGATGAGCAGTCGGTCGAGCTTCAGCATCTGGGTCCCAGCTCTCATTGATAGTATCAACTACTATATCATAATCCTAGCAATATAGAAATCAATAAAATGATCATTATTACATCATAATATAACCTGTTATTATTAAGACTACACTTTACATCCTCTTTTTAGTATGCATAATACAGAACTCATTAGGATTTTATAAATAGCAGGTAGGGAACAGCTGCCTATTATATACTGTCAGCAATATTTTGCAACCATCTATCACAATACATAATAATAGCACAAATGGTGACATAAGTGTTCCGAAAAGATTGTATAATATCTATTGGGAAATCTTAACAATGATCCTCTTGATAAGTTCCAAGATATACTTACTAGAATATAGTGTCGATTATGAGTTCTATCATAGCCACTTGGTATGAGAAACTAAGTAACTTCAGTTAGTTTAAACAATAATAATTAAAGTCAAAGTTTCAAGACATGGTAACTCATAAATTATAACAGCAATTACATCAAGTGAACAATTAATATTTTGTAAGCACTTTTTCTACTTAAAAAGTATTAAAAAATTCTTCTATAAAATAGGCCAACAGTTCCATTTAAAAAGACAACACAGATACCACCTAACAGAACCACATTATTGACTGACTAACTACATGCTTAATGCAGCTGTCATATGATACAGTTACTAGCCATATCTACATTACCATTCTCAAGGAGGTGTTATATAATCATGTGATACCAGTCTGAAGGAACTCATTCGATACAGTTATTATGGTCATGTTTGCTAATGGTCCTATGTGGTTGTTATGTAATCTCCTTAAAATGTCAACAACAGTTACTATATAGAAGTGGAACCATACCTGGTTTAGGAGAAACCCTTGAGGGATTGCAGGCCTCTTTCTTTCATCAGCTACTACTTGTTTCATCTCATCAATGGAAGGATTAGGTGAAACCATCCCATCGAATGGCGGATAATACTCACTGACAGGACCTAGGGAGATAGATAGAGAGAGAGAGAGAGAGAGAGAAAGAGAGAGAGAGAGATAAAAATAGAAAGAGAGAGAGAGAGAGAGAGAGAAAGAGAGAGAGAGAGATAAAAATAGAAAGAGAGAGAGAGAGAGAGAGAGAGAGAGAGAGAGAGAGAGAGAGAGAGAGAGAGAGAGAGAGAGAGAGTCTATATACTGCCTTTAATAAAATCTGTCAATTCATTGTTTACAGCCTTCATGTTTGTCTCTGACACCATTTCTATGCCACTTAATTTATTAAATACACCATGCAAAGTTTTGATAATTCACAGATATTTTAATTCCATGCCACATTAACCAGTAACAAAGGCCAAGGCAGTACCATAACATCAACCCAGAAATTCAAATCAACAATGAGCATGAGTACTAGCATAGTATGCACGAGTGCATTTCATAACACATAACTTAGGCTTCTAAGAGCTTGGAGGCCGGACTAAACATACTCCTTCTAAAGCCACAATGTTGTCTCTGCCACTTGGTAGCTCCAGCCACTTTCCCCTTTCTCTCTCTCTCCCACTATAAGAACCTACTGTCATCTTTACCACACAGTTTATCTACCCAGCCATCTGTGACCTCCTTACACAAATGCACTCTATCTGTACATACTAACCACCTTTTCAAATATACATTAAACTACTACACTTATTTTAAATCTATTAACCTCACAGATCCATTAATGATAAAAGGTACAATGAATGTCAAAGGAGTGAAAATGATTCATTGATTTCAAACTTTGATACCTCTTTATTGTGGCCAGAACAGACTGCATGAAAGGTGAAGCCAACTTTTAAACCGTTGCTATGGAAACTACAGTGTACTTGAGGAAGAGGGGGAGAGAGAGAGAGGGAGGGCCAATTTATTTAACAGCTGTTTGCTTGAATCATAGGGGCTTCAGTATGTGTGTATATGATAGGATAAAGGGTCCATTATCTCTACTACTAGACTATTAGAAGTCTACTAAAACTATTAAAATATAAGAGCCATGAAAACAGAAAATAACTATCTCCTAAAAATGATACTATATTTATGGACACTTCACTATTAAGAAATAGTTTTAATATATTATAAAGAAATAGTTTTAATATATTGTGGTAATACTTTATATTAAGGCACCTCTAAAATATGGTAAAGATAATTTACAAGCATCAGAACGAATTAAAAAATGGTTATTTGCTTAGTATGAGGTTAGTGGTGGTGGTGTTATCTGTAATTAATAAAAATAAAACACAATATGTGCACAAAGCTGTGACCATGTTGTGAGTACATTCTTTACTAATTAATAGTATGAAGTTATGCAACACAAAGCTGATCAAAACAAATGTATATGTAATATTATATATGTGTATGTATATGTGTGATAAAGGAATACTTGGTGACATATGTCTTGACTAATATGGTTCTGTTTTGTGTTTTTGGTTGAAGAGTTTGTGAGCATTAGTCTGTGAGAGATAAACTAATAAAAATACTACATATCAAGTTATACAAGCAACTTATAACATATCCACGCTACACCATTTCTTCTAAACATTAAATATAATTATATCATTTTATAAACAATGTCAGTGTAAAACACTTCAATTGCTAACACTTAAAATAATTATAAGATTATGTCATTATTTCATCATTTACTAACATGATTTATGTTATGTGCAGGAACTTCAGGTCATAAAGTCATTTATAATTTAAAAAGTCAATTAATTACATTATATATAATTATAAATGAAGACTTAAAATGCTCTTTACACCAGACATGTACTTTATCCGAATAATAATAATAATAATAATAATAATAATAATAATGTGCACCATATCCTTTCTAATAATAACAATTGTATCTCTAATAAATTACATTATCAATCCTTCTTCCCCAAACTAGGAAACAATAATAACCAAATGCACAATAAAAATTTTATTGTCACCTGTAAACCTCAGATTGACCTGGCATTTCCCAGACTATTATTTCCCAGGCTATTTCCTCAATCAATGGGTTGGTCTGGAGTGTAACTAATGGCACCATAATGATTATGAAGCATGCGATCTTAACCTTTGACTTCCTTATAAGGGAGTAAGGGGACACAAGTTCATACTTATGACAACTTTCTGAAAAGTACTTAATAACTACTTACAGTTTCAATGACATCATTTAATAACCACTAGTACAAGTGTGTCACACAAAAAGAAAACATTTTTAAGAGATTAAGGCTGTAAACTGACCACACGAAACCTTAGTAACATTCCCAGCACATGCAAGTTAGATTTGGTGTTATACTATTGGAGGTTAGTCAATAATGTGACCAAAAGCTTTTATTGGTGGTCTAGAAGCCTACAAATATAATAGCATTGTCAATTAGAGTTGTTTATTTTCTATCAAATTTTAGATTACAAAGGCTTTAGCAGGCTTCATTTTTGCAATGACATGTGCCTTTTTTTGAAATGAGAGTAAATATAGAATTTGAAACATCTATCATCTTATCTCTTGATCAAGGTGGAAAAATTATCTAATGAACTAATTATGTGACAAGAAAGGAATGTTCCAATTCTTAACAATCTCTCCTCCAAATTAACCAACAGCTGATGATACTTGATGGACCATGAAAGTCTAGATCTACTCCCCCTTTGACTCTAACTCCCACTATGAGGAAATTACATGCACATGCGCACAAACACACACACACACACACACACACACACACACACTTGATCGTGCATTTAAGAGTTCTCTGAACCTCTCATACATAAAAGTATATTTAGCAAATGAAGTCCTTAATATCAAAGTCATTATTGTTTTCGAACAAAAAAAACTAAGAAAAGTGGCAAAGAAAATTATTGAGTCCTTAAATAAAAATATTTCTCATATCTGATAATTACTATAGTTACATTGATACACTTACTACATATAAGATATTATAGAAAATATCTGTTCAATACAAATGCTAGACCTTTTTATATTATAATGATTTAATAAATCAAAGTTGTCTACTAAAAATGTGTCATCAACCATTAAAGCAAGGCTACCATCTTATAAACAAAAGGTTCCTACTTGCAACCACGACAGGGTATGTAAGTCTCCTAGGTTCAATTCCCAGCTAAACCAGTTTTTTTCCTCTGATTTTATGCTTCAATACCAAAATACACTAATGGTTATCTTGAAATTTGGATGTAAAACTTACACAAGTCTAAGGAGACTTATGACAGAATCCAATTGTCTAAATATTGTATTAACTACAACTATATTTACTCAAGTGAGTCATTATTTAATCCACTTAAATGTCTCATTGACTGAATCCAATGAAGTGCAGGAACTAGGTATATCACGTACATACTCAGAGAAGACCTTGATAGATGGGACCCACTCATCAGCCATATGTTTATGAGTACAATGAGACTAAACCAAGAGGAAGTCAGCCTTGTGTAATGACAGGATCAAAAATAGATTATAGATTATGGTCACTCAAGTAAATCATTATATAAGTACTTAATGCCTCACTGTCTGAATACCTAACATACATATGTGCTCTACAGGAACTAAGGTGTACCACATACACTCTCAAAGGAGATTTTCCCACAGTTATGATATCACAAGGAATCCATTCATGTAACATATGTTTTATGAGTACACAGAGACTACACCAAGGTTTGTGTGTGATGATTACAAGATAAGGAGAGTTGTCATAGTGCCATGGTGGTAAGATCTGGTGTCTTCAAATTTCAAATACAAAGGTCACCACAATCTTTGCAAACTACCACTATAGGATAGCCACTACAAAAATTTAGAGACAATCTTAGCAACTACAGATGTCTCAAGTCAAACTTTATAAGGTTTCCCATTTGAAGATAAACAACCAATAACATTTAGAAATAATTTGAAGTGTTTTGCAAATGCATACCTTGCTGTTGCCATATTAGGAATAAATGAGTTATTCTAAAAATAACTTATACAAATTAAATCATTAAAACAATTACTATAAATAGAACAGTGTTCAAACTAGTTTACTGTCTCTTCATACAAACCCACCCACCCACTCTAATTACCTTTTATAGCTACTCTTGAGTCAAACCTCAAACTCAATTACTTGTACATATAATTACCCTCCAACTTTACCAAGACTTTTCCAAAGAATTGATGAGGGAGGAGCTAGACTTATTGCTAACGAAACAAAAAACACCAAATCATTTCCCAAAGGTAATTCAAAGGACAAGATATATTATCGGACTAAACCAACAACATTGTATATAGTTGTCTAAAGTCTTAATCTTTTTTATCTGGATCAATACCTCCTTATAAGGCAAGCTACAAAGCTAATTCAAAATTAATTGAATTCCTCACATTCTTGTGGTTCTTTGGGTAGTACTTGTAAGTGGTACTGACCATCCTGTACACAACTACACAACAAATCATACCAGTATACAGAACCAGTTTCAGTAGCAAATTATACCACTTACTGCAAACATCTAAGTATGATTTTATTAATAATGTATGATCTCTTAGTATACTAATAATTTCCTGAGCACAAACCACAAACGTTTGTATATCCAAAGGCTCAAAACAATTTGGTCATTGTTTGATAAACCACGACACTTAACAGATACTTCTCTTATGAGGTATCCACAAAGCACCTTTAAAGTGTGTAGATTACTTTAATGACTTGATACAAAATGGATACTTTTTATATTTCTTTAAATATAATAACATTACAAGTATTGTGATTGACATCAGCATGAACATGGTAACCTACACCCTAATTTATCAGTATAGGAGTGTCAATGACAATTGTCACATGATCAAATCAACACAACCACTCCCATCTGTATAGGAGTGTCAATGATAATGATCACATGATCGAATCAACACAACCACTCCCATCTGTATAGGAGCGTCAATGATAATGATCACATGATCGAATCAACACAACCACTCCCATCTGTTTAGGAGTGTCAACAATACAATAAGCATGTTTATACTAACAGTTCCAAAGTCCCTATTACTCCTACAAACCTCTCCTCCTTAATTGCTCAACCACAAAACAAATGTACCTCATCATCAATTAAAAAGGGGAAAACCTCATCTTAAATTCTTTCTGAAGTCTTCTGTGTACTCAGAAGAAAAGATTAGTAATTATGGCATTACTAGTGTGTGGTCAGGTGATCTAATATAATCTTATAATTTGTGTATTCATTGTAATGGTTAGACAATAAAATACCAATTAGTCATATAATCTAATAAACAGATTGTGTCGGTGAGTCTCAGGGAGTGGTCATTAACAAACATTTCACTGTCTCCTGTAATTATTCCTTTTTTTCTTCCTTTTTATTTAATTTTGTTTTTTATTTAAAAATCTGTATGTTAGGTAACCTTCGTATTCATGACCACCTGTAACCTACTCTGTTTTCATATATTTTTTACACTCCTATTATTGACCAGTGGTTTGTGTAATGTCAAATATGATGACAATATGATAATGGAGCCGTGTCATCAACAAACATGGGCATTGACTCACAGCTCTGTAAGTCATATTGAAGCTCTTTGTAAAGTTTTTAAGATGTTCTGTACTGATTCATTGTTGCGGGATGTTTTATTTGTTTATAAACATTTTTGTAGCAACTGCAGAATGCACATGACATCATGTAACATTGGAATACAAAAAAATGTTATCCACTTTATGACATTTTTTATTGCACCAATTACCTATGAAGATAACACTAAAACTTGGGAATAATTAAATCAGTGTTGCAAAGGCTATTGAATAGTACGAATTGTTTTGTTTGTAGCATTTTCTTAGCCTGAGTTAAACACTAGAGTCAAGGATTAAACTCAAACTGAACAGAGTAACACTTTGTTTTAACAATGTAGATCACAAAGATGATCACAATGAATGGTTGTTATATGGTAAGTGTAAGTACTTACTGTTTAGTATTTCACAACGAGACGCAATCTCCCACAAGATCAAACCAAATGCATAGACATCAATACGAAGGAAAGACTCTTGATAAAAACTGATAGCTCCCTCTAAAACTTCTGGTGCCATATACCGACTTGTACCAACCTATAATATATAGGAGACAACAGTATATCACAGTGCAACAAATATAATAATATATTAGATTATTATAAAACTTGGCACAAACTACTCTAATGTTGAAAGTTGAAGAGTTTAAAATAACAAAAGCTAAGAAGAAATTTCGTAAGTTATAGAAAACCAAGACTTTAGTCAATCACATCTAAGTTGTGGCAATTTGCAGAAACATAAATTTAAAAACATTGTTTGATAATCATGCTGGCTTATTAACATATTTTTTCCTTGGCTATGATAGTATATTAGAATAAAATGATACACATTGATTGACTCTATAAATTCTGAGTACTTAACTCATAAAGAATTATTAAATCACAAATAATAAATTTTCTTCAATCAAATTTACCTGGCCTTGTGCTTCAATGGGTTGTTCCCCCGGACTGAACTTAATGGCTAGGCCAAAATCACTAATACAGCAATTCAAATCAGCTTTTACAAGAATGTTTTTACTCTTTAAATCACGATGAGCTATAGCTGGTTTACACATGATACCATTACGAGGAAAATCTGAATGAAGGTGGGCCAAACCACTGGCTGCTGACTCAGCAAAACTACAGAATTGTTTCAGTGTCACAGTGTGTGTTTGTAGGTAGTCATATAATGATCCATGGGGATGGTATTCAAAGATAAGCCAATAAGTATCCATTCCTTCATGAATACGCTGATCATGATTGATAAAACGCAAAATATTAGGATGACGAAGGTGTTCTGTAGAGTAAATGTCTTTCTCTTGACTCCAGCTCTCACGAGCTTGTAGTGTGTTGTTAAAAATTTTAATAGCAACTTCCTCCATTAGTTGAGCATGATAAACACGCGCAAATCGCCCTTGACCAATGATTTTGTGAAGGTGGGGCTCCATAGAGAGAACAGGTGACTCTGGTTTGTCCTGTACAAGGCCAACATTCCTTCTTCTGTCTGAGATACTTTTCTTCATTGAAAAATGAACTATCACAAGACAAACAATGATGCTAATGCATAGGAACACACCCACTCCGGTAAGCACACCAAATATGGTTATATAGACGTCAGTAAGTGATGCTGAAGAGAACAAAATGAATTTTACTTATTTTATCTGCTACTTAACCCTGTAATATAGTTAATTATTTCATTTTCATAGGGGGAAGGAACTACTTGACCCTGTAATATAGTTAATTATTTCATTTTCATAGGGGGAAGGAACTACTTGACCCTGTAATATAGTTAATTATTTCATTCACATAGGGGGAAGGAACTACTTGACCCTGTAATATAGTTAATTATTTCATTCACATAGGGGGAAGGAACTACTTAACCCTGTAATATAGTTAATTATTTCATTTTCATAGGGGGAAGGAACTACTTAACCCTGTAATATAGTTAATTATTTCATTCACATAGGGGGAAGGAACTACTTGACCCTGTAATATAGTTAATTATTTCATTCACATAGGGGGAAGGAACTACTTGACCCTGTAATATAGTTAATTATTTCATTCACATAGGGGGAAGGAACTACTTGACCCTGTAATATAGTTAATTATTTCATTCACATAGGGGGAAGGAACTACTTGACCCTGTAATATAGTTAATTATATCATTCACATAGGGGGAAGGAACTACATTCACATAGGGGGAAGGAACTACTTGACCCTGTAATATAGTTAATTATTTCATTCACATAGGGGGAAGGAACTACTTGACCCTGTAATATAGTTAATTATTTCATTCACATAGGGGGAAGGAACTACTTGACCCTGTAATATAGTTAATTATTTCATTCACATAGGGGGAAGGAACTACTTGACCCTGTAATATAGTTAATTATTTCATTCACATAGGGGGAAGGAACTACTTGACCCTGTAATATAGTTAATTATTTCATTCACATAGGGGGAAGGAACTACTTAACCCTGTAATATAGTTAATTATTTCATTCACATAGGGGGAAGGAACTACTTAACCCTGTAATATAGTTAATTATTTCATTCACATAGGGGGAAGGAACTACTTAACCCTGTAATATAGTTAATTATTTCATTTTCATAGGGGGAAGGAACTACTTAACCCTGTAATATAGTTAATTATTTCATTTTCATAGGGGGAAGGAACTACTTGACCCTGTAATATAGTTAATTATTTCATTCACATAGGGGGAAGGAACTACTTAACCCTGTAATATAGTTAATTATTTCATTTTCATAGGGGGAAGGAACTACTTGACCCTGTAATATAGTTAATTATTTCATTCACATAGGGGGAAGGAACTATTTAACCCTGTAATATAATTAGTTTACTTAATATAATTAATTAATATAATAATAGTTAATTAATTACTTACTAGTACTACTGATTGAATTGGCTGTAGGAGTTGGACTAACAGACCCAATTACAGACGAGTAAAAAGAGGATGTGCTCACTAGCTTGACTTCAGTAGAGGACACAGTTGGAATAACTGGAGATATTGGCGGAAAGATTATACGACTTTCAAGGTTACAAATATCACTCTGACAACAGCATTGGTAATGAATATCATCAATTAGTTTCAAAGTACAATTGGTATTTCTACATCCACCCAGGCCTCCTGTATACGCAGAAAATATGTAAATACAACATATGTACATATTATATAGATACATTGGGTATTAATACATTATTTATTACTATAGTATCATCATAATACAACATATAGTATATCGAGGCTCAAAGTATTGTATGAACTCTTCATTTTAAAATAATTATGACATCATTGTTGTGATATGCTTTCTAGAATTTTATACTATTAACAAGAATTATAAATCTTCTAATTTTAATAACAGTCCAATATACTTAGAAAATCAATTTATAATATTGTTTATGGTACTCTCTAGTTAAAAGGTCTGGTGGGCGCGACAAACTTTTGAAAACTCCTTAAACTTCCCGTAAAATGTTACTCTCAAAAATAAAATACAATGTGAAAAGAAGTGTATTTATGTTACCTCCAAGACAGCCCATAAGTTGAGGAACAAATACTCCATTCTCAATAACATATACTGCAGTGCAAAAATGTTTTGAGTGATCGTCTTTGAGATCTGGTGGAACAACCTGAAATAGAAGAGTTATTATTGTTAACATACAGATATACAAATGAATGGTATAGATGGAATATGGATGACAGATAGCAGGAACACTCCTGCAGATAACAACAGAGGTGAGAGAAGTAATCTACTGACATTAGCACAATGTACAGTGTCATAATTATCACATTCAGATCTGTTATAACTATTACAGCTATAACTCATACAGCTGAGCCCATCATCACCTGGAAAAGAGAGAGAGAGAGACAGACAGAGAGAGAGACAGAGACAGACAGAGACAGAGAGACAGACAGACAGATACAGACAGAGAGAGAAGGGTATAATAAGTACAATAACTTCACATGCTATACAAAATTTTAAAATATACATTATGTATTTCCATTACTAAGAAAGTAATAAATTCTAAATCTCCTACTTAAACCTTTCACTTACTAATACAAGTCTTTGTTGCAGGGTCCATAACATATCCTGGATTACAGTCACATTGGTAACCACCTACTGTGTTAATACAGACTTGTTGACATCCACCATTGTTGATCAAACATTCGTTGATATCTAGAAAAGAAATATGTTCATATTAGAATTATATAATATTAACATGAGTCTATAAGAATCAGAGAACGGGTCTCAGTCTCAGTAAATGAATTTATATGTATTGAAATATATACTCAATACAACAGTTGTGTGCTGTCTATCAAGCTAGACCCTCCTCTTTACTGATGAGCAAGAAAGGTCTAGCAAAGGTCACAATAGAACAGCTATTAATTACAGAAAGGAAATACAAAGAAGTCATATCATCAAACAGTTTTGTTGACTTTGTAAAGTAAGATATTAAAGAACTTACAACAGTCTACTTGCTGCCACTCACACATAAATTACTGACCAGATTTGGATAGCGAAATCTGATTGGTCAACTATCAATTGTGACTTTTGCTAGACCCTTCTTTCTCATCTTCAAAGAGGAGGGTCTATCTTGATAGACTATAGTGCCCTTATACAGTGTGAGCAGCTGTAATAATTTTAAAAATGCTACCATATGTTATTTAAGCATGAAATTTTTAGACATTTATTGTAGTTAGAAGTGTGTGCAAAAAGTAGTGATAATTGGAGACATGAGTACAGTAGTTAATACTCCTTATTTGGTAGTGTGCTAACTATGTCAGATGCTGTACCACCAATATAAAGTCAAACAAAGAATCCTAATTTCACATTATATGATAGATACAATTATTTGCATGCCTATGCATGCATAATGGAATACTCCATTAATATAATACATTCATTCACTTACCAACACATTGAGTCTCATTGGCAAGTGCAAATCCATTGTCACACAAACACGAGGCAGCATTATTAACAATCAAACAAGAATGATTACAGCCTTTACGCTCACATACCTCCAAACCTAGAATATATAATTTAAAAAATGACAAATATATTTCAATAATCATCGTAAAAATAATAACATGTATTGGAGTCTGAAAAACTTTTTCCATTCTCCTAATTGGAGTGGTTTCCCATACAGTCCATCAGCCATTGGCAAACACTTTCTAACAATAATATGTTCACATTTCTTAGTAGAGAGGAATACACTAAATAGACTGATATAGTCTTTGTGGAAGTTACAGTACTATAATTATTATATTCCACTATTATATACTAGTTATTGTCAATAACAAGTGTTAATATAAGTAATAGTTGTTTTGTCTGTTCAAGTTAGTAGAATTAATATGTTATGTAGATTATGAGTGTTATGTCAAAAAAAGAATATTTGTGTTGAAAAACTTGAGCTACGGAATAAAACCAAAAATAAACCTTTATCTGATACATTGGTAACTAAAATATGTTCATTTTAAGTTTGCAGCTGGAAGTCAGTGATTCTTTATTCACATCAATTTATATCGAATACTGTCAATAATAATACTTAGAAAATTCCACATGAATATCTATCAGAAAATTCACAAGAGTTAGAGGAGTCCAATAATAGCAAATTAACTTTGTAATAAGCAGTATACTAAAGTTAGTGTTTAAAAATCTATCTGCAGAGTCAAATGAAGTGGAATTTAATAGACTTGGTTTAAATTAATAGAGACATCGTTGTCAATGGTTTCTTGCGTTACTAGAAATAGTGGTAATTAATGTATTCTGACTTCCATCACTGCAAGTTATATAGTTCCAAGTATATCAATCATAGGGGATCATACATTTACTGAAAACAGTATTTATTTTAAAACAACTACATTACATTGTACTGACTCATCAGACGTTCACTCACCATAGGTAGACACTTCTGTAGGATGTGTAAAAGTTACATTTTGGTTACATAAACTGTTACCACAGCAACAATAATAGATATCATTTACATCTGCAACCAAAGGATTATCAATATGACAGCTGGTCAATTCAGTACAATTTTCTCCATGAATTTGAGTATACATACAGCCTTTGGTTTTAAGCTCCAATTTACGTGTCTTGGAGTTAATTTCATAAACTGATTGACAGGAATGATCTTCAATTTTAGAATTGGCACCTGGAGGGGTTGTTGAACAGACTTCGTAGCCATGGTAACATAAATCTTGATTCCGTGAACAATTGTAAAACTCACAGATAAGTTGATCTATATGATACAGCTAGATATAAATTTATAGTCCTAACGGTATTATGACAGCTGTATGAGGTCTATGTTGGTTTTTAAGACTGATCTCATATAAACCCTTTCAAGTAAGCTATGTCACTTACAAAATCACATTGTTAACGTAAATTGTAATCTGAGCAATCTTTGTAAACATAGTAAAGTAAATTCATAGTTCTTATTTAAATAATATTAATATAACACAATCTGATCCTGACATTATGTGACCTTTGTACTATTGATTGTTGACACATATCCAATTAAACAGCACTTATATACAGATGCCTTGCACAAACTTCTAAAACAACATGTTCCAAGCATATGCTGTAAGCCTTCACATAAGTTCACATGTAAATCACATGCACAGATTATTATGGGTGGAGTTATGGGAGGAGTTTAAGTTTATTGCACAACTATTTAAAATTAGGATATGATATCATTATACAGAGACTGGAGCAAAATTACTAACTGAATTGAATCAATTAGCACTTTAATTAAAGGGACTCACCACTATCAGGAACAGGGACACTTGGAAGACTTGGACTAATACCATGAATGGGATCAATATGATCTGTCTCTCTGGCCACACGATTACAAAAATCTTCAGTACAACAACAATACATTAGACCAGAACTATGTGGAGCAAGAGGTGCTAAATTACACTTTGTATTATTACAGTATGGTGATTTAGTACAACTAAGATCAACAGTTTGATTTACACCATCACGTAAATGTCTTATAGCATGGCAAGCCTCAGAACCAGTCGGACAGAGTTGAATGCAAACATCAACATTTCCTGGGCAGATAGTGGAGAAACATCGGAGACTGTTGGAGAGAGGAACAATAACTAACAGAAGAATCGAGATTGACAACATTTTCAATGATGATATAGTCGGCAGTTAAAGTTTAACAAGTCAGCAGTGATCTAATAGAGACAAAGAATAATGTTAATAATGACTACAATAACTATAGTGATATATTTGGGAGTGTATTTATAAAAATAGGATACCACAGATTACACACAACTTTAGCACTAGAAGAGCCAGTGAGACTGAATCATATCAGATGCATATTCATTGATATAACAAATACTTATTCCCAAAGGTAAGTAACAAGGTTTACCAAAGCACAGAATGGCTTCCTGTGTAATTCTTTGATTTAGGTCCAGCTGATGTAAGAGAGACCAGAACAATCAGACAATGGTAGCTGGGGAATTAAAACTATTCCTTTGAATTACTTTATCCAGGAATGGCAATTCAACACTCTTACTCTATCTACAACAGTTAACAATATAATATAATAATTGAACATCTGTCATTAAAGGAAGTTATTTCAGTCTAAATAAATATGAATTATAAATGAAGTGCTATTTCACAGCCAAAATCATAGTCATAACGTTTGACTAACGCCTAGCAATAAAAACTCTCTCTCACACAACACACACACACACACACGCAGAGCTAATAAGCAAATGCATGGTATTTGCACAAGTTTTAATTATCCAGCAGCTGTCTTATATAAATTGTAATTAGCAGCAATAAACAGTAAGTAAATTCTTTAACACAGTAACAGTTGGCAGGTACAATTAATAGACTGTCTGTTTTCCACATTAGTTAATATAAAATAATACTTGTTTGCTAAAATGAACAATTGAAAAACATTAATGATATAGCTGTTTAGTAGACATAACCTTGTCTAACAAAGTAAATGAAGTGAAGGATCATCATACTGAAATGAACTGAGACACCACCTGTTAAGGTTAGCTCATAATTAATAAGGGTCCTACCCATTAACTGGAGATGAGTCAGCACATGGGTAAACATGGCAGATAACTTTTTAATGTAATAGCTGTGACAGATTGTAACAGGCGCATGAACAATTAAAACAACATTAGATATAAACAAAACTAAGCCAGTCTAGCATTAATCCAAAGCAGCAGGAATGATTATGTAATTGAAATGTATAATTTGTATAGAATTCATGTGGTTTGGTGTTTTAAAAGGGAAATCACGAAAGAAATATCAAAAAGGAAGATATTCTGATTTATCTTGAAAGACTTGACCATTTGTAGCTTAAAATGTAAGTATGTATCAAGTTCATACTCTCTAACTAGACATCTTTTAAAAGTCAATATCATGCATACAAGATATCATTATGATTTTACACAAGTATAATACATATATATATTATACTTGTGTAAAATGAGAATGACTGTTAATTAGAATAATATCTGGGTTTTATTTTTGTAATTAATACTTACTTTTTGATACTATCTTATTAAATGACGGAGAACAATGAGTTAAAACGTTTCTACATATCACAGAGACAAAGAGTGAATGACAAGTATGAACATAACAGACTATAAATCATCATTATTATTACTATTACTATCATCATTATAATTATGTCATCACATTTGTTACGCCAACTATTTTGAATAAAAATAAATTGAGAATACAACATGCCTCTTTAATAAGATACAATATGGCTTTGATTTATAACACTAGACGTATCTCACGTGTTATAAGGAGCAGGCGAACAAATCAATTACTCTCATAACCAAATGATTAGAAACAAAGATATCTTACAGGATTACGACAATCTCGACTTTCTGCTTCTTAACAACATAGACGATACCACCACAGACAAATTTTCTGACGGAACGTGACGAAGAGAGGCGGAGCTCACGAACGGAACCCAAAATTAATTTGACTTTTATTAATTGCAAAAAGTAATTATTTTTGATAAAATGAATTATAATATATGGACAATAAACACTAAGGGACTATGCAAACAAATTATAAAAGTTCTCTTTACATAGTTAGTTGCTGCAAATATAAAAACAACATTAAATCAAATTATATTAAAATTACAATGAACATACCATTATTGCGTTCACAATATCATTATTGTGTTTCTTCAATGCACTAACAGCCTATAAAAGAATACAAATACCAATAAAATCACATCAAATATAATCATACTGCTTTTCTTGATACATTAGCCTGTTGCATTACAAGATTTATGTCCTTATCTTCAATGCCAGTTTCATCAACCTATATCAAAGCATATAGAGTTAATACACACGTCACACAGTAAGAGAATAGGCACACCTCTTCACCCTCAGATTCCGCTCCCTCAATCTCCGTAGTCTCTTGTTCCACTTCTTTAGTAACGGTACTTGATGTCTCTGGTGCTTTAAACTTCTCAGCAGCTGCAATTTGTGCTTGATTACTAAGATCTTCAATCTAGACCAAAAAGTAAAAAAAGAACATTTAAAGTATTGAACAGACATGATGTTTGTATAATAAACCTTAGCTTCCCCAAACACAATATATGTTTCTGAAGCCGGACTTTTATAGACTTCAGGATTTGTAATCACAAATAAGATATTCTTTGATTTTCTAATTGTCACTCGCGTGATTCCGGGATATGGTTTATTAAGCCCAAGTTTGATGATTGCCTTTCTGGCTTTCTTTTCACTTCGACTTTGTTTGCCTTTTGAAATACCATCGGAACTGGCAGCTGCTCCATCGACAGGCTTCTGTTCGCCATCACTACTCTCTCCTTCACTTTCGTCACTCTCTTGAGCAGAGTCTTCTACAAAATGGATTACAAATGTACTAATTAATTCATAACACATTATACAAATTGATATGAAAATCTTTGGGATCATCACAACAATGGCACTATGTGAGTAGGTGTGGTCCTAAACACTATACCCTAGACCCAAAACTTTAATGAAATGAGGTAGTGTTCTTTCAGGTTGACCCAATCTTTGGTACATAACTCTGTATCCTATCACACAGGCCACTCATAGTATAGTCTGATTCCAAGAATCTCAAACTGACAATCAGTCTTGGAATGAGGATGGATTGACTCCATCAGTTTACCTTCCATACCATCTACATCTTCTTGTACATCCATGGGTTCAGGATCTTCTGTACTAC
The DNA here is from genome assembly GCA_963965975.1 of Xestospongia bergquistia. Taxonomy (NCBI): domain Eukaryota; kingdom Metazoa; phylum Porifera; class Demospongiae; order Haplosclerida; family Petrosiidae; genus Xestospongia; species Xestospongia bergquistia. Next base: position 1,498,776 of record OZ014425.1, read on the forward strand.
TTTTAGGCCTTCAGAAAAACGGGAATTCAATATTAATTTTATGTCAAAGAAAGAAATCAAATATCTTATATTATTGTATTATATAGAAGTCTTATTATCTTTTTAAAACAATAAATAACTTCTTTCAGATTAATCTATTCTTATATATGAAGAAAAAAAAGGATTATTAACTTACATTGTGGATCTTTCTTAATAGGAGTGTAAGCCACCAGATCTAGCTCTATCTATTGCGCATGCGCACAACAACACGTGAAGAGGTCGAAAATGGATTCATCTGCTGCTAGAAGACTTCAAGTATTACAAAGTCATTTAAATAAACCCCAGGTAATTCGATAAAAAGTTATCATTTATTATAACTACATTCATTAGATTACCTTGCAAAAATGTTCAAAAAATATTGGGGCCAGTGCTCCAATTACAAGCAAAAAGACAGAATTTCAGAAAGCTTTTCCACGAAAGAGGTGACCTGCCAATGATGTATTATGATGTCACTCCTATATTCTTTCACAGACAAGAGATATTGCGCTGGAATGGATGGGGCTACAAGGATTCTGGCTTTTTGATCGACGATAAACATAATGTGACCTTTCAGGGTAAAAGGTAAGTAGTCTATGTAAGATAATAATTTAATGTATGACTTGATACAAAGTACCAATGATTATTGGCGATATTATAATGATGAATATAGTTATTATATGCAATTCTTGACATTATTATTATTACAGTTATATTTTCACTCTATACAGATATGATTTTAGTGGGGAGGATATGCCTTACGCAATACCTTGGCTAGAGATGAAACTAGGATTAGATCTCACGCAGACTTCCTTTTCTCAGGTATGTATATAGTGCTAAACCCTTGTCTTTTGCTAGCCAGCCTCTTTGCTGCAAGAGAAAAGCAAAGAAACTGACCTGCAAGACTACTGGTAAATTCAAAGTACTCTTTTCATCTCTTGTAGCCTCCTCCTGCGCCAGAAGATGTACCTCCACCTAAACCTTGTGTAAAATTTATTGAAGCTATTCAGTCACATTGTGTTGCTATCTCATTTGAGCCAGATGACCGTTTATTTCATTCACACGGTACAGCATTAACATTGTATAATATGACATTATTACTAAAAAGCATTCTAAAGTTAATTTATTAGGGTTAGAATATTATACAATCTTATTGTTCTAATCAATGGTGCTTTATTGCAGGGCACACTTGTCATGAACTGTTTGCACTACGAACTGGAAAAATGTATGATCGTGTTGTTGATCTAGTTGTATGGCCAGGTAGACAGTAATTTGAAATAAGAAACTGATAATTAGAATATTTATGGAATGTCCATATTAGGCAGCCATGATCAAGTAGAGACAATTGTGAGATTAGGCAATATTCACAATGTTTGTATTATTCCGTTTGGAGGTGAGATAAATGCAACTTGTCCTTAATATTCTACTAATTATAGGAGGTACAAATGTATCTGGGGCCCTTGAATGTTCTCCTGATGAGATTCGTCCAATTGTGTCCCTTGATATGACAGAAATGGATAATATTCTTTGGATAGATGAAGATAACTTAACTGCACATATTGAGGCAGGCATTGTCGGACAAGATTTGGAAAGAAAGGCAAGAGAATATCAAATTAATAAATTTTTCATTAGTTAATTTATAAGTCTTTTTGTTTTTTTCTTTAGTTGGCAGAGAAAGGATATACCTCTGGTCATGAACCAGACTCTCAGGAGTTTAGTACTTTAGGTGGTTGGGTTGCTACACGTTCTTCAGGAATGAAGAAGAACGTTTATGGAAATATTGAGGATTTGATCGTAAGAGTGAGAATGGTGACACCCAGCGGAACTATTGATAGGAATTATTTGGTTAGTTAGTGCTATGTGCATTATATAATAGTACTGTGACAATAAATGCCATGTTCTCACCTCCCCCCTCCCAAAGGGTCCACGTAATTCTATTGGTCCTGATCTTCAGCATTTTATCTTAGGCTCTGAGGGTACATAGTGTTTTCCAAATCACACCCCTTTCATCTTATCTCATAGGAATGCTTGGAGTTATTACAGAGGTCACACTTCGAATAAGACCCCTCCCTGAAGTTCGACGATATGGGTCAATTGTATTTCCCTCCTTTGAGCCTGCTGTTGCATTTTTGAGAGAAGTTGCTAGGCATCAAATTTTTCCTGCTTCAATTAGATTGATGGATAACATGCAATTTCAGTTAGGTATGTTTGTTACTATTTTTAGCATATTTTAATGACTCACAATGTCATTTCTAAATATAGGACAATGCATGAAATCTAAAGGATCATTTACAACTTCAATATTAGATTCTATAAAAAGAGTATATGTTACCAAGGTAACAGGTGGTGTTATGACGCATGTCTATTACATAATGTAATATTAGTTTAAAGGTTTTGATATTGACAAAATGGTGGCTTGTACTTTGTTGTTTGAAGGAAGAGCTGAGGTAAGGAGACAAGAAGTAAAAAGATAGACTTGTTTGTAATTTTTAGGAAGTACGTCAACAAGAAAAAAAGATATTTAATATTGCGTCCAAATATCAGTATGTTTACAATGTTTTTATTACAAAGGTTAATTATGTAATATACTCATAATTTTTAGTGGCTTATCTGGAGGGGAGGAGAATGGTCACCGTGGTTACGTATTGACCTTTGTCATTGCATATATTAGGGTAATATAATTTAGCATATTTTTAATAATAACAATTTAATATAGGATATGGCATTTGATTATGGGTTTATATCTGAGTCATTTGAGACCTCAGTACCTTGGAGTAGGTGAGTAGATCATACAAAGGAATATCTCTTTTTTTCCATTTTATGTACAATTTTGAGTAATCAGAACAAAGAAGTATGCAAAAAAATAAATGCACAATTATAATAAAAACAAAACATAGTCTGAACTGATTTTAGTTTATATATATTGTATATTTTATGATTCATTGCTTAGACTAATACACTGTTGATATTAAAGTAGTTTTACATAGAACATTTCAATTAAAAAGTAATTCATCCATAATTATTTTGTTATGTGTCCTTTTTTAGAGTTTTAGATGTTTGCAATAATGTTAAAGAGAGAACAGCTCAAATCTGTGCAGTTAATGGCATCAAACGCCCACCTTTTATTAGTTGTAGGGTGACTCAGATTTATGATGAAGGCGTCTGTGTCTATTTCTATTTAGCATTTTGTTATCTTGATGTTAGTGTAGATCCTGTCAAGCTCTTTGAAAAGATTGAGGTAATAATGACATCATATTTAAGTGTATTTATAGAATATGGCCACACTGGTAGTTTATTTATAGTAGACAAGGAGGCAATGATTTTATGACCCTTTCATTATGATCTTGTTTTAATTAGTCAGCTGCTCGAGATGAGATTTTAGCAAATGGGGGTAGTCTTTCACATCATCATGGAGGTAGGCATGGTCTCTTTCAATAACCACTTCTATAGATATTTCATCTTATGTATGAAGTTGGTAAAATACGAAAGCGTTGGGTCAAAGACACTTTGACACCCACTGGTGTTGAAATGTTAAAGGCAGTCAAACAAAGTGTTGATCCAAACAATATCTTTGGATGTGGAAATCTTTTGCCACCATAATGATGGATTCTCTTGTATTGCATTCAATGATGATAGTAATTTATATTTCACATTTAATTTTTATACGTTTTTAGGAATTATTATAATTATAAATTAACCGTTGTATGTGTGATTATAATGTTTATTTTTCTGTCTGGTATGTGAAATGTTTTCATCATTTTGTTGTAGAATGTATTGTTCATTATGGAATATTACTAATTTGATCCACAGTTTTCACTTTCATTACTGGATTTGTTACTGTCTCAAATTTTACATTTATTTTATTTTGTTAATAAAAATGACACTGTTAGCACACCTATAATTAATGTCCAATTGACAATTAAGTACTATTGTTATCAAATTAACTCAATTCCTCTTCATTGCTGTAAAATAAATCATAACGGTTATGACATCATAATTTGTTGCTCACATCTTCCACTACATTTTCTACAACTTCATCCACTACATCTGCTACCACAGAAATTGGAGTAAATTTGAAAACAGTTTTTGCTGTTATGCATGCAATTTTTGCTGATTTGATTGCAATTTTCCTTTTATTGATACCTTCAGGATCTTCTACATCTTTAGTTGGATCAGTAATAGGGACACCATGCTATACGAATAAATACTAAAGCATTAGTTTGGTACTGTAAACTTACTTCATCTATGATCTTCTGTATTGTTGCATTCCATTTGCTGCAATAGTAAAGTTTAAGTTAGTAACGATATTGTATTGATAACACTTTGAATTCAAGCTTGTAGATTTAAATATAAAGCACTTTATATATCCTAACTTACGCAACTTCTGCAACATCTTCACCAGCTAAGTAAAATGTACGAGTTGTTGTAGCCACACCAAAGCACAAAATGTCAATCCTTTTAGGCCAAGTGACATTAGACGAGCAGTCTTCTTTCTCCCTTACTCCTATACCTTTAGTTAAGTCAATCTCTCCACTTGGTTTTTTGCTTTTTTCATTTTCATAATAAGTCAGAGTTGTACCACTGAGTATAAAGTACCTTTTCTTGAAAGATGCATTTTTTATTCCTTTAATTTTCTTTAAAAGCAACCAAAATAAAGTTATAATAATTTTACCTTTTTTGTCCAGATATCCACAATATTGTATGTCTTGTTCATTGGACATTGCTGTTGCCATATCTTCTTATTTCGTCCAATGGTGAGTTGCTTGTTTCTTGAATATTACTGCTTAATGGGGTACTCTAATGATTTAACTTAACACAGCGACTTTTGTTTATGTAGAGTACTAGAATTGGTAAGAAGAATGTATTGTTTTGTTATAATTGATAAACACAATGTCACTTGGTAAGTTTATTTGTAGGTGTTAGAATGATGCTGTCATGATTTTTAGTGTTATTTTTAAACGTGTAACCATTTTTGAGTTTACTTTCAAGACAATCTTCATACAGTTCTAACTATATAGTTTCTCATAATATAATATATTACTGTAAAACTTAATTACTGGAGGCAGACTGAAAGTAGACATAACGCTGTTTTGATAACTGATTTGATTTATGTAGCTTTTAGATTTACTTAATAATTAATAAAGTTAAAAATTATTTTGTTCCATTTTTAGCTGCTTTGGTTTCAATTTTTTGATGACCAAAGGGTCTTTTACATTTTCAGAGTCAATCGAGTCAGCAACATGATGACCATGCTGTGCAACCATGTACTAGATTATTAAGACAACATACGTCTCTTCTATTACTTTTAGTATTACTTCTTTCCAGTGTCTACGAAATACAGTAAATTTTGCATACCTACATTTAATGAAATGAACTATGCATGGAACAATTGGATTAATACTAAACTAATAATTATTGGATTTGTAATATATATCCTTGTCACTGCATAACCAAGTATTCTATAGCTACTTAAGTAACTACTACTAAAGTCAATTTCACAATTATCAATAATCTTGTAGTATAGCTTTGTGGCTGACCACTTGCTTTTCAGTTCTTTAGTTGTAGTTTTGAGGGTATTTGAGTTCCTTTTTCCTGACCATTTATCATTACAACATCTACTTTGATCTTGTTAAGATTATTCAAATTGCTAGTTTAGTATATTAATTGGCAAAGATAAATTTAATACAAATCTTAACGTGAACAATCATTTTGAAAACTAATAACAGAATAATTTATAATTTGTTTATTTTGTTTAGTAACAACACTATTATTATTATTATTATTATTATTATTATTTGTTTTGATTGACACAAACCAGTTCTACTTTTAAAATGTTTTATTGTTATGACAACAATTATAAATAGTTATAAAATATTGCTGCTGATTTGGAATTTGAAAAATTCATCTTTTAAGCTTTTTTGAAGATAAATTCCATCAACCTGGACCTACACTCTGTGTGGTAATAATTTCTGGAGTTGACAGCCTCAATTATCTGACACAGTGAAGAATTTGAACAATTTTTATTGTTTTTCTTTACCACATTCAACAACTAATAATTACTACATTTATCATGTATGCAAAATTTGAAACAAATGTCTTTTTCAATCAGTTTGCTGATGGGAGGAGATTTCAGATGCTATCTCAATGCTTTTAGCAATATCTGCACTTGACTGTGCCACTGAGAGGTTAGGAAGAAACAAGGGAGAGCTGAGGAGGGTTGGACCCCCAGAAGGACTAGCAACAAGAGGAGAGAGAGAAGAAAAAGAGGATAGCTGTGATAGAAGAGTCACACCAACTGTGTTATTGCCACTGCCTGAAGTAGGTTCTTCTGGAGGGTGCATCATGTTACCATGGTGACAAACTATGAATATTAATACCTTGTTTAGCTTGACTCATCATTAAAGGACAATCTTTGTGGGCCAAAATGATTGACTTCAACTGTTGTACTTCAGCACGCAGGACAATCACTTCTTGTTGAAGACTAGTATTGAGCATCTCTAATTCTTTGGATTTCTTGTCTAGTGTATCTATCCACTGTTTTTTTCGAGCTCGACAACGACTAGCAGCTGCTCGATTACGTTCAAGAAATTTTTGACGTTTAGTTTCAGGGTCTTCGTCATCTGGTTTCCTACCTCGTCTGAATGAAAGATTAATGTCTAAATATTTCTATATTTTATAGTACCTGCGAGGAAAGTCTTGTGGTACAAGGAAGTCATCATTTGACTTATCACCATGTTGCTACAAATAGGAAAGGGTTAAAAATAAAATAGTTTGCAATACAACAGTGAAACCTCTTGACACAGCAGACACTTTGGGACATTTAAACCATGTCTTGTGTAAGATATGAAAGTCTCATTAATTAATAACTAAAATTATTATTAGACTAGGAGATGCCCCTTGGATATAAAAAGGTTCCACCGTGGACTAATAACTACTGGAGTCACACCAATCAAAATGTCTACTAACTTCAATTGCTGCTTTCAATGCTTGAGCTAGTACCTCAGTGCTCTCTTGTTGATTACTTTGCTGGAGTTGTTTGTTTTGAATAGATGCCAATAACTTTTGTTTGGTTAATGCCGTCGCTGTGCCAATGTGTGCTGGTACAGTTGCCATGGGAACCTAACAGATATCCAGTTTTTGAAGTCATATTGGTTACTACAACTGACTAACCAATTTCTGAGGGTTAACAAGGCTAGGGGGCGGAGCTACGGGGACACTTGGTTGTGTTATAGTAACAACTTTTGTTACTATATCATTGGATGAATCTTCACTAGTTGCGGACTATATGGACAGACAACGTGAAAAATGGACATGTGATATTGTCAACTTTCATACTTTATCAGTTAAAGAATCTCCATTTTTTCTAGTAGCTTCTTTGAAACCCTATTTGATAAGATCATTAATAATGGGTGGAGTTTTAATTATATACACTAACCTGTTCAAATGGATTGGGCTCAAGTTCTGAAAAGAGACCAGCTTCTTCTAAGTTACGAAGAAATCGTGTTGGAGTTGGTGTCTGGTCTGGAAGAGGAAAGTTATTAGTTCACAGTTTATACATGAGAGATGCCATCTTTCTAGAGATATACCAGTTGAGTCTCAATCAATTATCATGATAGTCTCATTCCTAGACCTACTTCCCTCTAGGAAGTCTGGGAACAAGACTAACCTTATTCTAAAATGTAATTTAAGACTGGGAATTGCAATAAACACCAGTCTAATGAATTTCTAATTTTAAATATAAAATTTTATGGCGTATATGTAAATAACACTTAACAACAGTCGCTAAAACTGTTTTGTTTATTACACTTTGGATTTTGGACCCTAAAAAAACCTAATAAACCAACCCACAAGATATTTAAACTTCCTGTTAGGGACACACAAAATAAAATTTACATCATGCTTAAACAAATTTAGTACAGAAAATCTACTTTTATCAGTTTTAGATACCAAACAAAAAGATATTCCATTATGGGAGAGTATATTTTCATGTAATTATCCCATTTTCAAAACTTTCTTCCTTTGTATGTTTCAATACACACAGGCACTTACCGACTAAAAGTACGTTCCCTTTTCCCCCTAACTTCAAGGATAGCTCATGCTTAGTCTTATGAATCGCCAAATGATCGTCATTAGCAAATCGCTAAAAAGGGAGAGGTCAATGATGATGTCAATTTGACAACAGTATTTTTCAGATAGAGATTACATCATACTTACAGCATCGCCGGGGGGAACTTACCTGTGAACACCCGGGATACGTACATACAAACGGTTTGTCACCCTCTGTACTCATTTTGATCGAACAGTGAAAAGCTACCGATTCAGCTAAAGATCAAATAAGGCAATAATAGTATCACGAAAAGCTTGTACTGGAAGCGAACTATGAAGTAACAGATGAAAACATTAGTGGGCGTGGTCTCTGAGATCATTCATAACACAATAGAGAAGTGAATATGGCGACCAGTTTTTTCAAACGGCGTTCTACAGCCGCTGCATCTGACCTTAAGAAGTTAACACAGGTGAGCTAAATAAACTAGAAGCTAGATGAAAAATTAGTTAATTATTTGTATCATTGTATGGGTAGAGAAACATGTTAATTACATTGATTTGTGCGTGTATTTTATCAACAGACTGAAACAGAGTTAGCACAATCAAGTTTTAATATTGAAAAGATTACTGATATTCAAAACCGATTCACTGGAGGAGAGGTAAGGCTGGTCTCCATAAAACCACACCCACTTAATTAAAAACTCAGGTTCTTTTGGTCCCAGGTAGAATATTTATCCGTGAAGGAATTTTATGGAAAGTTTGTCGTAAAGGGCCAAAGAAACGTCAATTTTTCTTATTTAACGATGTATTAATTTATGGTTCTATTATCAGTCGTGGTTACTATAGTAACCAACATATTCTTCCAATGAGCAGTATGACAGTATCAGCTGAATGTCATTACATGCCACAAGTGGAATTAGAAGAAAAAGAACGAGAGAATAATTCATCTGAACTTAGTGAGTGAAACTCTTGGAATACATGTTCATCTTTATTGTTTGATATCTCTTTCTCTCTCTCTATTTCTCTTCAGATTCAGAGAATGCATTTCAAATAAATCATGCAGATAAATCATTTCATGTTTATGCACAGTCCAAAGCTGACAAAACTAACTGGATTAGTAATCTTACTAAACAAATCAACAGATTAAGTAACGGTATATATGACCAAATCATTTGTTTGTTCATAATTATCTGATTTAAGCTAATACAATCAGTTCTCTTCAATATAAAGCCTCTTTACAAACTGTCTACAAACTGTCCAGACCCTTAATACAATAAGTATATATAGCCCTTTATAATGAATGCATTGATATTGATGTAGAAATAACTCCACATATTAACATATAAACCTGTATAGTGTTTGTTATATGTCCTAATTTATATTATAATACTAATTTACAAAGCTAATGTTAATATGGGATTTGTAAATTCTCTGTTGTGGTCTAATGAGAATAATAATATATTGTTGTTGTACCTAATATGGTATAACAACTGCTTCATGTAAATTGTTTTTAGTTGGGAATGTTTATGTCATTGGTCACTACTATATCTCTCACTTGACTATTTGTAGGTGGAGATAATGACAAAGTATTACACAAGGCAGTATGGGTTCCTGACTCTGCATCAAAACAATGTATGATTTGTAAACAAAAGTTCACTGCTTTCGTACGCAAACATCACTGTAGAATGTGTGGGCGTGTAGTGTGCTCACAGTGCTCGCCAGAAAAAGCTGATATCGCTCAATTATCTGGGGTTACTCCTAGTGGAAAATTGGAGCGTATTTGTTCTCAGTGCAAGAAACCATTGATTGTATCCTCATTTAATGACAGTACATCAAAAATTGAAAAGAATCACCAAGAAGGTACATCTACATGTATTATAGTTACATATATACATGTTATATCCGTATAGCTGTTGTACATGTACTATAGGTCCATATATATCCATATAGCTGTTGTACATGTAGGTGTCTACACACATGTGACATGTATTAATAAATTTATGTACATGTAGTACAATTTCTGTTATCCATAACAATTGTATACAAATACTTTTAATGTAGTCTAGTTCAATGGTTAGGTTCAAGCAATGGCTTCCCTATCTAAACTTTACTTTATGATATAATAACTGTTTATAGTGACACCTATATATAAACCTCTTTGTGTCATGTGACATCACATTATATTTTATTTGCAATAGAAGTTGTGGGTGTGTCTAAACCAAAGACCTCTACAACAAAAGATGAAGATAGTACTGAAACAGAAGACTCGGATGATTCAACTAATGAGGACCCGCCCATCCCTCCTCCTCGGAGAAAGAAACTTACTAAATTAGAAGATAGTCCTGTTATTCAAAAGACTCGAGTAATACTTGAAAGAAGTAAAAGTGAAGAGAAGAAAAACCCTCCACCACGTCCCCAACCACCAAAAATATCTCCATTGAAGTCTAGTACCAAAGAGGGTAAGCTAGGAGGACCACCTCCTCGTCCTACTTCACCTCCTAAACAGTCTCCCAGTCATGAGAGAAAAGAAGAGGGAGAAACATCACTTGCTCAGCCACTCACTACCAAACAGCCTAGCGAAATGAGATCTGAAACAGATAAAGGAATATCTCAGCCTGTTGCTCCCAAGAGATCACCTAAGAGAATAGAAGATAGAGAATCACCTGCTCAGTCTGTTACTTCTAATAGGTCTAGCGAAAAAAAGCCTGAAGAAGGTGAAGAAATATCTCAACCTGTTCCTCCCAAGAGATCTTCACGTAATAACACAAATAGAGAAAATAATGGAGGCCCATCTACTCAGCCTGTTGCTCCCAAACTATCTAGTGAAGGAGCAGATGAAGGAGTCTCTCAACCTGTTCCTCCCAAGAGATCTTCACGTAATAACACAAATAAAGAAAATAATGGAGGCTCATCTACTCAGCCTGTTGTTCCCAAATTATCTAGTGAAGGAGCAGATGAAAGAGTCTCTCAACCTGTTGTTCTCAAACAGTCTAGTGAAGGAGCAGATGAAAGAACCACTCAGCCTACTGTTCCCAAGAGATCACTTTCTAATAGCAAACCAATTAGTGGAGAATTGCCTGTACAACCTCAGTCTCCACTTACTGACACAAAAATAGAAGATAAGAACAAGTCTCCAACTCATCCAATTGTTCCAAAACAAACTTTACCTGCTAGTGAAGGAACTAAAGAAGAACAGTCTGCTGATCAAACTGTACCACAAGATAAAGAAGATGAGATGGTAGTGACAAAAGATTTAGTAAATGAAGACAACACAAACAAATTAGTCGATACAATGGATGATAGTAAACAAGAAAATAAAAAAGTAAATAAATGCAATTACAGTTTTTAAGTGATTGAATTTAACTCTTTAGTCACCACAGTCCAGTATACACCGTAAAAAGAAATACATTAGGTAGGTCATTAAACCTTCATATAATATCATCATATCTTTTCATCTTAATATTAATAATAGCTCACCATCAGAAACAGTTTCTGAAGATCTTCAACCCACCAAGAAATCACAGACAACAGAAGAAAACAGTGAACCAAATCAGCAGGCACTATTGCCTCAAGATTCTCCTATTGCTGGACGTAGTAAGTCGCATTTGGCATCTCTACTGGATTTGTTATCTTTTGTAGGTCCATCAACAAATGCACGTCCAAGAAAATCAAAGTTTGCTGTTCCTAATTGTAGTTAAGTTTCACTTAAAAGAATTAAATTTTTATAATAATTACGTAATGTTTTTATGACATGTATGTAATATTGAAAGTGAAAATGATATATTATTCTTGTTCATTAGTCTCTTCATTAAATACAATGTGTTTTGGTTTCTTTATTAAATGTTGTTTGTCTTGCAAACATGCAGCATAACCAGGAAACTCATAATTGATACCCAAGTTTTTTAAGCGTTTACGTTTCTTTGATTCTCTCCTAAGTACTCCTTTAACATATTTTGCAACTTCCTCATTAGTTTTAGCCTGCATTACAACAAAAACAATTCATTATAAATGGATATAATGACCTGATACCTTTGGACTGATCTTTGGTTTTTTGAGTCTGAAAGGAGTAAATGTTTTAGGATGTAATGTAGCAGAATCTACATAATGACCTAATTGGTAGAATAGCAGGGAAATTGAGTGATTGAATGATTTATTCACAGTTTACATTTCAAGAGTTTTTCAAACAGTAGATAATTGTTATGTGTCTCAGCGACAATTTTTGCCACTTCAGAACAGGCAAATTCAACAAATGCAAATCCTCTCGATCGTCCAGTCTTAAGCAAAAGAAAGGGAATATTTATAGGAAAAGAGCATAATTTAGAAATACAGCATGGAAGTATAAATCACAAAAAATGAACATATATATTGCCCTATGTTAATGGGAAATACTAGATTTTAGCACCAAACCATATTAATTTCCCAACACTGTGCAGCTGTGGTCATTTATGAATGGTCACTATATTATTAAGATGGGTCTGGCCACATATAACTGCTCATAGTTGTTGTTGTTGTCGTGTTAACTTACTCTTTTGCTTCTGATGAGCTTTAAACGAGTGACATCTCCAAATTGAGAAAAGTATGAAGCCATTTCTTTCTCATAGAAACCATGAGGAATATGACCGAGATATACTGCCCCTGGTTTCATTTCTATATCAGTGTCTTCTTTCTTCTTTGATTTCCTGTTAGCCTAATAGCCAAAAGATAGTAATTGTTGTTGATGATGAAGAAACTATCTCACCATTTTTGTCAAAGTATTAAAGAGCACGTGGCTTAACTAGCCACGCCTACTAAATAAGTATTATTCCCTGTAAATCTTGACATTAACTTTTTTATTTTATTTAAATAAAGAGAGTAAGAAAAAAGATTCTGTATTGGTCAACAAATGTAAGGTGGAAGTAAAATGTCTGTCAGCGACCACTGCATTAAAATAAAAAAATAAAAATAGACAACTAAATTTATACATCACTTACACTAAGATATTATTGATGGGTATATGAATTAACTTGACAAAAAAACCAATGAAGCCCATGATAGCAAAACCAACAGCTGTTGCCAAGGCAATCTTTTGAAATTCTGAAAGAAACAATAACATTTTCAATCAGCCATTTTGAATCTAAATACCTACCTTTTAAATCAGGTTTAGTGCATCTTTTCACTAATCTGTATGAATCTTTTGCAAACTCTTTGAGAGGTTTAACGTAATCTTGTACAATATCCATGCTTGAAATGACAAGTGTTCTTTCACTTTAACGAACAAAGCAGTGTGTAGTAGATTTTAACCCCTACTACAATTGCCACGTCAACGTGTTGGGTGTGGTCACCACGGCCCAACAACAAGACGATGGCATTGACTAGACTGCGAGCGTTAATGCAAAATGCTCAAGAACCTTTGTCAGCTTATGTCATACCTACTGATGACCAACACCAAGTAACATGATTAATTTTAGTCAATGGAATAGCTGTTAATTGTTGCAATGAAAAATGTTTCTTTAATTTTAGAGTGAATATATTGCTGAATGTCACAAAAGACGACAATTTATAACCGGTTTTACAGGATCAGCAGGTTTAAAAGCATCACATTGCGAATACATTAAAATGTAATTAATTAGGTGTTGCTTTGGTAACTTCCGATAAAGCTCTATTATGGACTGATGGAAGATACCATCTTCAAGCCTCTGAACAATTGGGTCCTCAATGGACATTAATGAAACAAGGTCTTCCAAATGTACCTTCACTTATAGAATGGGTGAAAAAGGTGTGCAAAATATTATTACTTCTAGTAACTTCATCTGTTTACAATTATAGTAATATATTTAGTACATTTTAATATTTAGAGACTCAGAATGAATGAAGTCCATTGTATTTCCTTAAATATTGAGCATTAACTTTGTATGGTTAAGTTTGGACTTTTTGCAGGACCTATAGCCCTTCATAATAATGTTGAACACATCACATAACATGATGATGAGTTATGGCTGTTATTAGTTACCTGATAGCAGGAGTCATCACTGCTAATAAAGTGACAGGATCATCATCCTAATATAGATTTGATGCCAAACATCAAAGTACTCATTGTCTATTAATATTCATTCACTCCTGTGGTCAGTGCATAGATTTGTTATTATTGTATACCAATTGACAAAATGAGCATACTCATACATAATAGTTAACATTTGGTTAATCTTACTACTCACTGATATGTGAAGTAGAAATTCTAAGTACCTGTACTTATCAATGCAACTATGACTCATTGTTCTGTTGTGATAGGAAGTGAAGCCTGGATCATCTGTAGGTTTTGATGCAGCTCTAATTTCTGAAGATCTTTATCTACATTGGATTCAGGTTATAGTTCTTATCGTTATCCGGTAATTGTATATTAAATTAGGTTCTTGAGGGAAGTGAGATTGGCCTTGTACCTGTTCCTGAAAATTTGGTTGACAAAGTTTGGGAAGATCGTCCTGGTGAACCAACTGATTCTATTTTTCATCATCTATTAGAATATGCAGGTTCACTCACTTACTAACTCACTCACTTTCTTTCTCTCTCTCTCTCTTTCTCATGTATTATAGGTGAAACTTGGCAAGACAAAGTAAAGCGTATTAGAGAAAAGATGACGGAAGAAAATTGTTCTGTACTGGTTGCTACGGCACTCGATGAGGTAGCATGTAAGTCACATAACAGTCACATGATATAGACATTAATCACATGACATAGGGCTGTTTAATCTTAGAGGCTCTGACATAGAGTATAATCCAGTATTTTTTGCCTATGCTATTATTACTATGGACGATGCCAGGTAAGAGAGAGAGAAAGAAAAGATTAGATTTTTTTTCAACTTATTACTCTAGGCTTTATGTTCAAAGTGATCGACTCACCTCTGAGGCTAAGTCCCAGCTATGTGTTGAAGAACCAGATGGAGTCAAATTATATCCATATAACAGTGTAGCCAGTCACATTAATGATCTACTGTCGCTAACAGAAGACAAAATATGGGTATGTTTAGTGGGTGTGGTCTAACAACAAGCATCTATTTTATGATTCCATTTTAGATAAGTTCCGCTTCAAGTCAAGGGCTGTGTTCTCTTGTTCCTAAAACAAGACGAGTAAAAAAACTCAACCCAATCCAATTACTGAAGGCTATAAAGAACCAGACTGAGATTGAAGGCATGAGACAAGCACATGTGTGTCACATCACATGCATATCACATGACAAGTCATGTGTGTATGTCTTCTAGATTAAATGCGCAGTTGCATTATGTGAATACTATGCGTGGTTAGAGGGTCAATTAGCACAGGGAAAAGAAGTTACTGAATTATCAGCTTCTGACAAATTAGAATCATACCGTAGGTAGGTGGTATGTATGACCACACCCACAATACCACACCTATTTATTATAGGGAGCAAGACCAGTATGTAAGTCCTAGTTTTCCGACAATCTCATCCTCTGGTCCTAATGGTGCCATAATCCATTATCGGCCAACCCCTGAAACAGACCGACCTATCACCAAAAAAGATCTTTATCTCTGTGATACTGGATGCCAATTTCGGTAAGAGTGCATCGAATTACAAGGGGTGTGTTCTTCTTAATATTGCGTACACATTACCCTGTTTATTTTAGCGATGGTACTACAGATGTGACTCGTACAATGCATTTTGGAACCCCTACCAATAAACAAAAGGTATTAACTAACTTTAAC
Source organism: Xestospongia bergquistia (assembly GCA_963965975.1). Lineage (NCBI taxonomy): Eukaryota > Metazoa > Porifera > Demospongiae > Haplosclerida > Petrosiidae > Xestospongia > Xestospongia bergquistia. The sequence continues at coordinate 1,514,535 of OZ014425.1, forward strand.
TCTGAAATTGAGCCAGTAAGAGCAAAAACTTGAAAGTACCTTCTTGCTGGCCCAAACCATTACTGATTTTAGAGCTACTGTTGATAGATAGACATATGGATGGATGCCAATAATAATACATTCAATTTCAGAATAAAGTCTTTGACCACATTATTTGATCTTTGTACTATTATTGCATCAGGTTTTGTGGTTACGACGACCCTTGGGTCTAGACCAAGAGAGGCGTGTTTATACCTTTTATTGGTATTTCCCTGAAGCCTGTGTACTTTAACCACATAGTCATGTCTCAGAGATGATCTCAGTTTAATAAGATCATTATCTGGAAGTATTCAATTGTTACTATATAAACTACTATATTAGTAGTAGTTATGTGTGATATTGTAATATTTAAATTATATTTGTTTTATATCCTGTTGACAGAAATAGATAATTAATTTACATATATCAAGTCTAATCTATTAATGACAACATATTGTAACAAAATTTAATTCATTTTTAGTGAGTGTAGCTTAAACATTGACTCATTGATACAAATTAATAGCTCTCACTGTGTCTAAAACATTGACCATACAATTGATATGTAATGGTATCTAAAACATTGACCATACAATTGATATGTAATGGTATCTAAAACATTGACCATACAATTGATATGTAATGGTATCTAAAACATTGACCATACAATTGATATGTAATGGTATCTAAACATTGACCATACCAATTGGTATGTAATGGTATCTAAAACATTGACCATACCAATTGGTATGTAATGGTATCTAAACATTGACCATACCAATTGGTATGTAATGGTATCTAAACATTGACCATACCAATTGATATGTAATGGTATCTAAACATTGACCATACCAATTGGTATGTAATGGTATCTAAACATTGACCATACCAATTGGTATGTAATGGTATCTAAACATTGACCATAACAATTGGTATGTAATGGTATATAAATATTGACCATTCTAATAATCAAACATTGTTTTTTGCATACATATAGGAGTGTTTTACTCGTGTTCTACAAGGAAACATTGGTCTTTGTACTGCTGTCTTCCCAGAGAAAACTCCTGGTATGGACGACTCTGGTAACTATGGTAACAAGTTCAAATTTCCATTTTAGGACCAATGCTTGATTCTATAGCTCGTTTGCCATTATGGAGGGTGGGATTAGATTATCGTCATGGTACTGGCCATGGAGTAGGGGCATTTCTCAATGTACATGAAGGTACAGTAATATGATGCAATGATACATTTCCATGTAATGTTAATATTGTACATATAATATTAACATTGTACATGTAATGTCAATATTGTACATGTAATATTAACATTGTACATGTGATGTCAATATTGTACATGTATCTATGTATACATGTATGTGTTCACTACATGTAGGTATAGCGATTATGACATGTAGATGCATGCTTACAAATGTGAGAGTCATTACTCTTACACATACCACACTAACCTTGTAATATGATATAGACTATAATGTTACATGTTGTTAGGGCCTCAGGGTATCGGTGGGAGTCGTAATAATTATAAAGAACCTCTCTATGCCAATATGATCATATCTGATGGTTAGTTTATGCAATAAATTGTTATTCCATTAAATTAGTGTATTCTTTTTGCTATGTATTATCATTGTACTTTTTAACTTTCCTAGAGCCTGGCTATTATGAAGATGGTCAATTTGGTATTCGTATTGAGAATGTAGTGCTCATCAAACCAGTTGAGACAACAGTCAGTAAATATAAAAATATTTAATATAACAATATTATATACTTCTCACTTCAGTATAACTTTGGAAATAAAGCTTACCTTACTATGGAGCCTTTAACATTGGTGAGTAATGACTTAGTGTGCAGTCAGCCTCCTAAGATTACCCTAGGTCCCTATTCAATTGAAGATGATCCAACCTGATTTGTTGACAGAGGAGGAGATATCTTGGCTCAATGATTATCACACTCTCTGTCTGGATACTGTGGGACCTGTCCTGTTGGAACAGGAACGATCTGAGGCCTACAAGTGGTTAACGAAAGAAACTCAATTGTTAGGATAATTAAAGGAATTGATCTAATTTTTGACCAAAATCTTAAGAGTGCAGTCAATTATTTTTTAGGGATTTCAATAACTTTAAATTTTCAGGTTCATACTTTTCATTTTTAGAGATTTTATTTACCATATTGAATAATTTGAATGTGGCCTTCACAAAGTGCACACTAAAATTATAATTCTGTTGTTACAATAATGAAATCAGGAAGAACATACATCCTGTGTCAGGAACATTTGGCACTGCCCCCACAAAATGACATTACAAGAGGGTTAATTTAATTGTACTATTATTATGGTTTCTGTTGTGACTGTTTTTATAAATACAAAATAATATATGGCGTCATAATTTCACTTAAAAGTCATGATTGGAATGAAATATATATAATATAACAATACAACAATGGAATGGGTAAACAAGAAATTTATAGTAATTAAAAAATCAGGTGTGATAATGTTATATATACTGTTCGTAACCACAGGAACGTAGTACAGGATGTCACTTCTAAGTTGTGGTTACAAGATTCTACAGACACACACATGATACTCAAAATGTGAGACAGCACTGATACAATGCAACTTTATACTAGGAGAATTTGTGAAGAGATCCTCGGAATCAACATAGTTTTTCCATCATCTGTGACATGAATGGTGTGGGTCTCGTGTGAGACTAACGAGCCATGGACAGTTGAATAATGTTTATATATTCTTTGTTCTGCCGCTTTTGCCCTCCTCTTAAATGAGGCAATATGACCTTTAAGGTTCTCGACACTCTGTTGGAGTTGAACTCGCTTCTGACGAAGGGCATCCATGTCATCTTCAAGTTCTGATAACTCATCTCGTTTCCTCTTTCGGGCAATCTGAGCAGCCATTTTGTTCTTTCCCCTCCTACGCCATTCCTTCATGAAAGCTACTTCTATTTCCGTCAAATTAGCTTCATCCAACAAAGTATTAAATTCTTCAACTGCCATGGTGACTAGTTTGTCTCGAGTAATAGGTCTTTTAGTACCTCCTGGATGATGCACTAACAACTTCTGAATAATCTCATCTTCATGCTGACCAAACAATATTGTTCCGCCACCACTACTGCTTTGAGATTTAGTCAATCCTTTAGTTGAGACTGGTGACTCAAGGGGCGAAGGAGGGGAAGAACTTGACAGAGAATTGGAGACACGTGGTTTTCTTTTGGGTTTGTCAGATGTTATGTTTATTGTTTTTGGAGCGTCATAAGTTTCATCCATTGATTCAAAACTACTGTTAGACTCTCGTGGTTTCTTAGACGCTGGAGGTAAGTCAAATGATGGAATTGTCATCTCTTCAACAACTTGCATAGGATCATGGTTTGTGTCATCATCAATTGAAGTGGGAGATGCGTTTGATGAAGGAATGATATTAGCATCAGGTGCATAAGACTGTCCAAAGGAATTTGTTAATGAAAGGTCATCTTCACCGAAAAGTTCACCCAAAAGATCACGTAGATCATCAGTTGGTTGAACTTCATTGGATGGAAAAATGATTTCATTATTGGGTGAGAAACTTTCATTACCGCCAGAGACAAAAGGGTCGTACTCTTTGCCTTTAAGTCCTTCAGGAGATCCTTCAAATCCGCGATTAAAACTAAGAGGAATGTCATAATGATTATAAGTGGTAATAGGATACTGTGGTGAAGATACAGCAAGGGCATGCATTGGCGAAGCTTCAGGAGAGAGATGATAAGTATCTTGCTGAACAACTTGCTGTGAAATAGTCTGTTCTGAAGGACTAGATGTTTGGACAGGAATCAATGTGTCATTTGATGGAGTGTATATATTGTTTCCAAGTTCTTCCAAGAACCCACCAACATCTAATAATTGTGCCAAAAAATCGTCTTCTTTTTCAAGACTTTTCTCTTTGTTATAAGGTAGTGATGGTGGAATCAAATTAGCTCCATCCAACATCCAGTTTTGGTCATCCATAAAAGTAGGATACTTTTGAAGAAAACCTGGCTGATCATTGCTATCCTCTTGCAATTTATAAGGATTATTACCAGGCTGTTCTATTGGCATCAAATAAATACCAGTTTCTTGCGAGTATTCTGGAATGATTTGTGGATATGAAGTCCCCAATACAAATTCTGGATATTTGCTGTTTGTAATATCTGAGACAATCTGCATAGAAGGCTCAGGTTTGACTGGTGGAATGTCAAACGACTGTAATTTAGTAGGCTATAAGGAGACAAATTAATGTTAAAATGTGTGATTGTATATGATTTATGAATTATCATTGTCTTACAATCTGGTTAGAATAGCTGGGAACATTATTGCTCAAGTTAGGATACATCAACTGTAAAGGACCACGTCCGACCATATTTTAGTTATCGTAAAGAGCGTCTGTCAAACGAATTTCTGTCAGAACAATGAAAGGGAGTACTCTTTAGTTGCAACCAACAATAATTATGTAACAAACTGTACCGACACTCGTGACCATAACCGGAGAAAGAATACGGAAGGATAATTCTGGAATGACGTCATCGTAGAAGTGATATAAATAGGCTAATAAATGGACGAGGCTATAAATAGCAGAACTGGGTAGGTAGGCGTAATTATTTCTCCGCCCACTAAACGGACAAAAAATGGAGGTCTTTGGAATGGTAAATAGTTTTTGAGGCGTTTAGTTATTGAATTTATCGCCTATTCTCTCGCAGGAACCGTCTCTGGAAACTATTAAAGCGATAATTATTCTGGATAACGATGGTCATAGAATTGCCAGCAAAGTAAACGTGGTTACAATATCATTGACTTAGTGCAATCTTTTTTTTTTCTAGTATTACGATGATGACAATTTTCCATCTCTTAAAGAACAACAAAAATTTGAAGAGAAGCTCTACACAAAGACTCATAAAACTAATGGTAATAATAGAACACTTTTTTTAAAATCTAATATTTTTCTCTCACAGATGAAATAGTTATGTTAGATGGTATTACAGCAGTTTATAAAAGTAATGTAGATCTTTTATTTTACGTCATAGGATCACAAACTGAGAACGAGGTAAACCAAATATAATAGATGCTGTAACTAGGCTTCACTCATCAGTTTATTACACTATATATACAAAGTAGTAGTGGAATCTCTCTTATCCTGACACCATTTGGTGTAACTTAATAAAAGCGTTGTCCTCTTTAATGCTATTTTCATGAATGAAATAATCATACCACAGTGTCATTTAAGAGTGATTCCATGACTTTAAATAATTTGTTATCACAAGCTGGACCCTTTGCACAGTCTGGCTTACAAGACTAAATATAGTCTAGACTGGACATTATAAAAATTGTTTTGTTGTTACAGTTGTTGCTTCTCAATGTACTCAACGGTCTCTATGACACTCTAAGTCAAGTCTTGAAGTAAACCATGCCCACTTTTATAAAGCTTTTATCTTTTTGATCTTTTTGTAGACGTAGTATGGAAAAACAGGCTTTGTTTGAACATATGGAAGCTTTGATGTTGTTACTAGATGAATTGGTTGATGGAGGGTATGATCAGTCACATGACACAGTTTTATATTGTTTTTTACTAGTATTGTTATGGAGACTGATCCAGCTGTATTATTACATAGAATAGCAGTAAAGGTTTGTGCTAAATTTGAGTTTGTATTTATACTAAGTTTTGTATTTAGGGTGATGAAAGTAGTCTCTCAGAACAGTCAGTGGCAAATGTAAGTTCAAAATTATAGTAATATTTAGTAAGTGTATGTAAAGTTGATACATGTTGGTAGTAACTTTTGTCTTGTTCTGGTTTGTAGGTATTCCAGAATGCCAAGGAAAGTTTACGCTGGTCATTGTTGCGGTAAAAGTCTTAATTTGTTGTTGTAAACTGAATCAAAGACAGAACAAAGAGTCAAACATTAAAAGAATAATGAAACAAAATTGACTAGATAAAATTATTGCTTAAGATAGTTGAGGTGGTGCCTCTTCTTCCTGTGTGATATCAGGGACCGGATCTGGTATATCTTCTCTTTCTTCTGACTTTGTAGAAGGAAGTACTTCCATTGGTTCTTCCTCATACTCTTTTATATCATTAGTTTGACCCTCCTCTTCCTTTGTTGCACCAAATCCAGTGGGTAATTCAATTGGGGTAGGTGTGGTTTCATTGTCCAGCTTCGCTTGAGAGACCTCTGTTTCCTTGGGTTGTTCTTCAGTAGTAGGAGTGGTAGTTGTAGTGAGTAAGGCCTCTGTTGATGCAGTATTTATCTGTGTGGCACTGTGATCACTTAATGCTTCAGTGGGATCAGGTTTATCTTGATTTTCCTCTGTTTCTGGTATTGTTTTTTGTTTGTCATTGACATTAGCCACATCTTGTGTTACTTCCATTATATCATTACTATCTTCTGTTGCTTTGTTTTCCGGAATTGTATTGGGAGGTGAGACCTCTTTAGTCTCTGAAGGTGTGCTATCTTCAGTGGTAGTGGTAGTGGTCTTCACATCGGGTGGTTTGGGAAGAGGTATTGAATAGGAGGGAGGAGGAAGAGATGGAGGGGGAAGAGATGGAGATGGATGTGTTTTGGGTGGAGGGAATAGGAGTGGAGTTTGTGGTTGAAGTGTGGGCGATTGTAGGGCTCTCAGTTCAGCTGCTTTGAGTTGATCACGTTGGAATTGTTGACGTTCACCTAAAAGCTGCTGCCTTTGCAACTCCAGCTGAAACAGAAAATGAAATTAAGGAGATTATTATGTAAATATAAACAGCATTCTTACAGCTTCTCTTTCTCTGTCCATAATGGCTTCTAGCTCTTCAAAATGACGTAACTTGATCTCCAATTTCTTCATTTGAGTCTCGACTAACAAAGCAACAAGACTCTTAATTTTTCTCTCTTCAACATTAGCTAAATGTCTTGCTTTCACAGCAGCACCTGCAAGAGCTGCTGCAGCAGCTGTTTGGGTATTGCCTTCACCAGGTGGTTGATCTATAGGTTTGGTTTCTCCTCCTTCACCATTTTGAGTGATCTCATTCTAAGAGCAAACAATGTTATACAAAATATAAGGCAACAGGAAGTTTTTATATACCTCTTGTGACGAAGGTTGAGATGTTTCTACTTTATTTTCTTCTTTCTCTTTGTTTTCACTTTGTTTTCCAGGTTCAGGGATTTCGTTCTTAATCTTAGAGAACTCAGCTATAATTACAACATAACATGTTAGATAATGTTACTTGTACTAACTTAGAGCAGCTTTTGCAGCAGCTGCTGCCACACGAGGATCAACTATTGAAGCCAGAAAGGCCACAGTAGACATAACTGGATTACCCTGTTGACTAAATGGGATGGGTTGGTAAGCTAAGGGGCCGAGGGTAGCCCCTGGTGTGTCTTCTAAGTAAGGATCTTCAATAGGAAGTCTCAAGAAGTGGAGAATACATTCGTCTTGAGAGCGAGTTTTCACATGACCAGACACTTTATTCCAGTCATCTCGATATAATTCTAATCCCTACAAAAGGATTTAGACAAGGTAATCAAATGTACTCTTGTACCTCAAGTAATAAAAGAGTTTCTTGGTCTGTCCATGTTTTAGTTTTAGAACCATCTTTAGAGTAAATATCAGTTCTAAGACTGTAATATATGCTAATAATCCTGATATAATAATCATCTACCTACCCAAAGTTATTAGAAGAAATATCTTCAGAATTTTTGTCAGAATGCTTGTCTGATACTTGGAGCAATTGGTCAGTAGCAGTCTAGAGAGAGAGAGAGAGAGAGACAGAGAGAGAGAGAGAGAGAGAGAGAGAGAGAGAGAGACAGAGAGAGAGAGAGACAGAGAGACAGAGAGAGAGACAGAGAGAGACAGGCAGAGAGACAGAGAGACAGAGACAGACAGAGACAGAGATACAGAGATTCAGACACAATTTCATAAAGTACACCCATACTTGTGAAGTTGACTTATTTAAAGAAACTAGGGGCTGAATTCCAGCAGGGGTATCTACCATAACATTGAAATGTCCAGTTGCAGGTGGTCCCATACTTTGTGAAGGCTCTACACCATAATTGATAAGACCCCATTGTTCTAAGAACCCATGAATTCTCATGATGGAGCCCACATCACCAGCTAAATTCCGTCGACAAGCTGTAACTGAGAGATACTCAGTTGGATTGAGACGAAAACTATCTATCATGAAATTACGATAAGCTAAATATCTAAAAACAAAAAGAGTGTAATTGGAGGGGATTCATCTTTTAACTAACGTTTCTGGAGTCTTGGATTTATTCTTCCCATTAAAAAACTCAGGTAAGGAACGTTTCTCAATGGCATGGACACTTTGATAATCAAACCACGATGAATAACTTGGAATAATTATTTTGTGCATTTGAGAGATAGCTGAGTCTTCATTGGGAACTTTCTCTTGTTGAGTAAGAATTCGTTTCTGTTGAGTCTCCTTAGTCTCATCTCCCCCTCCTTCAACACTTCCCATTACCATTGGAGGTGTTGCCGAGGGTAACACCTCACTAACAGATGTTGAAGGCTGTGAACTGATCTCCATTGGCTCAATATTGTTTGGAAGGACAGAAACTGATGGAAGTTCCAATAGTTGAGTAGGGGATGGCCCTGAGTAATTAAAATAACCGTCTCATCTTATAAATTATAATAGTAATCTAATATACCTAAGGAGTCATCAGGAATAGTGGGTGGAGCTTCCTCTACACGAGGTGCAGGGGGAGGAGCTGGAAGATCTTTAGTTAAATCCCTATTTAAAAATTAATTATTGATTACATGAGGTGTAGCTATGAACGTACTCCTCTTCATCTTGCAGTGGTTTGACACGTCTGACTGTGCCCCTGTAATAAAACAAATAAATACATATAAAAACAAATAACAACTCTAATTATTACTTTTTTCTTTTTTTGATGCTTTCTCCAGGAGATGGTGATGCTGAACGCTTTCTCTTAGTACGATCACGTTTAATGCTGTCCAAAGTATCGTTCTAAAGAGGAAATTACGAGTGAGCATGCATTACATCAGTGTATTTACTTCTTCAGTTATTTGAGCAGCTCCTGCCACAGCCAGATAAACTTTACGTTTCATAAGTCCATTGGTTAGTGATACTTCAATCCAATGTCCTTGATCAGTCTAGAGGCAACAGACATGTGACCAACTGAACACAAGATACGTACCATTTTCATTTCATAATCTTCTTCGTTCATCCATTCATTGAAAAGGTCACTATCTTCTAGCCAATGCTGACTAACGTACCACTGTTGCTGGGGAGTTGTGTATTCATCTATCTCTGGAACGGTCACCAGACCAACATCAGATAAAGACACATAACTATCGTAACTAAAAAACACCCAGTCACATGACAATGTACACAGATCACATGATAACAAGTACCTATCAGGATAATAACACCAATGTATCAATAAAGTTTTACTGCGACACTGTAGTGGTCGATATAAGTCACCTAAACAAGAGAACTAGCTAGACTGGTACAAATATCCTGAACTAACTATCTTTTCGATCTTGTCTTGGTCTGTCGCTGGGCATAATTATATGAGTAGCTTCGCTCTCAGTGCCCACTACTTGCCCTTGATGTCTCTTACAGAGTTCCATCAAATGAGCAGCATTAGGGAGTGTAGGAGGAATATAAACACGAGGAGGTTCCCATATCTTACTAGTAACCATGTCCCGATGGATGGCCATGAATAGTTCCAAACCACGATCCATTCTGGAGGGTATTAGAAAGTCAAATCTCCTCCTATAAAAAGAGAAGTAATTGATGTCATTCAATATTGTATAGCATAACTCTAACCATGCTTGTTCTGTTTTGACTCTGTAAGCTGTAGCTAATGCATGGCATAAAGTTCCTCCTGGTGTAAGGTCTTCAAACAGACGAACCTGAATTAGAATAAATTTTTATAACACAATGTTAGTTCTGTAGCAGAGATTTACTTACAGGAAGTTTAGTGAGGGCTGGCTTGTTCACATGACGACCAAATGCATCCTGTAGGGTTTTTGTGAATGGGAATGACTATGCAATATTTATGGATACCTCTTGAAATTGGAGCATAGAGCAAGTTAAAATTGCTAATGACTTGTTATTTGGTGGATCAATTTGTGTATACTAAGAAAGAGAAAGTTCCATGTGATGAGACGATAATTTAAACGTTCTAATTAATGCACCTTCTTGCAGTTTTTCAATAGCCATTGTTTTATTTCTTCGAACTTAGCAATGGTTTCATTTGATTCGTAATATTTACCGTCTGGTCCACCTGTCTTCTTTTTCGTTGTCATGTCTTGATCAGTACAGGCACACTACCTTCCCACCACAGGTCTTACCGCACTCTTAGTCCCGCCAAAGCATGAAAATAAAGGTGAACTAAATGTGCGGAAGATAACCGGTGTTATGCGGAACATAGGACTTCAAAATGTCTCCAATTTTATGGTTGTTTAAAAAATTAATTCCAAAATAATTCAGCATTAAAATAAAACAAGAAAAGTTGAAAAGAGAAACATCTTTATACCATAATAATAATAATAATAATAATAATAATAGTAATAATAATTATTATTTACAACAAAAACTCTACTCTAAATATTAAAATGGACTTTTTATTGAGCTAATCTATTGACAAGTAAATTTCGAAGTTTCTCTGCCTCTTGACTCATCTCCTCTACTTTAAGTTTCAAACGAGCATTCTCGACCTCTAATTCCTTTTCCCGAACAAAGAGGTTGGCAGTTCGATTTCTTCTCTTTGCTCGAGAAATCTGAGAGGCTACATTATTCTTTCGTCTTCTCTCTGACTGTTTAGATTCTTTAGGAGTTGGGGACAACTCATCGTCAACAGTCGATGAGACTCTTCGCTTCCGGTTGTTAGCCTCAGGTGCGGAAGCAGGAGGAGTGTCTTTGATGTCTTCAGTTGAAGTCAGAGAAGGAGTGGGAGAAGAAAAAGAGGTATATGTTGCAGTAAGAGGGCTTTCTAAACCTAGAGCATCATCAGAAAATTCATATGTAATTTCTTGTGTGGGTGGAGGAGAAGTAAGAGGAAAAGGGAGAGAAAGTGACATAGCAGGATCTAAAAATGAGGATATATCAGAAAAATTATCAAACATAGGATTGTCCATTGTAGCCAGGGAGTCAGGTACATCCTCCTGGATCCCATTGGAGGGGACGGACAAGACTTTGTCGCTGGAGACATTTTGGAGACAGAACTCTAAAAAAATGTCGTCCAACAACAGAGCATTTTCGGTCAACTCTGAGGATCCATGAGACTGGGGGGTGGTGGGTGCACTAAAGACAGGACATGAGGGAGTTGGTGAGGGGGATGTAGTCAGGTAAGACCCCAGGTTTAATTCGCCCGGGGCTTCCCGGCAATGTGCCTCCTGCGTTTTTACTATAGTCTCTATTTTTATCATTGGTGGACTCGATGCATACTTTGGTTGAGTGTATGAATGCCATTGCTCAAAAGGAGTATCGGCAAACAGTGAAGATGAAATGATGAATGAGGGGGGAAGGTGACTTTGAGACAGTGTGGGTACTGTTGCTACCCTGTACTACTAGTGATATGCCCTATAGAGGTCAGACGGACCTATATAAGACAATAAAGTGCTTGCTTGGAGCTGAGAAACGCCTGAGAATAACAGGCGTAAATAAACTGCGATATAAAGATTTCTTTGTGGGCACGCCCACTACAAGGCTTGCTTTTTAGTCGGGGAAGTTGAGTATTTAGAGAGGGGGCTCGGATGGACTTGAAAAGTCTTTTCAACCTAGCAGCTTTACCTCTTCTAGTGACTTACTAAAAAACGGTCTCTGGATCAGAGTGGCCGTGCACGTCAGGGCTACGTCTATTTCAACAAAGCGGTAACCGATGGTGCAATATGTGTTACTATAAATAACTAAAAATGATGTAACATTACATCATCGCTTTGTCTATTAATAGAAACAAGTACTATCTAAAAATAGCATCGAGGGTGTTACTGTATTGTTTCCTTATGACATTTTATGGCGAATGGAAGGAGAATACCATACACTCCTATATCAGTTGATTACTTTCAACGTGGATCGCTTCCTTCACGAACGCTCTATTTTCTTACACACGCCCATGCAGGTATTAAACCCTTACATCAACTTGTAAAATTCACTATGACAATGACACTGCTGTTGATATCTTGTTATTTTATAGACCATCTTTATGGATTAGATAGTTCATTTGATCAGATCATCTACTGTACATCATTAACAAAACAGCTGCTCTTATTACACATACCATCATTAGATCCAGATATACTCGTGAGTCAACACAATATAAGTAATGCTTATGTCATCAAAATCTACTCTGAATTTATCTATTAGCGTTTCATAAAACTTTTTTTTTACTAGAGCATATCTCTAAATCTAGCTCTAATGTAACTCCTAAGCTCTAATTATATGAAATATTACATTAATTAATTTAATTATCCCTTTTTGTGAAATTTTGTAGATGAATTTAGAATAAAGGAAAGAGGAGTAATAAATCCATTTCATGTTATTTACATTTAGTTACTATTGACTTATATATTAATACTTACCTATTGTACTTTCTCAGGAGGAAATAGACTATGATGACCCACGACAGATACATATAGATTGTCCAGGACATGTTGTCATCACAGTCACTGCTATTGATGCACAACATTGTCCTGGATCAGCCATGTTTTTATTCCAAGGTTATTTTGGTACTATTCTCCATACTGGTGATTTCAGGTACTGTATTCACTTACTATTGTATTATAGCTGTAAGTAATTCAATGACATAATAAAGTTTATTTCTACATAGAGGATAGAAGCATAAAGTTCAAGGCTGTAATTTTCTAATAGGATAATTGTTTCACATGTGTATCATAATAGTGGATTAATTTGTCATGAATAAAATTTAGTCAATTACTTCCAATATAGTATTTAGCAGGCTATAGTTTGTGTTAAGAAATGAATGTTAAATCCTCACCAACAATTCCCAAATAAGAGCATTTTAACTTTACCAATTAGGATGATGTGCTTTTTTTATATGAATTAATTACTAACATCACTTTACAAAATTATCATATGTCAAAAGAGGGTTTAAACTTTAAGACCATTGGAATCACTCTGATTCATATCAAAAAAGGAAATCATCCTAATTGGAATGATTATAAAGGCCTTAAAACCTAATCACAAATCATAAAGCCTTAGGATTACTGTGGAAGTCCTTAAATTTTATAGTGTGAAATGGCTAATGAACAAGATACTAATCTTTTGACTCCATATGGGTTTGTAAAGTTACATTAGTAACTAATTCCTATGAAAAAAACAACGTTATAATTGGTGTGATTCCAATGGCCTTAAATTCTAATCACACATTATAAAGCCTTAATAGCTCTATGGCAGAATAGATGGAACTTGTGTAATGAGAGTGGAACTAGTGTACTTACAAGTTGGTATATACTGATGTACTAATAGGTGGTACTGATGTACTATAATAGATAGCACTGGGGTGCATTAATTGGTGGAAGTGTTATACTAATAGATGGAATTGTAGATAATGTATGAAACTGGTGTACTAAAGGTTGGTTTTTAGGGTTTTTGGTTTAGGATTTATGTTTTCAAGGTTAGAGTTTAGTGTTTAGGTTTTAGCGTTTAGTGTTTAAGGTTAGGTTTTTGGGTTTAGGGCTTAGGATTTAGGGATTTAATTAATTATCCTTTTTACCTAGGTTAACTCCAGAGTTGGCCAGCCATTCATTAATTTGTAATTTACAACCTGATACTCTTTTTCTTGATAACACATACAACAAACCAATATTTGACTTTCCAGAAAGAGTAAGATTATATATATAAAGATATATAATATATATTGATTTATGTGTACTGTATATAGTCTGTTTCACGTGAAGCAGTGACAAAAATAATTATGAGCTTGTCTGACAAAAGAACTTTTCTAGCTTTCAATAAAATTGGCAAAGAGGATCTTTTACAGGAAATTGCCCTATGTACTGGATATATGGTAAATATATATAGAGCCATTGTTTACATTTAAATTAATTTTAGATTGGTGTCAGTGAAGAACAATATAGAAAGATGGAAGTTCTTGGGCTTAGTAATATCTGTTCACTTGACTGTGCTCAATGTCAAGTTATAGTTGTACCATTTTATGCAGTAACTGAGACCAAGTAAGTATCATTGTAGTAAGTACCATAAGATATACCATATTGAAGTAAAATTTTGATTGAGGATTAAATCAAATTTAGAGAATTGCTTCCAAATTGGTGTTTGAGAAATTAAAATTTGATCATTGGTGAAGTTTGAGAGTTTCATTAATATAAAATTTTGCTGGTTTAGTTGTGTGTATCTCACCAATACACCAAATAAAAACCTTTGGGAGATTTTCCAGACTTTGTATTTAAATTATAGTCTTATAAACATTTAAAAAAACAGACTGTATACTCTAATGATATTTGTTATCTGGATCGATTATAAATTAAAAGCTGTGATGTGTTCAATCTGATCATCACAATTGTTGATTAATACAATATGTACTCTCTTCTTTCAGTTTAATTCGCTGGACAAATGAGTGTCCAACGCAAGTAATAATTCCAACATGTCGCTATATAGGACGTGAACATGTTATCCCAAAACATCCCTCTGTCACAGTTGTACACCATTCCGATCACTGCTCATACAAGGAATTATACCGGTTTGTAGAACTGGTCAAACCTGTTAGCATTCAACCAATAGTTCAACGCAAAGATGTCTGTAACATCAGTGCATTTACACCTTTATTAAGCAAAAGACCTCCTGTAAGATATTTTATTGTCTAAACATTTAGTTATTGTTTAATTTAGTTGAAATATGAGGTCCCTTCTGGTGTTAGTCAAGTATTATATACTAGAGGAAGATTTTCTAAGGACTCTTCATTGTATTCCTCTGCAAGATCACCCAATATATCCAAAATAAGGTGCGCTGTTATTTTTAAATAGCATAGTATATGAAAATAATTTATTTCCTTTATATACCACCTCCAACAGAATGCAAAAAATACCTAAAGGTGTTCAATTTATCTCTCCCGAGAAAAATAAGCATAAACAAGAAATCGGAAGCAAAGAAATAGAGGCAAGAGAAATGGAGTGTGTTGAAAAGCTTCCTATTAATATATCACCAAACTGTCAAAATGTTAGTCTTGACAATACTCCAACATGTGATGTCACTAATGAAAAAGCTGACCCAGAGCTGTTCAGCTCAACACAAACACTGGTCAGAAAGATTCAGGAGACATGTATACAGTTATCACTTGATCAGCTACAATATGAAGCAGAACTGACTTATGTCACACCAAATCAAGTCAAAGGTAATGTTCTAGAAACTTTAATGGTTAAAGACCTCAAAGATCAAAGCATAACTGTTACAAGATCTTTAGCTAGAGATCAGCTAGCTAAAATGTGAGAAGAGATCTGGTGTTGTTGTAAAACCTAAGGAATTGAGCGAAATAATTGCATCGTTAAATTGATCAAATTTTGCAAAATTTAACCAAAAACAGAACATATTATCATTAATTCTTATGATATGACATATGATTAAATATACTACAATGAAGTATTTTAAAAATGAGAAAATCTGTCTTATAAATAAGTATACTTGTAAAATGATTATATATGGATATTTAGCATTATCAATTAAACAAAAAACTCTTTTTGAGCATTTGGTTTGAGTGACAAAGTTGATACTGACACAATACTATTGGTATTGTGTTGTAAGGGGAAAACATAATCTCCTGCAGTGTGAGAAACCCGGATAATATAACAACATATTAGTGTTGTAGTCACTGTTATGAACATAATTATAACAACAGCAACTCCACTGAAGGTGCACAATATGATGTTGCCTGCTTTTTCAAAGTCTCCAGTACTTGTAAAATGTGTATTGAAGACCACAGAGACTTTAGGAGATTTTGTGAAGAGAGGAGGAGGCACATTGGCTGTTGCATCATGTAATGTTACCCTTAGGGACGTAACAGGACCTGTGTCAGACATAATGTCAGCTTAAATATACAAAAGAAGAGACAATTATCTATTTGTTATTATAATGCATGAATGCATGTATGTACAAGATCTAAACAAGAAAACAAGACTAGAGCTGATGAAAGCTAAAATATGCATCAAGGTTGCACCCAGACAAACTTATAGATACTTGGCTGTATATGTGTTTCTATAGAAGATATCTACAGTTCAAATTGCATTATATTATATTATATATGCTACTAAATGGTTCAATTTACCTTTGGGACTGATGTAGTTCTCTGCCAATAGACCTGCAGCTTCTAGGTTGAGCATTGAAGAGACTTGACCAACAGTCACATTTCCAATATAGCCTTTGAACATTGCATTGTTGTATTTATTCACTTTGCCAAGATTTAATGGAGCTGAAACTACATTCTGCAAAAACGAAGCCCATTTCTCACCAGTGACTGAGCACGACAAATTGTCAATAGACAATTGAAGTGTGGTGTTATCTAGTCCATATCTAAGTCCAACTTGAAAAGAATACCATTTTTTGCTAGTAACATTATATTTACATTCGTAACTAAGTTTGTTATCAGTATAATGACCTATCACTTGAATGCACCCTTTTGCAATCTGAATATCTAAAGTATAGGACCCATTTTGGCATGATAGAAGACTGCCTGCATGTTCCATCCACACTTTAAAAGTCAAATCATCACTGCTGAGATGTGAGTTCCATAATGGTATGTATACAATACCATCTCCTGGTATGAATATAAAGGTGTTTGGGATTACAACAAGATCATCAGATTTCTGTGCTAATAATGACATTCCTTGGTATGTTGCAGCAGACAGAACACCTTTGTATATTGGTAGTCCTATAGCACCTCCTCCGATGCAAACCAACCGAGCCTGTCCTTCCATGGTCTCATGTGGGGGAATAATGCTATACACTCTGTTGCTATTATTGCCTGCTTGTATTGTAAAGTATAGCAATTGGCCTGTCCTGTTTACTGATAATATATAATGCTGGACTGCCAATAGCTTTACATCTGTATGAACAGTTGTAACTTTGTTCTCTCTAGTGTAGATGGAGTAAACTGGTCTATAATTATCCAAGTACAATATTTCTGAATACCGATCCGCATGCATGCTCAAAATGGCTCCATTTGTAGGTATAGGCAGTGATACTGACAAGGCCAAATGTAGAGAAACGTAGGGTTCATTGATTGACTTCATTGACTGGCATCGATAGCTTTTGCCATTCATAACAGTAGGAGTATTAAGTAATTCTGTAGATAGAACAAACGATGTGTAGTAAAACATATGAATTACAATTAAATGACTACTGTGTGTGCATTCATATGCACTATGTAGCTAATGCACATGCATCAAAAGCTATTTTGCGCCACCTTCGCAACAAATGAAGTGAATAGCAGACAAAGACAAACTCACTTTGTTGACAATGTTCCCCTGTTGTTAGGGGAGGACACAAACAAATTGTTTGACCAGTTAACCAATTACCAATGCATTGTCCATCATTGCATGTTTTATTGTTAACTTCACATGGTCCGTGACAGCCTTTCGTTGATCTATTCTCTGCTATCAAATGCATCGTTTTATGACGGTAATGTGTAAATGAATTGTTGAACATTCTTACTTCTCGAATGCATCCTTGCAGGCTCTGATATCCCCCCTGTGAATGTCTTGATGGTACACCTCCAATATATGATGGAGGCAAGGTTTCAAAAAATAAAGCAGCAGTGTTCACTAGGTGCAGTTCTTGATTGCCATCTACGTAAACTTTTATTCTCCCACTAATATGAATTATTGTTATCTTGTGCCATAAATCATCATTCCAATGTCTTTTAGTCGTCTGCTTCTTAGGAACATTACCTGGCTGAAATGAACAAGCTAGTCTCCCTGCATTCAGACTCAAGTGGAGATGATGTTCACCTCTTCCTGCAATGTACAGTAAAGTTACATTGGACACTGAGGTTTTAAAGGTCAGTTCAATCCTTCCCCGTGTTGATGCAATCCATAGAGGGTAGACTAGATATGCATCTCCTGGAAGTAACGTACGTGCAGTACTGGTTGCCAAGGCTGCAAAAGTAAAGAGAAGAATTATCACAGTTAGTGATGGCATTTCTAGCACCAATGAGCAGTACTGACCTTGCTATATGATTTTATTAGACAAGCACACCGGAAACTAAAATTCCTAGTATAAAAATCAACTCCCACACTCAACACGCCTTTATCTTCTCGGCTTCTCGCTTCATATTTCAGTTTACAGAGTCAAAAAATAGAAGAGGCGATGGCTAACAACGAGAGTTTAGAAGATGTAAGATGTTTTAATATATTATTGTATGATTATCATTATTGGTAAAATGACTTACGTATGTCCAGTATTGTTGCAGTTAAATTTACAATGATTTTTTAGGAAAATATTAGTCTAAAGGCATCAGTGTTCGAGCTAAAAGAGTTACTGAAACAACAAGAAGTAGAAAAGCAACAGCTGCAGGCCAGGTAATGAATGGATGGATGGAATGACTAGTGGATAGATGATAGATAGATGGATGGATGGAATGACAGGATGGATTGATGAATGTAGATTGATAGATAGATAGATGAACAGATGGATCTCACCTGTTCTAATAACTTAAAAAATTGGTGTGACTTACTCACAATTAACTTTGACATTAACATCTGAATTAACACCTAAGGGCTGGTCAATATTGAGTCTATATATCATATTGAACACTACTATTAACCAGGTTAATAGGAAAGGCTTATCAAAACAATACTTATTAAACAACATTTGAACTAATGGACAGTTAGGGTCTTGTCATATACCAATGAGTATATATCATGAATTCCAATATGATTAAGCCAATCTTTCCTGATAAAAGTATGAATAGGTATTGTTGTTTATTACCAATAATTAATTAAGTCTTATTCTATTTATGTAGCTACGATGAAGCTCTCCAAGCTCTCGCAGATAGTGAAGCAAAAAGAGAAACTGCAGAACGAGAGCTTAAAGTTGTATGTGAAATACTATATAATATAATACTGTATATAGTATAATACACTATATATACTAAATACTATATGGTTGACATATTCTGAACACTTCTTGTCTTTTGATAGGCTCAAGATCAAATGACAACCATGTGGAAAGAACTAGATATGCTACATAGACGACTTGATGGTTCTCAGTCGTCTTCAACAAATTTAGTATGTTTTATCAATAGTAATATCATAATTATCGATATATTCTCTTAATTAGGACACTGCGGCCCCTGCCAGTACCGTCGTCAATGAAGGATCACTTGAGCTCTGTTGTACTCTATGCCAAGAAAAAATTAGGTAAATCTAAACAATATGACCATTCCTTATATATTTGGCATACACAATTGCTACACCTTATAACATTGTAATAAGTCCTTATATGTCAATAGAATGACAGTATGAGAATATTATATAGTTACTAAGGGAGACCAGTCACTAAGGGAAACCAACTACAATATTCTCAAGAGTGTAATGTAATGATTAGTGTCACGGTGCTGTAGTTCTCAATATTTTCATGAATTTATTTGGAATGTTATAGTGTGCTTAGTACTCAAAAGTTTATTTCTATTATACATGTAATAAATACTGTTGTGTTAGGCATATCCTTGTAATAATATTCATTGGTCTTAAAAGATTGCAGCTGTCGTTACATTTGACTTTGAGCTTGAGATATGTTGACATTCTCCAGTTCTCTGTGTAGATTTGTTTGGGTTTACTAAACAGTAAAAGGTATGTTAAAAATGTCATCTAGTTGAACTAGCATGAAGTATCATACCTGTTTACTCGTAGGGATTGTATTTCTCTTTTTGTTGAGTAGATATGATACTAAGATTTGTAATCTTGAGTCCAAAAGAATAGGACTCAGCCTTCTAAAGAATTGGTCTCAGCCTCTTATTGTAGGTTATAGGGCATAGATAATAAAGTATTAAGTGAAAATGGTGTTCTATCCTATTTGCTGATACTTATGTTATTAGTAATGTCTTTGTTGTTCTAGTACTAACCATAGTTACAACAATATCATGATCACTTTATTTACTCGTGCAAGTTGTTTGTTCTCAGCCAGTCATGTCAAACATTTCAGCAATGTTTATCTCCAGTGTCTTAATATAATACAAGTACAAAGTATTATAACAATTTGTCTAACAGATGATGACACAGCTGGCTAAGAATAGGTTGTTTGGAGTGAATGAGTGTCCACTGCTTATTGTTAGCAATCTGCTTGTATAGTGAGACATTGTTGGGAACAGAATATGTCTGCCAACAGAATAAGTTGATAGTTTTGTCTTGTTGGTAACCAACACCTTGCTACTTACTTGATTGCTCAGGACAATAGGTCCTTTTCTAGATGACTGTAGTGTTATACCACCTTTTATTTGATAAGGTTTATTCCCCACTTTAATAGCCATATTTGGTATTTAGCTGATAACTAGTTGTAGAGTGTCTCTATACAAGAACACCTTATTAAGCTTATCTTTTTTGTACATACAGATCTGAATCACCATCACCAACACCACCCACTCCCTCCATCTCCCCAGCCCACACAAAAATCACCAAAAGCCCTAAAACTTCTAAATTGTGGCCCTTTGGTTCACGTAACAAGAACAGGTGAACTACCACAATAATACCTTATATGGTATTTCAGCCTATATGCCTACTGTCTTAGATATTCATGTAGTGTGAAATGATGGTAGACTAATTTAATAAACCCATATAATATAGTCAACAATTAATGTCCTGATAGTCATGGATGGAGAGAAACCTTATCATTTAGTAGTCAGACAACTGTTAGTTAATACATTACTATAGTATTAGATCTATCAGTCAAATAGTTGTTATGTTGTGTTAAGGTGGTATAAGTTTAGACAAGCATAATTTTATTTCTAACTTGTAAACTAGAACTTGCCAAATTTGTCACTAATTCTCCCTCAATATGTAATATTTGTGTAATGGTAATTCCATGAAACTTATATTATATTATATTAACACTGTATTCCTTTATCAAAAACAAACCACAAACCATCTGTCATTTTGTGACACTAAAAATGCAATGGCAGAAGACTGGGATTTCTTAATGATTCCCTTTGCTAAGGTGTTGTCTTATGTTAACATGACTTACTCCACTAAGCTATGTATGGTAAAGGAGGGCCTTGATATATAGGTGTTAGAACCTACTTAAGTCAATTCCGCAAGTAAACAAAACTAATTTAACAAAGAAGTGAAGTATTTACAGAGAAACATGAGTATTAATTGGATGACGTTAGGATGATTTCATGTGGCTTTATGTTACATGTATTTAATTACATGTTTTAGTACATACATTAATTTTACTAACAACAAGTTAACTGCTATGTTATTGGTAACCATGGCAACACAAGTACTCAATAATGCATCATGTTACAATGTTGTATTTATCTCACTTTAACTGGTGGTGTTCTCTCATTTCAGGTTGAGTGATATGGATGACCATTCCAAAGTCTGTTCGTCTCAGCTTGTTGTCTCACAATCCAAGTCATCTCCGTCCCCTTCTCCATCACTTACTTCTAAACTAAAACAAAAAACACCCTCATCACGGTACAGCCATGATACTCTATCCATTAGAACACACCTATCATCAACAGCCATAGATTTATCATTTATATGAGCATTTCAATACATCTTACTATCATACTCTCAGTAGATCATTTTCTATTTCTTACCATAAATTCAAATGTAGTAATTATTATTACTTCTTTTTTTAGTAGTTCTTCTCCCGGCCAACCTGAAGGCCACAATACTCTTGTAGTTAATGTCACACGTACTCCGACAGCTGCTACCGATCTAGCACCATTTAAAGTTGTTACACGAACCAACATGTCACATTTTCAAAGAGAGTGCTATGAAGTATATCGAAGTGCTGGTGACTTTCATTGGTTACATGATGTCCTACAGGACAATTGTCCTGAAAGAATAGTCCCTCCACTTAGAAGTACAATATCATTAGATGGTAAGTGTAACTCTTATAATGTGTACTGTAATAATTGGATAACGAATGTTAGGGTGTGAATGTTTGTTTGTATTGAAATGTCCAGACAATATTAAGTTTAATGGCATTAAAGGTACTTTTGTTCTACTTCTGAGTAACTTGAACAACACTAGTTGATTGAGGTGTGAATAGGGGTGGGCGGGGAGGGGTTGTATGGCATTGCATGCATGTATTTTTGGCAGCTGGCTTGTAGATATATACTATTATAGGTGACTCAGAACTTCAGTGCCAAATTAAATGACGATGTTCAACGAAACAATTCTCCCAGGCTAACATTAACCACCCCTCTTTGAATCAGCCCCTGTTCATTAAGACAATAAGTAGTGTCCACTGTCCAATCATGTCCATATGAGGAGAGGTTCCATTGTCCTCTTCCACTATTAAGTCTTTTTTAATGTGTTCAAATATTTTCTCTTTCATAGCTACTGTCTCTGAATATCAGAGGTTTCTTTCTCGTCTCATAATGCATAAAACTCTAAGAACAGAGCAATTTTTCATTACATTCCTGACAGGAACAGTGGAAGTAAGTGTACTATTAACAATAGTGATGTCATAGTGATGTCATAAATGTCACATGACACTACTCATGTATTTGGACTATTATCCTTTTTTGTATGCATCCATAACTACTTCCCTTCATCCATTTGTAGGAACTTCGTGTTCTTCGTGCCAAATTTCGTCCTCACCTCCTCCCATCAGAAGAGGGATTACAATATCGTCCCACACAAGGGAGAGACACAAGTAGCGGAGCATTAGTAGCTACTAAAAATTACCTCCAATATCTTGAAGAAAAGATAGTAGGATTAGTTCAAGTTCTTCATCAACCGACAACTGAAATTGATAGAGAAGGTAATTGTACTAGAAGGAAGTAATGTTGATTGTTTGTGTTGAGGATGATTGTATTAATTAATTACTTCATTAATTAATTAATTATGTCATGGTTAGTGTAGGGTTTATTAAGAGTTATGATACTGATAGTAGAGTCAGCATACTGAAACCAAAACAAGGGGAATGATTTACTCTATTGTGAATAGCTAAAACTTCCCTTTACAAAGGTGATAAAATCAAATGATGACATCATTATTACAACTATGACGTTACTATATTTATAATTAGTATTAATAACAGTTTATTTAACTTTTAATATGTATTGTCTGTCAATTATACGTGTAATGTCTGTTGATTAGCTGTGTGTAATATCTGTCCATTATGTGTAATGTCTTTCCATTAACTATGTGTATTATCTGTCCATTAGATGTGTAGTATCTGTCCATTATGGGTAATCTCTTTCCATTAACTATGTGTATTATCTGTCCATTAGATGTGTAGTATCTGTCCATTATGTGTAATGTCTTTCCATTAACTATGTGTATTATCTGTCCATTATGTGTCAACTATGTGTATCATTCATCCATTCATTTTATGCTCTGTCCATTTTATCAATCCAGGTACAATGTCTCATTGGTTTCATCAAATAGCTGATGGAGAACCATGTGATACCTACTTAAAACTGGCAGCTGGAGATTTAGCGAGGACATGTGAAGTTATAGAAATGCAACATGGTACTACAGACGGTGACGATACACTTTTTATACAAAACTTACAATCTGTTGCAGACTATATTCACTCTGCTAGTGTAAGTATTATAACTAGCATAACTGATACATTTATATAATATGTTGCCATGGTTGCATAATATGTTATCATTATTAGGATCTCCTTGCAAGAGTGGAACAAGCTGTAGATAAATTTCTCTATTGGGACGAGGAGGTAATGATTTATGAAGCAGTGACATCAGTAAGTTTAAAACTAAATGTAATTCCCCTAACACCTACAACATGTATCAACATCCTGTGTCTAATCAGATGAGTGTCTCTGAAATCTTTTAAGTAACAGGTTTCAATGTAGGATTACATATATAACAATCATATAGAAACCCTATCTACTCACTCAACCTAAGCATGTGATGTTAATAGCATTAGACACAATGATTGTATCATAATCATTAAAACAAAACAGATTGTGACTTACATACCTACTTCTTTTCCTAATTTTAGAGTCCCAACTGTGATACTCTGATCACGCCCAATCCAGATGAAGTATTTGATGACAGTGGAGTTAGCAGTGTTAGTGGTAGTAGTGGGAACAGTCAGCCTAATGAACAAGGTGATGGCAACCTCTCCTCACCACAGAGAAGAATTGGTGATGATTCTATTAGTGAAAAATGGGCTCAAGCTAGTAGCAACTGCTCTGATGCAAAAGAGTATTTAGAGATGATCTGCCGGGATCTCTCAGATGAGTTATCACATTTTGATCTCCGGAAAGAACAGGAATTAAGACAGGTTTTTCTAGATTTGGCAGCATCTCAATTGGAAAAGAATGAAAAGGTCATTACAACTCTTTAATGTAGCTCTTTTTTGATTGTGTGCATGATTCTTCTATTGTATTATCATGTGATGGTCATGTGATTTGTTCCTTCTATTTTTATAGCTTCAAGGTAAATGGTATGCTATGAGTTGTTTGTTAGACGTACCTATTAAAACTTCATTGCGAGCTATTCAATTTGTGTCAAATCCTGATTCAGCACCGTCATCATCAGAAGGTATATATGCAGTTATTATTATTAATAATTATATTTTTATTATTCTTAGATCAAACAAAACGAAAATAATACTAGATTCATTAAAATCATTAATTACTAGAGAAGTCATTATTTTTATTGTCTGAACCATTTATTGATCTCTATTAATTATTGTATTACTTGTTTTATTGTATATTATATTTAAATCAACTTTATTGATCTATATATTGTATTGTTAATATGAAATGTTTATTATAATTGTTGGTAATAATAATAATAATTATTATTCATAACTAATTAGGTGGGCGTGGCCAAACATAACCATAGTAACTGATCAATAATTGTAATTTCTGGGGAACCTTAGGCACAATGTCCACGAGAAAGGTACTTATAATACTTCTGTTCCTTAATAAAAATAATCAATTCGTAGGAGAAAAGAAGTAAAGAAGATACTTGGTCAAAGAAAGACTTATCCAGAGAATTACAAGGCAGACAGACATCAAAATCAAAGAAAACGCCGCCATTATCAGAGAACAATGTTGAAAGTGCCAGGAGAAAAGATGAAGAAGTAGCTTCCAAACAATCTATGTCAACTCACAGACTAAGGAAGGATGTTACCAAAACCCACAGTCCCAAAGAATCTCCCCAAAATAGAGATGTTACTCGTAGTACTAAGGAACCACGAAAAACTGGGGCATCATTGGATGTAACTCGTAGTACTAAGGAACCACAAAAAACTGGGGCATCATTGGATGTAACTCGTAGTACTAAGGAACCACGTAAAACTGGGGCATCATCAGATGTTACTCGTAGTACTAAAGAACCACAAAAAACTAGGGCATCTTTCTCAACTGATAAAAGTCCTAAAAAGTCTCAAACCAATGAAGCCCCTCCACAAAAACCTTCTGACTCTTCCAGAACTCAGACAAGAGACAAAGAAGATCGCAGAAGACGTGTTGACTCAACCAATCACAAAAAGGAAAGTGGAGCTGCTAGTCAAAAACCACACCCACTCACAAAGTCTCATACAGTTGAAGATACTCTAGATGTGAAGGAGGAGCTAGAAGAAGACATACCTCAGGTATATATACTGATATCCATTAAGTATCAATCTCATGAAATAATAGATACTCAATAGAATTATCTTACAGAGCTGTATTGTTGTATTGCTAACATACAGTCTATATAATATAATGGATCGTTCATTCCTGTTGTTAGGAGATAACTCCAATGCCCTTTGATCCCATACCGATGGAAGAGGTCACTGAGGAATTGGGTCAAGAAGATGAAGGAGAATGGAACTATTCGAATGACGAGTTTGAGGTGACCCTAAATTAAATTTAATATAGAACATGATCATGTACAGTAGCAAAGTAATGTACTTGTTCTTGTAAAGATTGTCTATTATTTGTTTTATTTAGGAAGATTATGAAGAAGACTTTGAAGAAGATTTTGAGGGAGAATCCATCGGCAGTGATAGTAGGCCCCATTTGAACGTGTCTCCTCCACTTTTACCTGACTTAAAAGACATCTTACAAGTAATTATTAATGTTATTAACTTATTACTATTATATACAACATCTATTTGTAGGCTATTGACAACGAGAATGAGAACATTGAAAACCAACCTCCTCCTTCATCTGCAGCTGTCTTTAATCCTACAGCTCCTCCCCCTCCTTCCCATCTCTCCCCTCGTCCAATAATGACATTCTCTGGACAGTCCGTTCAGAGAACTATAGTTAGTAGAAAGATCAAAACAAGAGCTTGCGAACTGGCAAATTTGATAGAAAATGATATTTTATCTATTAACTTACTTGAGTTACAGCCATTAAATGAATATGAACTGTACATGAGGAACTTTGGACTTGACAACACTAGTCAGGTGTATGATATATCTATTCGTATATCTGTTGATCTATCTGTCCATCCATTTATCTATCTATATGTCCATTTATTCATCCATCTATCCATTCATCTATCTATCTGTTCATTCTTTAGACTAGTTGCCAAACTGGTGAAGATCAAGTAACAGAAGAGATTCAAACTGAACCTATTCCAACTCAGGATTGTTGGACACAATACCCTCCACATGACATGAAAGGTTATGGTAAGTGATCATAGAATACCACACCCATTAACTCCTCCCCCTTTAGGTGGAGTTGACGAAGATGATAAGGAACTGTTTCCAGAATATGACACAGAGAGTCTTCTAAAATTTTTACAAAAAGCTGCTCATGTGAGTGAAAATGTTGTATGAATAGATAGATGGATGGAAGACGAAATAATATAGTACATATATACATGTACATGTAGGTATGTGATACAATATTAGAAGAGGAGGAAATAGCTGAGAGCGAGGGTACTGCCCCTACTAATTCATATCGAGATCAGTATTGTAGTTTGGGTGCTACCTTAGTTAGTAAAGGGAGAGTGGAGTGTCTTGATTGGAGCCACACCCACCCTGATATGCTGTTAGTGGGATGTATTCTTAAAGATGGAGGGGAATGGCCTGCTTTATTGGAGGTGTGGCAACTTTCTCGACCTGTCCAGCCACAACAGTGAGTTATAAATGATAAAAAAATATTTTAGAATTAATTTCTGGTTTTTCCAGTTACCTAGGCAACCATTCTAGTCCGATATGCTGTTGTTTATGGTATCCCTTAGTTTTTGCTGGTAATGTAAGTAGTTAAAATAATTATTGTCAATTATAACTGCTCTCTCTCTCTCTCTCTTTAGGAGGATGGGTCAGTGGTAGTCTGGGATCTCAGAGAACCTCTATCATTACATAGACAGCAGTCTCATTCTGATGACAGAGTGGTTCGAGTTCCAACCTATACAACAGGTACAAGAAGACATTAATAATATAATCATAGTGTTGTTGGTTGTAGCCTCTCTAGGTTGGCAGAGCGGTCACTGTGAACCAGTGCTTAGTTTAACTACTACTACAGTGAAGGATGCTACTGTTATACAAGGTTCTCTCTCTCTCCTATGCTCTTCTCTCTCTAACAGTTTTTCTCTCCTCTCAGATCAGTCAGTTCATGGTCTCTCATTTCAAGTCCTGTCTCTAGATGCCAGTGGTAAAGTATGCATTTGGACTGTTGTAGAATTAGCTGAAGGAGATATTGCTGGTAGTCAAGTTGATTTAGGTCTAGTCCCAGGAGGAAGAGTGAAATTAATAGCCAGTTCAAATGTTAATGTTTTTACGAAAAAGTAAGTTATCCATCCATTTCTATCTTCTATTCATCCATTCATCCACCTGTCTGTCCATCTATCTATTCATCCATCCGTTAGAGCTGGTTCACTAACTGATGGCCATGCTACTGGTCTAGTTATAAATGAAGTTGATACTAACACACTTCTCATTGGAACAGACAATGTTAGTACAGAGCTATATAAAACACACTAGTATAATATAATGCCATTATTATAGGGCACTGTTCTTCATCATGTACGTTACAGACCAAGAGCAATACCAAAACACTATATACTCACCACAGACAATTCTAGTAATGATTGTAACTATTAATTTATGTAACATCAAAGTATTTGTATCACATTTATTTCTCTGTAGTTAGTTCAGCTGTGACATCAATTTCTTGTCATCCTCATTTTTCAAAATATTTTCTCGTGGGATTCACCACTGGCTATATTGGACTCTTTCACCTACGCTGGCCACACCCCTTAATTACTTGGCCCCCTCAACAGAATAATCAACCTACACGAGAGGTTTTTTGGCATTTGGACCAGCCCAGTGTATTTGTGTGTGTTAGTGGAGAACAATATATCCATATATGGTATGTTTAGTAAAAATATGTGTCTACATGTAATTATTTTGAGGAAAAGGCTAAAATAATAATTATTTTTTAATTTTAGGGACTTACTCACTAATGATGCTCAACCAATACATACAATAGAATTACAGACCAGGTACAAAAAATATGTACATATAGCATTATGTATAATATACATGCTGGTACATGTACATGTAGCATTATGTATAATATACATGCTGGTACATGTACATGTAGCATTGTGTATAATATACATGCTGGTACATGTACATGTAGCATTGTGTATAATATACATGCTGGTACATGTACATGTAGCATTGTGTATAATATACATGCTGGTACATGTACATGTATGCATCTATAGTAATTTGCATATTTTGCTTTGTAGAGTATTTTGTCTGAGATTAATCACCAATTATAATTCATCTTCTGCTATGGTTAGTTTCTATAATGCTATAATAATGAGTGATGTCATTTAATTCACATTTGTAATCGTTATTATACAGGTTGTCAGTACATCTGGTGGTTCTAATGTGGAACAAGTTATGCTCTACTCTTTTGATAACTCTTGTTTCAAACATCCAGATCACTTAGAATTATTTGAGAAATATTTATTTAGTTTGACATAATAATAATACACACGATAGTCGCATTCAATTTTTGTTTTACAATCCAAGTTTTATACTGATCATAAAATTAATTAAGTGGGTGGGGTTTCACTGTGGTGTGAAAAACAAAGTTGTACAGGTGTTACTAAATGGCTGACCAAGAGACCGTATTAGTGAGTGCTACTTACTGTATTATATTACAATATATGACTTAGTCTCTTCAGAGTGCAGTGTTGTATTATGCTAGAGAAGGATGTTATCGTCACATGCAGACCACCATGGAAGATCTTCTCATTCGATTTGGCTCTGATTCCATTCTCCTTTTTTGGAAAGCCTTTGGAATGATATTGGAAGGTTGGTAGACATCTTCAGTTCATAAACTACACCCATTTCTTTATCATTTTAGATCGTCTTGTGGAGGGTATGAGGGAACTGACCATGATTCAAGACAGTCCTGATTTGATCTTAGCAGCTCCCTTGCTCTTAATACATGCACATCGTCAATGTAAAACTATTGATAAGGAAGCCATACAGCAACTAGAAGCAGCTGTCAAGAAAGACAGGAAATCTTGTAGCAATAAAGTGAGTAGGCAAAGTTTTAATTTATCTCATGTCAGTCATGTTTTGCTAGGCCTTCTATTATGCTAGTATGGTACATTGGTTAACTGGTCGTCATGATCGAGCACGAGAGTATCTTGATAAATGTCTCAGGACATCTCCCTCAGCTAAAGTACATGTTCCTCTTATGTTTCATTTGTACATGTATAATTATGAATTTAGGCCCTGGCCTTAAGAGGATGGATTGATCTAACTTGTGATAAAGATGAGTATGTCAAGAAATCAATAAAGTATTTTGATGAAGCTTATAACAGGTACATCTACACATATCATACAAGTAATGTCTTTAACAAACAAGTGTCTCTATATAATGTTCAAGTCCTTACCATTATACCCATTCAGATGTACATATATATCACTCATTACTAGTTCATGTACACTACCCTATTAGAAATACATATACCATTAGTATATTAGTGTCCACATAACAGTGGATATATTACTTATTTCCATACTTTAGTGACTCCACTCCTCCTCTCAATGCTGTACTAGGCAAAGTACAGTACCACACTTCAAGCTATTTGTACATGCAAGCACTTGATATTGTTAATTCTGCACTTGTTAACTCTCCCTCTTGTCTCCCTCTCCACCTGGAAAAAATGAGGATACAACTGGCACTACGAGAGTGGGATGTTGCCATAGAAACAGCACAAAGGTTAGACCTAATATGAAACTGAAATATTTAACTCTCGTGATAGATGTATTGCACTTGATTCTACATGTATCAAAGCCACTCAAGTGATGGCCTTAGAACAGTGCATTCGTTATGGCAACATGGACGAGGTAATAATGACATCATCATATATGGCGACATTACATTTGTACAGGTGGCATCCATTCTTGGTAAACTGATTGAACAACTTGATAAATCTGAACCACAGAGTCATCAACTCTATTTAATATCAGCTCAAGCTTTCTCCCGTCTCTCTGGTGGGCACAAACTAATTCTTCAACAAACTCATACACTGCTGGAACGCGCTATCAATCTCTGTCCTTCATCTCCGACATATATCGTAGAACTAGCCTACCAGTATATGCTCAGTGGAAATATACAAGAAGCTATGAGTACTTATCGGAAAGTTTTGTCGCTTAGTGACAGCAACATGTCAGCATTGTTGGGTGTGGTTCATTGTAAATTGAAATTGAACAAGACTAAAGAGTCTGAACAGCAGCTAGAATTTTTAAATGAGTTGCAAGGATCTATTAAAACACCAGTAAGATTGCTTCTTGTAATTTCAAGTAACATAGTTCTTGTGTCAATATACTGATTGACTAGTTGAATCTAATTAACATCATAACACATTCTTAATTAGGAATTGCTCTACCTTGATGCTCTGACAACTCATCAGAAAGGCAAGGATCCAGCTCGGGTTATCAAACTCATCAATGAAGCTGTTAAAATGCACTTTGACTCGGTCAAGGTAACTTGTATGTGTGTGGGTGTGGTTACTATTTTACTGCTATTAATTCCTTTCCTTAGGGCTATCCATTGGGTTTGGAATATTTCTATCTCCTCAATCCTGAGTTTATTATGAGCATGGTTCAAATATTGCTGAAATATGCACCAAGTGAAGTAAGTACAATATACGTACAGTTGATGACTATAATATTCTACCAGCCTTCACCATTTATGAGACAATCCTTGGAGTTAATACGTGATATAGGAACTGCTATAGACCCTCTAGCTCACTCAGCACCTGGTCTTCTTCATGTCCGATTGCTATTAGCTCGTGTCAAATACATATCAGGTTACTAAAACAGGTTTTGATAACTGGTTTGATTCATTTGTCTAGGTGATCCTGACTCTGCTCTGTCAATGGCACAATTATGTGTTGATAGGTGTTATTGTGTTATTGAAGCACTTATATTACAAGCACTCGTACATCTTCAACGTGGCAGATATAAACAATGTGATCAGACATTAGAGAGTGCTTTAAGCAACAATTTTGAGGTGAATTGAACTAAACATATAACAAAACACCTTACAGAGAACAGTCAGGACACTCCTTTGTTACACTCTAATATAATTAGCTTGAGAAGACATCTAAACTGATGATAGTCTACATAGTCCCTCACAAAGTGTCCTCTAGAGAGAAGCTTTACTGGTTTTGTTCTCATTGTATAGGTTCAACAGTATCCTTTATATCAACTTGTTAAAGGACAACAACAATTTATCAGTAGTGGACTTGAAAAGGAGTGTATAAAAACATTCCAATTAGCATTATCTCTTAAAAAATCATCACCAGGTCAGTCAGTCATTATATTGTACTAGCAATAATTTCATTCCTGTGTTCAGAGTATGAAAGTATGAGTGTTGAAAATTAGTATGTACTATACTGTGTCAGTATCAGAGTTTGAGTATTAGTCTGATTCTGTGTACTATAGGTGACCTACTTCCACCTCCTACTGCTGGTCAATGGGTCAGTGGTCATCTTTCTCTTGCTAAGTCCCTCGCCACAATCAACCAAGAACACGAAGCTACAAAAATAATGCAAGATTGTGTCAATGAGTTCACTGGTACACCTGAAGAAGCAAGGTTAGGAGACACTTAGTAGTCTTCCAAATAAGGTAATTGTGCTTTATTTTAGAGTTAATATAGCAAATGCTGAGTTTTTACTGAATCGAGGGAACAGTACAGAAGCTATAGCAATGCTTCGTAAAGTAACAGAAGATAAAATGTAAGAAATAGTGTTAGTGGGTGGAGTTTGATATTAACCACGCCTACTTTAAAGATATTATATCCAAGCTATGGAACATATGGCTGAAATATACCTTATACATCAAAGGAATAAACAAAAATATATTCAATGTTATCAAGAGTTGGCTGACAAACTACCTGGACCACCTACTGCTCTCCTATTGGGAGATGCCCTAATGATAATAGAAGAGGTATTGTTATAAAGATAGAGATAATAATTAAGTGTACCGTGTAGCCTGAACAAGCTCT
The DNA here is from genome assembly GCA_963965975.1 of Xestospongia bergquistia. Lineage (NCBI taxonomy): Eukaryota > Metazoa > Porifera > Demospongiae > Haplosclerida > Petrosiidae > Xestospongia > Xestospongia bergquistia. Next base: position 1,547,196 of record OZ014425.1, read on the forward strand.
GCTGATCTACGAAAAAGCTTTGAAAAAAAATCCAACCGATGGCGTGTTAGCTAGTAAAGTAGGACAAATTTACATCAGAACACACAACTATAATAAGGTCAGGAATTCTTTAAAATATTTAGTAGACCTTCAAAGTTGTGTTCATTTTAACTAGGCTGTAAGTTATTATGAAGCATCTCTCAAGTCAATCGATCATCCTAGACTACGATGTGATTTGGCATTACTTTATATGAAATTAAATAGATTTGATCAGGCAGAACGTATTTTGTCATTGGCCTTGGATAAAAGAAGACGTGGTCAGAATCAGTGGATAGATGATGAAGAATTGATAGATGGATGGAAAATGGATGAATGGATGGACAAATGGACAAACAGGAATGATATATTCTTTTTTAGGAGAAGATGATAATATCCATTCCATGAGAGATAATGTTCGTTATTGTCAATTGCTCACTAAATTGTATCGTAAAACTAAACGTCTTGATGATGTAATTAGTGTACTTGAGAGAGAGCGTGGCATTCAAGCCAAAATTTTGAAAAGAGTATCTGTCGAAGAACCTGATGCTGTACAGCGAGAAAAAGAATTATTGTCAACGTAAGTCAAGCCCCAGTCTCTTTTAATCTCTGTGTTATGTCTCTAGCTTATTACACCAATTAGCAGATGAAATTAGTAGGGGTGACCCCCAAAATTCCTCTAAAGCTGAACCATACTATAAAGAGGCAGCGGAATCTTGTCCTGAAAATACAATGGTAGGTGTGGTTTGTCTTATACACTCTTACTAGTATTTAGTTTCGAGAGTCACTAGCACATTGGTACATGTCTTGTGGCCGGTTAGAAGAATGTGAACAAGAATGTATGACTCTCTTAAGAACCGACTCTGACAACGATGTCGCTACTGGAGTAAGTCAACCCTTAGTCAGGAGATATACAACATATCCATGTAATATATATTGTATACAAAGTTAGATGTATACATGTACAGTCATGGTACAGTCATAGTACAGTCATAGTACAGTCATGTACAGTCATAGTACAGTCATAGTAGGATTATAGACTATTGAGTTAATTTCAAAGAGTTCTTTAGATTCAAGTAAATTTTGATTTATGATAAACTTCAAATTTTGTACTAGGCCTGTAGGACAAGATATTATTTGCTTGTTATGTAAATTGTTTTCCACAGATTTTGGCTGAATTGTCATTTGTTAAAGGAAAAATTGATGATGCCGTGAAAACTTTGGAGGAACTCTTGAAAAGAAAACCAAGTAAATGAGCTAACCACACCCACTTAGTTATAATTATTATTAACTTTAGCCTATTATGAAGGATTGACTCGTTTAATTGATTTATTAAGAAGAGCGGGAAATTTAGAGAAAGCAGAGAGTTATTTAAAATTGGTAATTCATAATTTTTACTAGACTCTCAGTGATAATTTTTTTTATTGTCCAGTCTGAGGATCATACTGCACGTTTTGGTTATGAAGCTGGACTGAATTACTGTAAAGGACTCTACCATCGGTGAATAATACTTGTCATATGATGATTGTGTGATTGTCATGTGGTCTGTAGGTATAAAGGAGACTCAGATAAAGCATTATTACTTTTTAATCGTGCTAGACGAGATTCTGATTGGTATGTCTACATGATGTGTGTCTGTACATGAAAATACATGTTTTATAGGGGAGAGAAAGCAGGTTTTAATATGGTAGAAATTTCTTTAAATTTCGATGATGTTCTAGGTAAGACACACCTATTGATTAATTAATTTCTGACCACACCCACATTAGGTGCTGAAAGTTTGAAAGGCTCCGATTCAGATATCAGGTAATACTAACTATTACTATGAATTAACTATTAAATGACTCCACCCATTCTTGTTATAGTACTGGTGGAAGCGCATCAGAGAAACTGGATTATGAAATAGTGGCTGCTAATATAGCTGAGAAATTGCTAAGAGTGAGACCACACCTCCTTAACGAGCTATATTAGAACATTATCTTATTAGGACATTCATCCTAGTATGCCAGCTAGCAGTTTGAAAGTGAAAGTTATGGAGAATTATATATTAATGGTGACACGTGCTAAACAAAATGTTGAGAAAGCACTAGCTAATTTCACTGAAATGCCTCCCCATGATGTAAGCACAAAGTACCCTCCATATTTGCATCCAATAGTTATATTCTCCTATTAGCGCGAGAGTATTCCCTCGCTTGTTGGGATGGCAGTAGCTTATCTGATTCTCAAACAAGTTCCACGAGCTCGTAATCATCTTAAACAACTAGGGAAGACCCCTTGGGTTGCTCAATATGCTGATGAATTAGAGAAGGGATGGATTTTGTTAGCTGATCTGTACATTCAAGTAAGTGAGTAGTGTAATATTAAATGTATCTCCCTCTTCCTCTCCTATTTCACTCTCTCTCTTTCTCATTCCTACTCTCACCCACACAAGACTGGAAAGCATGATCTTGCTGTTGAACAACTCAAGAAGTGTTTACAATTCAACAAGGTAGACCCATAAATAAAATGTTTGCATCATATTTATTTCTTTATTACTAGTCATGTAGCAAAGCATATGAATATCTTGGATTTATAGCTGAGAAGGAACAAGCTTATGGTGATGCTGTTAACCATTATAGAAGTGCCTGGCTAAGTGGTCACATGACCAACCCAGCAGTGGGTAAGATGGCGTTACACAATAAATAACACTTCAGTTATTAAACTATCTTCTCTAATCTTAACATCTAAGTGAAAACATTTGCACACAGACATGGCTACATTTCTTATCTCCTCCTCTTTCTCTTACAGGATATCGTTTGGCTTTCAATCTTTTAAAAGGTCGTCTTTATTTATCATGTATTGACGTCTGTCATGAAGTGCTCGAGAACTATCCCAATTATCCACGTATTAGAAAAGAAATCCTCGAAAAAGCCCGACAATCTATTCGCATATAACAACTGTATATTGACAGGCACAGATCATCACTTAACATAATTATTATAGGCTCCAAATTATATTAATAATAATAGATAATAGTATAAAAATGAAATTTTAAACTGGAGAAAAAACAATGCAAAGTTTCAGTAAGATTAAAATATTGATAAACACATTCTTTAGTCGTTGTCCGTTAGCTAAATAGATGCATTCACTTCGAGACTGGTATAGGCATTGGTTTAAGAACTGGACGACTGTCAGAGTTTCCAATATGTTTGTACATGTCTTCTGGATCGACGCAGAATCTGTAGAGATATCGTTCGCCTCCCATCTTTTTCAAGATCCCTCTGTCAGAATAATAGCGAAGAGATTGACTAAGACGCTCAGGTGTCATGTTTGCTCTGTGTTTTATGTTCCCCCACCATATGGCGATTGCTTCAGGGTCGAGAAGATGAAATTCCAACTCTTGACGATTATTAGTCCATTCTATAAGCTCCCCGTATCTTTTCTCAGGATCCTCAAGCAATGCATAGAGAAACTGCCATAGTTGCATGCCTCCTTTCCTCTGTGGCATTCTATTGTCTTTCTCACTTTCTTCAACATCTTCTGGATCATGTTCCAAGACACTAGGCTTAATATCATCAGTAGCTGCAGCAGCCATGACCTTTTGGTTAATGACTTCCTTGGGATCTCTGAAAATAATAATTATTAAGAATTTCAAAAACAGCTAACAGACATTATATAAACATGTATAATATATATTATATCTCAGTGGTCCGAGGATAACTTCAGTTCATAGATCTTTGCCAAGACGCTCAATTTCACTTAAAAGAAAATCCATATCACTTTCTTTTCCTTGAGGAGCAGTACATACCATCCGAAAGAAATTAGGATATGAGTCTATAATATATCAAATGACAGAGCTAGATAGCTGACAATTGTACTTTCCTTACCAAGGGGTTGATATCCAAGCATTAGAGTACCTTCTTGCATTAGTCTAGCTTTAATAACAGGTGCTATATGATTTAGTCGTGTATTCCTCTCCTGTGAGTCACTACAGCCTTGTAGACTTGGAGGGATATACCAAAAGCAGACGTTAGTATATTCTGGCTCCTACAGAATAAATACAGCTGTTACTTGGCTAAGGCAGTCATTTTAACTAACAAATATCAGTTCAAAGCTCTTGTGTTCTTTAATTCTTTGAGCCAAATATCTTGAAAAGTACAAAATATAATGAACACAATATAAACTCGTTTACTTTGCTAATACAATGGAATTATCCACTTGTCTTGCAAAACCTTTCCTTCCCTAATAGAACAGATCAGATAATATATCAATATATTATATAATGTACTTTTGCTTTCCACATTAACCAAAGTTTGAACACATCATTAACTCGTCCACATTGTATAGATTTGTCACCAGTATCATAACTAGTATCATAATTTTGTTTGTCCTTTTGAAAGAGGTAACTAGCTTTTGTTGAATTGCAAGATGCCAACAGACCCTAAGAGAATAATTAAAAAAAAAAAGAGGGAAAAGATCATAATTACCTTTCGTTTAAGAACAATAGCTGAACATTGTTGAGGGACTACTGTCGTCTTGTGAAAATCCCATGTAATCGAGTCAGCTCTACAATATAATATACTCAGCAACAAAGAAATGATGAGATTACCTCTCTGAATTTGCCATAAGATGTCTGTGTTTTTCAGAAATCAGGCAAACACCTCCAAACGCAGCCTGTTATAAAAAAATTAAGTTCCATTCACTCTTATCTTCTCTTTCTCTCTCTTACATCAATGTGTAGCCACAAATCATGTTTTTTACAGACATCAGCAATTGGACCAATAGGATCATAAGCTCCAATTACAGTTGTACCAGAAGTAGCGACAACAGCAAATGGGGCAAACCCCTATTTTTTCAATCATAATTATGTCAATTGAAATCAGTGCTAACTTTTTCTTTAGCTTCCTCAATTTTTCTATCTAAATCCACTGGGTCCATTTTTCCTCTATCACAAACAAGACAACATTACTAGTGTATGACATCATTACTAACTTGTCATCGCATTTAACAGCAATAACACTTTCTGTACCTAGTCCTAATATAATTGCTGATTTCTTGTTAGAGTAATGACTCTAAGAATCAAAGATGGATTAACAGAAGCATTCTTTTTTACACATACATGTTCGGAAGCAAAGAATACTAATGTTGGTAAGTGTTGTATACCACGTTCCTTTGATTCAGGATATTTATAATAACGTGCCATCATTAAACCATATGTATTTGCTATAGACCCACCTAAGAAACAAAACAGTTATGTTTAAATTTAAATAAAAAATTAAATCTAAGACATGTTGGTTTAAAAATTAAATTTCATTCATATTCATTACACATCTAAATCTAAGACATGTTGGCTTAACAACTCATTACACACTAGAATATTCCACTTACTACACATTACTACACTATAATCTTTCTTCTAAAGACAATTTGTTATAAGGACATACTTAGAACCAAACAGATGCTTTTCTAGGTCATTTCATAGATACAATACCTGGTGTGAAAATACCATCTCCATCACCATTTGGCCATCCTACAAGTTCTCTCATCTTCTTGAGTATATATGCCTCCATGACAGTAAAAACAGGAGCCATTTCAAATGTATACATCAATGTATGAACAGTAGAGGTCAACATTTGACCTAACAGTCCGACTTGATCTACACCACCAGTAAATAACTGGTTAAAACAATAGGGGTGAGCTAAAAGAAAAAAAAAGCAAAATTGTTTCTAATAAACAATTGATGTGATTAGATAAAATGATTATAACAAAATAACTATAACAATCTATTTTTGACAGCTGCATGTAACAAAGGTCATAGTGAACTAATTAGTATTGTTTAATTAATATAATAATCAGTGCTTTGGAGTAATTATAGCCATAATATTATGCAAGAGAAAAAGCAAATTTTAAAAAAGATTTGATTCTTAACAGTTTATATTTTGATATGTAAATAAATGATAAACTCAATGTTAACACTATCAGTACAAACATCTCTGGGAAGTAGTGGTAATATAGGTTGTACTTACCTGTATGAACTGAGTATTTCAAGACACTTTTACATTGTTCTATAATATCTTCTTCCTTGATCCCTTCCTCTGGTAAAGAGAGGTCAACCAGCTGACTAATTTCATGTGGTTGATGGAATTCCAGTACTTTGCTGTTTCTATCTTGATATTGGTGCAGATAGTCTTTAACTAGAACTGTCACAGCATCAAAGAGACTAGATAGATCTCTAGTGTAGCCATAACTACCTTCTTGGTTGGCCATTTTTACTATGAGGAAAAGTGTAGGTTAATGACTTAACAGTTAGGCTATGAATATTATTACAACGTTTTAATAAAAATAATAAAATTTTAATAAATTTTTTTCACATAAAGACTTAACCATTTTAGGAAGTACTATGACGCACACATACAGTTCTTAATTAAGTAACATAATTCTATGAATTATGATCAGGAATATTCTTCTTCTGAGCTTTCATTGTAAGCAATATGACGTAGGTCAGCCATACGAACTTCATGGGATAAATTAGAATCAACAGAGTGAGAGGGAGAAGGAGGAAATTGTGAGGGAAGGTGAAGTGGAGGTGAAGATATAGCAGGTAGATGATGTCTTCCCATCAAACTCTCATTGTCTGAACTACGTCCTGTTAAAATAAATACCAGTAGCTAATTGTTATGTATTCTAAATAAATTATATTCTAAATTGGTTTGAAAAGAATGATGCAGTAGGATATTCCCAGAATGGAGGGTTTAGGGGAAAGACCCTTGAGTTTTGAGAAGGCTAATTATGTGGGAGTTTGCTGACTTAATTTAGTCTTTTCCCCAGTTGTGATAGGCTGGACTAGACATAATTAATGTAAGTAGACTAAACTGATATGTCTGCTGTAACCATGATTAGAGTACTTACCATTTGATGGTATCCTAGCATGATGAGCGTGTCGATGTGGAACAGGGCCATTCATAGGACCATGACCGCGTGACCTTCTACTAACTACACTTCTCATGTCGTCGTCATCCATAGTAGGCCCATAATAAAATGGAGGGACTTGTGATGGATGTTCAGGAACATATTGCTGTTGGTAGGGATCCATCAAAGGAGATGGAGCATTGTGATGAGGTGTACTAGCATAGACAGGTGATGCTAAATGTGTCATACTACCTACAGGAGTTGGGTGCATACCATTGGCCGAGGGTGTCCTACTCAGGTGGGTAGTGCTTCCTCTAGGCATAGCATTAGCTGATGAGGCTCTACTCAAGTGTGCTGTACTGACTGGATGAGGTGGTGGTAGGTGCATGGCACTGCCTGGAATGTAATTAGGAAGATATTGTGATGTTGCAGGAGGTGGAAGAGAAGGGAGTGGTCGATTAGCTGGATGTATGCTCTTCATTTGTTTCTCACGATATTTGCTAACCTGTGTATGTCATGTGACAATAATGTAAGTGTATATGAGGAATTGTTTACCATCTTTTTAAGACGGGGCTTAATAGCTAATTCTTCTGCCATGTTATTGGATGAATCTCGAAGTATAGTATTCACTGGAATACCTCGACAACTCTACATGGAGGGAGGGAGAGAGAGAGAGAGTAAGTTTTCAACAACCAACATTAAAATAACTTACAAATAAGGCAGTAGCACAATTTTTCAAATTCATCTGACACGCCAAATGTAAAGCACTGTGACCATTTTTGTCTTGTAAATTTGTCACTTTTGGATCAGCCATAAGCAACAGAGGAATCACCTTGTGTTGGTTACCCTCAACTGCACGATGAAGCGCCGTGCGTCGATCTCTAATATTAACCAAACAAACCACACCTACACAAAACAGCACAAACAATCTAAACAGATATTTGCAGAATTCCATTACCTGACTGGGTACAAGGTCCATGTAGAGTAACAATATCCTGTTGCAATCTAGAATCATCAACAGCAACACCTTGACCAAGATAAATGTACTCCCCACTAATAGAGCGATCGTCATCACTACTATTATCAGTAATAGAGTTAGGATGATACATATGTTCAAATTGACTAAAGCTACTTGTCAACTGTTTTTTACTAAAAGAGAAATACCAAAAATATATAATGTAGTACACTTATTAGGGTATTATACCTTCTAATGATTTGAGGATCCATAGCTGTGTGCGGACGAGGACATTCTCCAATAGATTCTTGTCGTCTAAAACAACCATAGGGTGTTTCAGACTGAAGACTCTCTTCAAATGATGAATTGTAACCACTTCTTCGTCTAAAAAGATTAAACAAATTAGTATTGGATAGAGTAATAACACAATGTGTACCTTCTATGATGCTTAGGTAAGTTTCTGGACGTCCAGTTAATTTTCATATCTGCTGTGAAAAAACGAGCTGATTGTAACAAGAACTCTACGACATCTGGTTTTGCGTAACGTGCTGCTACCATTAATGCGGTATCTCCATGTCCATCTCGAAGGTTGAAGTCACTTGGTCCCTAAAGGACACAATATATTAAAGACATAAACATTACTCAGTACCTTCCATAAGGATCTGAATTCTTTCAATGTTTTTTGCTCTTGTAAAGCTTTTACAATTCTGTTTGAGGAAAGTATCTTTATTATATTAAAGAAGGTGTGATAAGTATTGTGTGATGTGTTCTGCTCCTATTTCTAACTGACCTGTCCATTTGTTCTTTACGTCTGCTCTCTAGTAGAAATTGGATGCCACAAAAAGCAGGACAACTCAACAATTGTCCGTTGGAATCAGGAAGTGTGGTGACAGCTCCATTATCCAACAGTAACCTAGTAAAATCGTTCATACCATGTGTGTGCGTGTGTGATGGACACTCACTGAACTACTTTCATGTAACCTTGAGAAACAGCTAACTCTAGCGGTGTCACCCCCATTGCATTTTTCTCATTGACACTCAAATAAGTTTTGTTAGGATCAACAGTCTGTCCTTGAGTTGGATGACAAAACTTTAGGAGAAATCTACAAATTACTTTGCCATTAAATAGAGAGGGTAAGGATGAGAGAACTAACTTGACGATTTCTTCGTGTCCTCCTCTTGCTGCTTGATGTAAAGGTGTGGACAAATTGAGTCGATGATATCGTACAACATTACCACCATGCTGTATAAAATAAAATGTAAAAATTTACACATACCTTTCATCTTAGCTGATATTATGACAGTAACACACATCCATTGACAAATAAATACCTCATATAACATTTTGACTACTTCAATATACCCTAATCCAGCTGCTATATAAAGTGGCCATTCTGACATCTCGTTCTATTGTAAGTACATTCAACAATAGACACATCAAGTAGATATACTCACAGTAGGATTGACATCATCTCCATTCTCTACTAGTTGATACAGAAGATTTTTGTCTCCTGTACCAGCTACTTCAAACAAAACTGGATTGACAATCTCCTGCTGTCGTCTGTCAAAAAACAATACAAATCATAGACTTTGTACTTAATGGAATTGCAAGCACAATAAAAGCTTGTACCTAAGGTCAAAGGTCTATTAGGAACATCTCATACAAGATGACCTACTAAAGGTGACCTACTGGATCATACCATATCATAATGGCTATTATAGTACAAGTTAATTAAATTCAATACTCTTAATTTCATTAGTCAATTATGAGTTATTACTAACTTTTGCATGGCATCATTGAGAACTTTGACAATATCCATACGTCCATTTGCCTCCGCAAGTCTTGAGGCCAACTGTAGTCCAGTCAACCCTTTTGAATGTGAGACTAAGATCCTCACACATTCTTTATGACCTCTAGCAGCTGCATAATGTATAGGCAACCAGCTTTGGTTATCTTCAATGGCGGGATGGGCTCCAGAACTAGAGAGGGAAAACAAGAGTCTTATCTTCTATGTTAATAATATGTCTTACTCGAGTAAAAGACGCAGACAGTCACCATATCCATTTTCTGCTGCCATTGTTACTGCAGTTTTAAGAGTTTGTTCATTGAGTGGTGGTATAATTGGTGAGCCAACGTTTTCATTGAAGACAGGTTCAGGTGGCTATGAAGGAGACATACAGTGTTAGCATGTTAAGGTAACTAGCTGACTCATTGCGTGACATTACATGTAACAAATTTGACAGCATGTTTACAAATAATTTAATATGGTGTTTACAAGGAAACAGCTTATGTTAGCAGAATTTTTTTCCAATAATTATTCTCACCTTCGTTTGTCTAAAATCAATAGGGCAACCTGTTGTGTTAAGAAGTGCTCTTACAGTTGGTAATTGATTACCAAGGACAGCCTTCATCAACAGAGTGAAACCATCCTTAGTGATCAGATAAATATCAGTAGAACTCAATTCACTAACATTTAACGTGCCCTGAAATACAAACAGTATTGTATAACTGCTTTTACCATAAGCTATAAACTTACTTCTGCAGCATTTTGAGCCAGTGTTTGAGTTCTCTCATTAATATGGTGAATAAGAACACGATAGCATTCTACATTTCCACTTCGCTGAGCCAGATAACTTGGAACACATTTAGTGGAATCTTCCTGATTAGGATCAGCACCTCTTTCCAAGAGAATGCTAAAAAAACAATTAACACTAAATGAAAATTCTTGATAAAATAAATTCATTAGTTCAATTATCTTTACAATAACTACCTAAAAATTGATTAAAAAAACATTATATTAATTACCTGAGTAGTTGAGGATGGTCATGATATGAGGCATAATGTAATGATGTCCAACTCAACAGACCATCTGTGCTGTTCACACCTGCTCCAAACACACATACCAACAATTCTACTATTTTCTCGTTGCCTATCTTTGCAGCAAGACACAAAGGAGTAAGCCCCAGTTCATTAGTGATTTTAATATCCCCTTGACGTGTATTCACGAGATAAAATAATTGAGGCAAACAAGAAAGGCCTAAAAAGAGAAGATGAAGAGAGAGAGAGAGAGAGTGTGTTATGTACCTCCTTGAACTGCTACATGTACTAATGTGTTGCCTTCATCATCTTTTTCTTTATTGACATCAAATGTGTACATCTGTGGAGAAATCAATGGTCAAGAAGTCATGTGATTGCAATGATACCTGTAACATTATGACCATCTCATAGAGACCTTCTGGAGTAGATGCATGATAGAATATTTGATTTTTAATATCTTTAGTAAGTGGCAAACCAGTAGGCTATAGGAAGGAAGGGAGAGAGAGAAAGAGAGGAGGATCAGAATAGATGTTCAGTGAAAAACTTACAGGATTTTTGCTAAATAGTTTACTGCTTAGTCCTTTGATCTGTTTGCGAATTGTTTTACGAGAGTCAGGAGAGAAGCATACAGACAGGGGATCTCGGTCTTAAAGAGAGAAGATTTTGAGGAAGGGAGGAGATGTGAGTAAGGAAGACATTCAACAAATAGTACAAATGACCTTGTCTTATAAAAATGCAGAGTGCTAGTTAGCTAAAATAACAACATTGTTTCTATTTCAACTGAACTGTTGTAATAATAACAGATCAGCAGTACATGTAACACATGACAGTTAGTGTCAGTTTAATATATAACATACATACAATATATAACATACACACAATATATAACATACACATAATATATAACATACACACAATATATAACATACACATAATATATAACATACACATAATATATAACATACACATAATATATAACATACACAATATATAACATACACACAATATATAACATACATACAATATATAACATACACATAATATATAACATACATACAATATATAACATACACATAATATATAACATACACATAATATATAACATACATACAATATATAACATACACAATATATAACATACACAATATATAACATACACAATATATAACATACACACAATATATAACATACACAATATATAACATACACAATATATAACATACACAATATATAACATACACACAATATATAACATACACACAATATATAACACACACACAATATATAACATACATGTACAGCTAATGAGTGCATTGTTGTTGTGTCTAATGACTATGCCACTGGAAAACTATAACTACTTTGCTATCAGTTTAATGATTGATTTGTTGTACCTCTGTTAATTTTATTATTATTCAAATATTGGTCAATACTTTGCCTGCAGTGTAATTGTAATTATGACTGATTTGTGGTATGATCTCGTATCAGGAGATCACCAAGTGTACAATATTGGTCAAAACATTCAAAAGAAAGAGGCTTCTGTTTATAAATAGTACATTACATTCAATCTTGAAGTCAGATTATAAAGGTATCATGTTTCACTGGATAGTAGTAGCAAGGATGGCTTGGACTATCCTACCTTCTCTACCACCCCTAGATACTAGTAGTACTTTCTTGGTAATATCAAAGCTGGTGTTTCTGAGTGTTTCAGGTTACAGGCTCATGTAACAGCTGAAAGACTTTTCAATCAGTCAATCAGTTATCTAAATTACATCATAGATGAATAACTATCATTATTTGGTAATCTATTAGTTTTTTTTCTTTTTCTACTTCATAATTATAATTCTTTGTCATTTGAGAGTTGACAAATTAAATTAAAGACTCTATACTGTTTGTGGCATCTTTTTGTGATAATATATTATTAGCTTTAATTCCTCACCATGACTATCTTTGGTTGTCCATAAACCATTTTGTGGAATATGCTTTATAAGCAGCTGGATACTACCCTCTGAGTTTAGTGCACAAACTAAATGAGCTAATGTGACATTACCAGGAAATCTTGAGTTGAAAAAGAGGATATATATATATATATAGAGAGAGAGAGAGAGAGAGAGAGAGAGAGAGAATACATTAATATGTATAACAAATTCAATTACATGTGCTCCCAGGTGAGTAATCTTTCATTGAGCAAAGCTTCAAATGGTGCTAAGCTTTGACTAGTCAGTAAGAGCTTTACAACATCATATCTGGTCCCCTCCATACCATTCATTTGATAGAGCTCTACAAAAGCTCGTTCATTTGGCCACAAACTGCGAAAGGGGATCACAGCACTGTCCACAGTAAAAGGATGTGATGCTAGTTTATTACCCCAGAATACATTGCAGACTGTTAGCCATGGGTTATGCACCAACGACTGGTCTAGAGTATCAGATCCTCCTGGTGGTCGTGGTGGCTCTGACATTATTTAGCGAGATCATGTATAGTGGATCTTTAAGAAGAAAGAGGAGAGTAGTTATAGATATAGACTGTTACACAATACAGACACTAACAAGTTTTAAGCTTACTTATTGGCGGACGCAGAGCTTCTTGTTAAACTAATCGAGCAGTACGGGTTAGATTCAGACGAAATAGTTACTTAACTGGCTTTGAGAAGCCTTTGATGGCAGCTCTGAACATCAGGTGATTGTAAAGCGTATTTTCTTGTTTATATTATTCATAAGTATGGATGTGGGCAGGCAACCACAATAAAAATAATATTCCATATTGGTTAATAACACTATTAACATAATTACTTGACATATAACAGTCACACAAAACTTCACTTAACATTCTTTTGGCAATCACCTAGGTAACTAAAAGTACTCATCACTATTGTCCACTTCTTTCACGAAGTAATGCTTCCACTTGGACTCGAGCTTGTAACTTGGTAGCTTTTCCTTGGTAACGACCCTTTCTACCTCCTCCCTTCCCCTCAAGCAGCTCAGCAACTCTAAATACCAAAATCATTCTAAAAAGAATTACAAATCTATTACAACAAACCTTGGCCCAACTTCATTCACAAGAGCTTCATTTCCTGCTAATAAAAACTGACCATTGCCTTTATCTCCGCCCACTGTAACAAATACTGTAATACCCTATAGTTGTAGCTGTAGAAGGAGTCATAAGAGACCACACCCACTCACATAACTACTCAATTCTGAAGCTACGATATTCATAAACTCATTATCACCTTCCTCTTTATGCACTATAGCTAAAGGATCTAGTGGTTGAGAATGTAAGTGACGAAATGCTATCAATTGAGCTAGTTCTCTTAATTGAGTTCGTATAACCTTTTGCAAAGAAAGCATGTGTTTATATATGTAATGGATGTTAATACCTTTGCAGATTGACGTTGAGTTTTTAGTAGTCGATCTACTGCATCACAATGGTCATCTAAACCAGTACTGAGAGAGAGAGAGGGGGGGGGAGGGAGGGAGAGAGAGAGAGAGAGAGAGGGGAGAGCACTAATTTTACTCAATTTCATAATTTCATTACCTCAATAACTTTGTTAATTCCTTCTCAGTTCGAGTACATTTAGCTAAATAATGAATGACTCTATTACCAGCCACATAGAATAACAAAGTGATGCCTTTTTTAGACTCAGTGTGCAATAGCTTGATACATTGTATATCGCTAAGATTACTAACGTGTGTACCACAACACATATTGGAATCTATACCTAGACAAAATAGGAAGTTGTAACAACAAGTATGATGAGTATAAGTACTAATAATAACTTATAAAGAAAGCATCATCAGTTATTTCTCCTAAAAAAAACAAACCTTCAATATCAACAACTCTCACTTGACCCACAAAATCATCTGGCAATCCTCGTGAACGGACCTACAAAGAAATCATAAAACAGAAAATGAACACACTTAATACCTCTTCTAATTCTTCTGATGAAGGATCTAACCATCTAGGTGTCATGGCTCTGTGTTGCCGTATACACTCATTACATCTATCTTCAATGGCTTGTATCTCATCTTGAGTTAGCTTGGGAGTAGACAATTCTATAAAACATTTGCTATCCTTTCCAATTGCTAAGTTCCTGTAGTTTAATAGTGTAATATAATTATATGCTATAACATGTAATTATGATTGTATATTATCTTTGTATATTGAAATTAAAGTTTTCTAACAAATTCTATCCAAAGATTTTATTGGAGATATTTCAAACATTTGAATGTCATGCAAACAGTGACTTTAATTTGGATCATGGAATATGGAATGAGATGATGAACTAATAGCATAATATTGTAGTCATAACTTGCCATGAGGTAGTTTTGTAACCAAACATGGAGTCTGTAATAGCAGTTATAAGGTGTTGACCTACACTAAAAATGTATATTAGCTATTAATATAGGGACGTTCTAACCTGAGTGTTGCTGCATATGATCATGTCTTCTTGTCCAGTCTACTTCTAACTTGACTTCTTGTCCAACTGTTAAAGGTTGAGTCACAAAATGGACTGCTTGACCCCCTCTTCTCTCAACTCGCAATACTTCAATGTCTGCAATCTATATATACATATATATAGAAAGAGAGACAGAGACAGAGACAGAGACAGAGAGATGTATTTAACACTGTTTCTGTTCTAAGAAAAATGTGAACATCTGTGTAGGGTATAAGACTATGTACTGATTATTTAGGTACTACCTTGCCACGATCATCAGGCTGTAGATAAAGGAAAAATATGTTACAGTACTCCATCAACCAACTCCACCCACCTGTCCTCCTCCTTCTGGAAAGAGGATTGTGTCTTCAAGAATGACTTCAAATCCTTCTATGTCTCCATGTTTTGCTTGTTGACATGACACTACTTTGGTGGTAAATTGACGAAGATACGAGTCTTTTTGACATTTGAACGACATGTTTGGGGATGTGCTGAGATGACCTGAGCCACTCCCCCTATAATCTAAGCATGGCAGAATTGTGTACATAGATTAAATGAGGGCAATTTGTAGCTCTTTCCTGCTGATTATTAGCAATTCCAAGATTTAAAGAGCTAATAATAATTCATAGTCATGGTTAAAGACACCCAACGCAAAAGCCAGAGAATCGACCAATTTATAGCTGCGCATGCGCAATAAAGTTATTAATTTAGCGGTCCCGCGAAAGAAACTTGTGTCAAGTTGTGAACTTTCTCTCTCCCTCAATATCAACGGGTTAGATTGAAATGGATGTTGCAGACAGATCTCAACCAAGACAACCACTAGTAAAGGATGAACTTGGAGAAAGAGTACAGAAGCTATTTCAAGACTTCCTAGAGATGTGAGTAATACCTCCCTCACACCAGCCCACCCTGTATTACCCACCTCTATATAAAATCTTGTCTTTCCCAGTTGTACAGAAGATGGAGAGTTAAAATATCTAGCTGATGCCAAAGAGTTAGGCCGGCCAGAGAGAAACACATTGACTGTTAGTTTTCAGGATGTAGAAGAACACTCAACTCGACTAGCCAATGTTATCCAGGAATATTATTATCGGTACATTCTCTAGATCTGTTCTATTATATTGTCATTCCTCTACAGAGTATTTCCTTATCTGTGTCGTGCTATAAGAAACTTTGCCCGGGATCAAGCTGAAGTCACTGTTGAAAAGGAATATTACGTAGCTTTTGTTGATCTACCTACACGACACAAGTAAGTCATGTGATGATCATGTGACCAACCATGATATCTTTATTAATGAAATATCTAGCAACTTTACATGTTACTCATCCATATAATAAATCATGTGACAATCATGTGATAGGGTTCGTGAACTGACCACAAACAAAGTGGGTACTCTATTAAGAATAAGTGGTCAAGTCGTACGCACACATCCAGTCCATCCAGAACTAGTGTCAGGAACATTTATGTGTTTGGAATGTCAGACTATCATTGCAGATGTAGAACAACAGTTTAAGTATGCTCAGGTAAGCTATGGATCTTTAAGAGGGTTAAATATTTAAGGTTACGTTCACTTTAGCCTACAGCTTGTCGGAATCCAAATTGTTCCAATAGAAAGAGATTTTTATTGGACATTAGTGCCTCAAAATTTGTTGACTTTCAAAAAGTACGTGTTCAAGAGACTCAGCAAGAATTACCAAGAGGAAGTGTTCCTAGAAGGTAATACATATATACAGTTGTCAATATGCTCATGATTATCACATGATAGTCACATGAAGACTCTATATATTGTTGACATTACTAGAATTGATTATTAGAATTAATATCAATTTTATTGATTTATAATTTCATTTTATCTTAAATTAGTTTGGAAGTCATTTTACGTGCTGAAGCAGTTGAAATGGCACAAGCTGGAGATAAATGTGATTTCATTGGTTCATTAATAGTAGTGCCTGATGTCTCACAGATCCAAACAACTGGAGCTAGTGCAGAAACTGCAACTCGCGTCAAATCTGGTGAAGGATTTGAAAATGATGGCGTTAAAGGTCTAAAGATGCTAGGAGTTCGAGACTTGACTTATCGTCTAGCCTTTTTGGCCTGTTCTGTAGTACCAACTGAAGCCAAGGTTAAATAGTGTACCAAAATATACATTGTTAATACTTCTTGTGAGAAATATAAGTATCCTAGTTAATAATATAAACTAGCATTCTACTAGACATTATAACTTAGTTCCATTCTCCTTGTTTTAGTTTGGTGGTCTAGATTTAAATGCAGAAGGAGTTACAGCTGAAATGATTCGTGATCACATGACTGAAGAGGAATGGGAACGTGTCTATACAATGAGTCAAGACAAGAACCTATACCAAAACCTTATATCATCTCTATTTCCTACTATCCATGGCAACGATGAAGTCAAACGTGGAATCTTGCTAATGTTGTTTGGAGGAGTACCCAAAACCACTACAGAAGGAACCCACCTTCGAGGAGACATCAATGTATGTGTAGTAGGGGACCCCAGTACAGCCAAGAGCCAGCTGCTAAAGTAAAATATTTATTAAGTGTTCCCTGATTATTGTCCTCATAGGATAGTAGAGGAGTTTACACCACGTGCTGTTTATACCAGTGGTAAAGCATCTAGTGCAGCTGGTCTCACTGCAGCTGTAGTTCGTGATGAAGAGTCTCAGGAATTTGTGATTGAAGCTGGTGCACTCATGTTAGCTGATAATGTAAGATAAGATAATAACCTGCCACTGTTAGAGCCAGCAGTCTGCATCACTTGTACATACTATGTATTATGTGTAGTAATAGATTCCTGCATGTTAAGGGATCAGCTTTAATTTATCAATTTAAATACAGTTCCTTCTTACTTTATTAATTGTGACTATCAGAATTACATAGTAGTAGTGACTGATATTGAGAGAGAGAGTAAGGATTTTTCTTTCCACAGGGAGTATGTTGTATTGATGAATTTGATAAGATGGATCCTCGTGATCAAGTAGCTATACATGAAGCTATGGAACAGCAAACTATTTCTATTACTAAAGCTGGTGTTAAAGCTACTCTAAATGCTCGTACTAGTATTTTAGCAGCTGCTAATCCCATTGGTGGACGATACGAGAGAAGCAAACCATTAAAGGTTGAGCTCATTTAAATATTACGATCTACTGTTTTATTTTTGTTGTTAACTTTAGCAAAATATTAATATGAGTGCCCCCATTATGTCACGATTTGATTTGTTCTTCATATTAATTGATGAATGCAATGAGGTAATCATTATTTTAATGGAACGTGTACATTACATGTATTGTTTTAAGGTGACTGATTATGCTATTGCAAGACGTATTGTTGATCTTCACAGTCGAAAACAGGAATCTGTAGATCGTGTTTATACATTGGTATGTCACATGATCATTGTATGGTGATCACATGATATGACTCTGTTCGTTATAGGATGAAATACAACGTTATGTTTTGTTTGCAAGACAGTTTAAACCCAAGGTAAATGACAACAGTTGATTGCACTGGATTTATTAATCTGAGTCTTACTGACTAAATGTGTTTTTAGATTTCTCCTGAGAGTGCTGAGTTCATGGTCAGTCAGTACAAAAAGTTAAGAATGAGAGATACATCAGGTAATTTGTAAGGAAATACTTGCTACTTTTACTATCTGTCTTGCTCCAGGAGGAACTAAGTCGTCATGGCGAATTACAGTACGACAGTTAGAAAGTATGATTCGTCTATCTGAGGCAATGGCACGCATTCATTGCTCAGAGAATGTTTTACCTAAACATGTCCAAGAAGCATTTCGTCTGCTCAATAAGTCTATTATACGTGTTGAAACACCTGAGATTAATTTTGAAGCCGATGAACCTCAGCCACTCCCACCTGATGAGGATGGTGTGACTAATGGTCATGTGACCAATGGACATACAAATGGTGACGTTAGCGAAGATGGTCCTGATAAACCAGTTAAACCACCTGCAAAGAAAATCAAAGTAACATATGAACAATATCGTACTATTGCCAATCTTCTGATACTGCATTTAAGAAAACTAGAAGAAACAATAGAAGATGGTTAGCTATGATAAACTCGTTTTACTTGTTTATCAAACCTGTTTATAGGTGAGAAAGGTCAACGAAGAAGTGATTTAGTGAATTGGTATTTGGGTGAAGTGGAAGATGATATTGAAAGTGAACAAGATCTCCTTGAGACTAAGTTACTTGTAGACATGGTCATTGATCGACTTGTCCGTCATGTAAGTAGTGCCAATTGCATAACCATACTGTCAATGTTCCACTGAACATTTTATTTAGTAATAATAATTCTAAAAGCAATTTATTAGTTATTGTGTTCTAGTCTTTTACTAGCCTCATACCCATTCCTTAAGGTCTGGGTATGAGTCTACATCATACATCATCTTATCTTATTTGTCATAGGATCGTGTGTTACTTGAAGTTCGAGAAGAGGAAGAACAAATGGATGTTGATGAAGAGCCCAAGAAAGAAGAGGATGATCCTTATTTAGTAGTTCATCCAAACTATGTAATTGAAACATAAACTATGCAAATGATAGTTATTTTTCCAAAGAGAGTTAAGTCTTCACAGAGTAATAGATCTAATGTGTTATATTATACAAAAAAATAGTCCTTATATTTCTTAAAACTGATACACCACATGTACATAACAATAAACATTGTTATTTGAAATATTTAATAAATAAAAATTAAGTCTGTGTCTCATACTGATGCACTGAATCAATCATAAATGGAGCTCCATGAACAAAACAAGTCTAGTGGTCTTCCATCAGTTAACCAAGACCTTCTCATTATATCGAACTCCCTCTGACCAGTTTGACAATATATGGGAAGTTTCTCCACATTCTTCCACAACCTATGGTACAAAATAAGAAAAACAATTGACTCCTTTTTTTCAAACAAAAATAATACATCCAGTTCACCTGGTCTACCTCACCATACCAACTATACATACTACAGTCATAATCCTATTGTTGAGATATTCCTATATCCTGGCCTCTAAGTTCTGCTTTGCTACGGCTAACATCAAAAATAGTTCTGCTTTGTTGAGGTATTTTACATCTTGTCTCTAAATACTTCTCCTGGACTTGTGTGTGTCTGCTAAGAAAAATGAAGGGGCAGGCTATTTGCCTTTAACACCCCCATATTAGGTGTGATACTCTCTCATAGGACAATATGTAAGAAAATACCAATAAATTATTACTTACAGAAGGAAACAAAAGAACACAGTAAAATTACATGTGTCTTGGTGTGTAATAGTAATAAATGCGTGCATAAAAAATGTTCTACACTGTTTTACAAGGTAACTTTGTTAATATATCTGTACTGATCTTGACTAGCTAGCTGTAGAGAGATGATACTTCTAGCTATCAATCTAGTTTTTCCTATATAAGATAGTGAAAATATAATAACTAACTATAAACCGGTGTGTGTGTACCAATGTCCCATTAACAAGCAACTATGTCATCTAATCCTACTTATAACACTCACATCAACGCCGATATGGATGGTAAGAGCGAGCAGCACCACCACCTTGACTACGTGGGATATACCCACCTCCTGTAGCAGCAGGAGGTGGTTGCATCCCTCCACCATAACCAGCGGCTCCGTTGCCACCGTAAGTCTGATATCCTCCACTCGTACCCCCATATCCAGGATTAAGTGGTGGATTATAGCTACCGTACATACCAGTACTATAGCCTGCATTGGCAGTACTGCTTTCATACGTTTGTCGATAAGGTGGATGACTGTATGACGTATCATAACTGGGATACTCTTGTCCATAGGATGGAGCAGGCTGGTAATATTCCACTGGATATCGCGGTTGTTGTTGATGTTGATAGCTTGGGTATGGTGGTTGAGGATATCGATCTTTGGGTGGTGGGGCCATGTAACCACCTCCTGGTCTTCTGTCGTGACGCCTATCTAAATATCTGTTGTTATAATCTCGTTGCCGATTCATTTCATCAACACTCTGAGCCTTTTTACATTCGACATCTCTCTCTCTAATACGAATGACTCGTTGGCTACACAATTTATCAGCACTGTCATAATCTTCAAAGACAACAAACCCAAAACCACGAGGTTTTTTAGTACCCTTCTCTCGAATGATGACAGCATCTTCGACAGCTCCAAATTCTTGCATGATATCTCTGATCTCATCTTCAGTTGTATCAAGATGGAGGCCACCAAGAAAAACCTAATGAAAAATAATGATGATTACTATGACATTTAATTATAATTAAAGAGAAAGACACCTCAACAATTGAGTCATAAATGACTTATAATCAAAGGGAAAGACACTTTAACAATGATTCACAAATGACTTATAATCAAAGGGAAAGACACTTAAATTATTGAGTCATAAATGGCGTATTAAAGAGAAAGACACCTCAACAATTGAGTCATAAATAACTTATAATCAAAGGGAAAGACACTTTAACAGTGATTCACAAATGACTTATAATCAAAGGGAAAGACACTTACATTATTGAGTCATAAATGGCGTATTAAAGAGAAAGACACCTCAACAATTGAGTCATAAATAACTTATAATCAAAGGGAAAGACACTTTAACAATGATTCATAAATGACTTATAATCAAAGGGAAAGACACTTTAACAATGATTCATAAATGACTTATAATCAAAGGGAAAGACACTTAAACAATTGAGTCATAAATGGCGTATTAAAGAGAAAGACACCTCAACAATTGAGTCATAAATGACTTATAATCAAAGGGAAAGACACTTTAACAATGATTCATAAATGGCGTATTAAAGAGAAGGACACCTCAACAATTGAGTCATAAATGACTTATGATTAAAGAACACGTTTGTCTCTCCAATCAAAGGCAAACAAGATCGGTGTCAATACATTACAACACAATTAACATCTATTTGAGAAGCAACTAATATCACACTTAAGTTAGGAATATTAATTAGAACATTCAGTTTGCTGTTAAATTGATTACATTTGACAATAAAGGTCCTTATTGTACATCTCTTGCTGATTGTTAATTAACTCAAGAGAGTTTATATTTGGCTTAATTAACTTGTAGCCCAAAGATTTTTGAGTACATACCTTCTTTGTTTTCGCTAGTACATCAGGAGTACAAGCATCCCTTGGTACAGCACGTTTTGTTTCAACAGTTTTGTTGTCTATTTTGTGAGGAGCAGTCTTGATGCACTCATCAACAGATTCTTTTTCAGTATAAGTCACAAACCCAAACCTGGACAGGATAGGAATGAAATATGGAAACTTTTGGTAACACTTTAACTCACCCTCTAGATTTTCTAGTCTGTGAATCTACCATTACTACAGCATCTATTATTTCTCCCCATTCACTATAGTATTCTTCTAACATCTCTTTGGTCGTATCCGATGTTAGGCCACCAATAAACATCTTACAACCTTGTTGCTCCTAAAACGAACAGGCACAATATAGTACAGATGTTATATCGATACACTAACTAAACAAACCTTTTCTCTATTGTCCACCATTTCTACAGTTAAAGCTTATTAAAGTAAAGGAGAAAAGACGCGACTGACGCGTGGTTATATAGTTTCTTTTTATTCGAAAGGCAATAATAAAATCAAACTATAAATTAAAGATCAGCCCCACCCCCCAATAAGTAATGGCTCTGAGATGGTATAGAATGTTTCAGAAAGGAGGACAATTTGTCCGCATGTATTCCAATGGATCTTCAAAGAATGTAAGAGGATACCCGAAACATTCTATTAATACCATCTATTATTATTAGGTAGTTGGTTTTATTGGTCTGGGCAATATGGGACTCCCAATGGCTCGTAATCTCCTTGCCAAGGGTCAAAGCGTTCTGGTATATGATAAGGTGGAAGAACAGGTTCAAAAGGCAGTAAAAGATGGTGCTATAGCTGCTAGTAGGCCTGCTGATATTGCTCAACAGACTACCACTATATGTACTATGCTACCAGCTAGGTATGATGAACCCTCAGTCCTATGAAGTACGGGTCTGAGACTGAGATAACATGTTGATATAGTAATCATTATTGAACACTGATGCAAAATTTAGACATAGAAGTTTATACATTGCTGGTAGTGGTATAATATTGTTATTGTTTAACTTAACAATAACTAAAACAATAGATAAAATAATAGTTAAAACAATAGATAAAATAATAGATAAAATAATAGATAAAACAATAGATAAAATAATAGATAAAATAATAGATAAAACAATAGTTAAAACAATAGTTAAAACAATAGTATATTATCTGCTGAGAGAGCAAAACTAACTTGAACTAACTGTTACCAATTAAAACTCAGCTAACAAATTAATATACAAAGTTGAACTATATATAATATAATTAATTATAGAAATGAATAATTAATCTTCCAATAGAAGCTAGTAGCACATACACACAGGTATCCTTTGTAACATCTATCAACTAACACCATATAGTACATTTAACAGCAAAATGGTATCACCTGACTAATACTATATATAAAGCTAATAGATTATTCACACTATACTTACTATAGTCCATATTACACTGCATTAAATAAAGCAAATACTTATTGCACATGTTATGAAGGTAATAAAGAAATGAATGTATTATTTTGTTCATCTTTTTCTAGTGAGCATGTACGTCAAGTTTATACAGGTGATAATGGTATTTTTTCTGCTGTACAATCTGGTAGTCTGTTGATTGATTGCAGCACTATTGCTGGAGCTGATGCTATAGAAATGAGTGATTTGGCAAAGGAGAAAGGAGCACAATATCTTGATGCACCTGTTTCAGGAGGTAGGGCTAAAAGCATGCAAAGTGTTCCTTATTAAGAAAGGAAGTTCATGTAATTGGAGGTTACCAAAGTAACCAATGTAAACATTAAATTTGAATGACCAGTTTATTTAAGATGATTATTAACAAGTATCGTATTTCACTTATCAGGAGTTGGTGCAGCTACTAATGGTGTGTTAACTTTTATGGTTGGTGGATTGAGTGAGTCGTTTGACCATGCTAAACCAGTATTAGATTTAATGGGTAAAAATGTCATCCATTGTGGCTCACATGGTGCTGGACAAGCTACTAAAATATGCAACAATATGCTGCTTGCCATTGCAATGATTGGCACATCTGAAGTTCTACATTTAGCACAAAAGTATGCATGATGTCATGGTTGCTAAAAATAGTAACTGTAACGCCCACATTTGTTACTGTAAAGATCTTTATTGTCAATCTTTTTATAGACTTGGACTCGATCCCAAACTATGTTCTCAAGTGGTTAATATTAGTAGTGGACGGTGCTGGTCAAGTGACACATACAACCCTTGTCCAGGGGTAATGGAAGGTGTTCCTTCGTCACGAAACTACGAGGGAGGATTTGGTACAGCACTAATGAGAAAAGACCTAAATTTAGCACAGAATGCAGCCATAAATACAAAGAGTATTACACCAATGGGATCGTTAGCTCTTCACGTTTATAACCTGATGTGTCAAAATGGCTACGACAATAAAGATTTTTCATCAGTCTACAAGTTTCTTGAAGAGACTTAATGATTATATTATATTGCTGAATGCAAATTGTTGACTCCTGTCATTAGTTAGTTATTAAAATTGAATAGTTCTTTCATTTGATTAAATTATTGGTTTAACAAGATTGCTAAGAAAGCACGCTGTGGGCGCGGCTTGATAATTGTAACTTAAGTGCTATGGAGAGCTTGCCTAATGAAGTTCTCTCGAATATAGTAGACCAGTTGATCGACGAAGAGGCACTCGGCGTATGTTTCGAGTTACACAGAGCTATTAAACTCGGTTATTACGAGCTGATACATCCAGACAAAAGGTACTTTAACCATTTATTGTCCTAATTCATTGATTTTCTCTCATTTGTTTCCTTTAAATAGTGCTTTTGAAAAGCACGGTAAGTTCTGTTGCATTCTACGTATAATAGACTGATCTGTTGCTTTTCTAGATATTGTAGATCAACCTGGTTTAGATGTATTTGGTAACAGCATCCAAACATTTAGAAAACCAGTTGAGTGTATATGTCCGTCATGTCAACGAACTCTAGGTATGTGTGTGTATGTGCATGGACAAAGGAGTAGAAACTACATTTATAATATCTGTATTCTCTATTCCATTCTATTCTATTTTTCATTGTCAGGGTTGCATTGAGGAAGTTGTCATTATTGTCTTTTTAATTTAGTTTCACTATAGCTAGTAGTAATCCCTAATTGTATGCATGTGTACTGTTAGGTAGAAAGAGGGAGGAATTGAGCATTCTTAATTATTACTCAAAATTTACATAGCACTAATGATAGTCTCAAAGGAGGGGCTGACTCTTGTCCTTTACAACCCTATTGATAATAATAGTCTTGTATTATACCCTGATTACAATAGGGGCATCTAAATTTGCACCACATTTGGAGAAGTGTCTTGGTATGGGTCGTAGTAGTACTCGTCTTGCACACAAGAAGACCACTCAAGTATCTGTGGAAAGTGAGGGAGATCAATCAGATGATAATGAAGATGATTGGACGTATCCATCAGAAAAGAAAAGTATATATAATATTTCCTTGTTCTAGCTCTTTGATCTTCTCTTTAGTAAAGAAATTTAAAAGGGAAAAACTCTTTCCTCCCCCTCTCGGTACTGGTCGTAAAACTTCAATAAAACCAATCAAAGGTATAATAAACGTTTATCAATTAACCATGTGATTAATAATGCAAGATGGTTACCAAAGCAACGGTAGCAGCCACACCTCCTCTAATGACGATTTTTACAACATTAAGGTGAGATGTGTCTGTTATGAATATGCAATTATTTTAAAACCTTTCATATAATAGCCATCACTCCAACAGCACAATGCGGCTTCCTTTAGTGCCCTGCCAATTGGTAAACAATCTTCTTTCCTCTTACAATTATCATTATCATCTTTAGAATATAAACATCATTTACTTCAACAAATATGTGGAGTAATATCGGAGAGAACAGGAAGATTATGTACCCGGTAAGTAGTCATGTGGGAATATTGAGGACATCATGGGATGTTAAATCTGTTTATATGTCCTCAATATAGAGGCCAGATAAATATTAACATAAGGTGTCCTTAATATAAAGTAATCTGATAGTGTCCTTACTGTAAGAGGTTAATTATATGTCTTTTAGGACTATCAAATGTCCTCAACATTCAGAGGAAGACAGACAAGAGGTACGTCGAATGTTACTTGGTAAGTTACTAATAGTGCTGCATTTCATTTGCTATAGTTAACATCTGTAGTATTTGAAATGTCTTTTTAATTTTCTTTATTGATTTCTTGTGTTTATTTACAGAGAATGCACAACCAGTTGAAATAGGAGGTCCCCCTGCTATACATAACTCATTAGATTATCTTGAAGAACCTCCGATTAAAGATAAATATATCAGGTAACCATGACCACCATATTTGGTATAAGGTCTACAAGTTAATTGATAATTAATTGGATAATTATTATTAATTAATTAATGAAGTATAGAATGAGTTAATTAAGTTTGTAATTACTACAATGACTGTATTTAAATATTGTGTAAATTTTTTTGCATCATTTTGTTACTCCCTCTCTTTTTAGTACTGATGAACCTCTTAAGCGTAAAAAACAGCGCGAAGGAAGCAAAAAACACAAGAAAAGCTCACATCATTCTAGCTTATAAAAATGGCTCTGTCAACTAATAATATTACAGCTGGCCAGAATGCCAGGATAAAAGCCACACCCATCGACTCCTATGGAGATATTTATAAAACTTGTACAAAATTTGTTTTGAAATGAGACAATAAATGAATTTATTAAAATTATTAGAATTAATTTTTATCAAAATTAATATAAAAACTCAAGAATAATGAAATAAGATTGAGTGTTAATGTTTGAAACAATTTTGTTCAAGTGGTTTCTTGATCCAAAAAGAACCCAAAAAAGTCTTAAAATGAGTATTTAGTTTACTTTTAGCATCCCTATAGTTCCAGGCAAGATCTTTTACTTCAGCATAATTGTAATAATTCCGAAATATTTCCACTGACATAGCCTCTCTCTCAATAGCTGGCAGACCCTCTTTTTTGCTAAAGTTCAACTGACATTTCCTAACCTGATCACCAGGAAGCATATCCCACAGTCTCAAAAAATGATCATAAAAACATTGCTTGCAAAGCCGAGATGGCTTTGTATCATCAACCTTACCAGTACGACTATTAACTATCTCAATGGCAGAGTCACCCCAGCTCCAATTGAGACTTAAACTTGATGGCTTGGCAACATTTCTGCGAGGAGGTTTACTGATGCCAAGTAGAAGAGGGTAATTAACAATGAATGAGTCTGGTAAGCTGGATAAGTTACATACACGAGTGTAGAGTGCTCGAGTTAAGTGATCATAATTGAAGAGTTGTCCCACAGTAATAGATTTTAAGTATATGGGTTCAATATAATGAGTTAAGAGAGAACCTTGTAGGCCAAGAACATTCCAACGTGCTATTTTATCACTACAGGACATGGTCAATAATCGTTCTCCTCCTGAGAGGATGCCATCCCATGTCTGGTGCTGATTGCTAGCTAGAACTGTTCCTTGGCCAGCTTCTACCTTGACTCTAGCAATGCCACGAGATGCTCTATGAATAGTTGACAAAAATATCATTGTTAAGTTATGCTAACTATAATTCAAGCTTTAGAGCACTTGTTAAACTGACCTTTGTGGATGACTATCACTTTTGTTTTTCTCGTCAGCAGGTGAAAAGATACGAGAGTCACCACAAGGTGCTGTACTGATGTACATGTGAAATGAAATGCCAGGTCTAAGTCGATAGTAACCAGTGACTTGTCTCTCAAATATGGAATGACTCTCTTGACCTCTGCATGGAGAAGTAATAATACATATATTATATACTTTCTTCATTAATGTATAATTAACATTCACTTCATGATAAACAAACAGATTCAATTATTGCAAATTGACAGAATTTATTTCTCATTTCATAACTTTCAGTAAAGTAGCTTAGTGCTATAACAACAATTTAGTTTCCCAAGTCACACTTTTAAGTATATTATCTCAATAAAAAAAACAAACTAGTCACTCACTTAGCACACAAATCCAGTTGGTTATACAAAAATCGTAATAGAGCTCGACGAGTGATGACTTCAGCATGACAGTCGTTTACAGCCAATCCTTTGTCACTTAAATATTCTCCATCAATACACTTAGTCCCAGTGCCTAGTGCAACCACTTCACCCCCTACATCTCCACTGACTACTCCTGTACCTTGACTTCCTCTCATCATTACAATGGCTGCCAGAACCTTTTTCAAAGTATTTGGATTACCATGACCAGCTGACAGTTCAGCAAATTTCTCTTCACTGAGAGCTGCTACTCTATCTGCAAGCATTTGATTAGGCTGAGCTCCAGTGTTAGATACACACTCCTGTTGGAGTTTAGTTGCTCCAGTTCCAACAGTATGTAAGTTATCAAGATATTGAAGAGCTCGTGTTGCAGCCTCTTGTTTAGCAAGCTTCTTAGACTGAGCTTGACCTTTGAACTCCCATCCACGTATTTTTACAGTGGCTACAAAAATGGGACAATGAGGTGGTCCCTCGGGTTCATCAAAAAAGAAAACGGCTCCTGAATATTTTTCATTGAGTTCACTAATTGGGTTTTTGGTAGTGACAATGGGAGTGTCTGTACGAAATCGTTTGGTAGGAGGCATATCCTCTTCATTGTCATCTATATAATATATAAGAATAGTATTCTAATGTATTAATTAGTAATTACATCAATAATTTTAATACTCAAAAAAGAAAGACATCCCAACTGTGTATGTGTGTGTGTTTTACATTATATAGATAGATAGCACATGGTCTAAAATAATCTTAGAACTGCTTGTACTACGTACACATACTAACCATACAATGTCCATAACGTATCATTAACAAATATTCATAACAATGTTCCCAAAGCACACACACACACATCTTACTTTACATTATTAATGCACACACCTTCAAATGGTAATGAATGCCGTGTACCAGCTAATGAAGCTAATGGAAGCAAAGGTTCTAAGGGTAGGAAATCTGGCTGTACTGGTACTTCTGAGGACTGTACTGGTTGAGGTATACGAGTAGTAGTGGGCGGAATATGTTGAAGGCGTGGTCTTTTAGATTGAGGAGGTTTAGTGGTACCAGTAGGATTGACTCCAAAGTTAGTCAGGGGACTGTCAGCTGAAAAATCCTCTACAATACGTGCTATAAAGTAGATTTAAAATATTATAGACTAGACCATATATGGTAGGTGTATGCTAGTGTTACAATGTGTCAAGTTTATTGTAAGTAGGAACAATAATACCATCTCTTAGCTGAACCCTCAACTTCTTTGATACATCAATTTAACTTACCACCTCCATCATAAGCCCCAGTGCCTAGTTGTACCTTGATACCATAGACAGCACTCAGTGCATTGGCAGCAGCAGCTTGTTTAGCTTCTTTCTTGCTCTTACCATGACCGAAATACTCGACTCCTGATATCTGGACGCTGTATACAAACTCCTTAGAGTGTGGAGGGCCTTTCTCTTCCTTCAATTCGTATTTTGCACCTTGATGATACGAGTTTAATACCATACACGAACTGCTACCTTTACCCAATGTAGCCATGCCCTCTCTTATAAATATACTGAGATACTTTCCGTTCATTTCAGTAAATAACCACGTGGTCATTTTGAGTACATACATGATACAAACATGTAATTCAATAATACATAATAATCTGTTAATAATCAACATCTTCGTTACCAGGGGAACGAATATCGTCAATTTTTAAGATCATCTTCACTAACTGTGTAGCGAGACAGATCTGCTGTTTCTTGCCAATTAATGTCTCGATTACATTTTGTTTACACATATCTAGAGAAAAAATCTTATCACAAACAATACCAACTGTTGTACCATTTACTTACACATCATAATATACAAAATCTACTTTCTACACTTAATTTTCTCAGTTACCTACCATTGGTATCTTTGCCCATACAATCAATTCCTAAATGTGGGTTATTCTCCACAGCCTGTTGTGCTTTAACACTAGCTACAGTTTCAATTGGACGTAGACCTGAATTTTCAGCCAGAGCCAAAGGAATTGATTCTAGAGCATCAGCAAAAGCTCTCATAGCATATTGCTCAATTGTGGAGATCTAGAGAGAGACAGACAGAGGGAGAGAGAGAGAGACAGAGAGACAGAGAGAGAGACCGAGAGAGACAGAGAGAGAGAGAGAGACAGAGAGAGAGACAGAGACAGAGAGACAGAGAGAGACAGAGACGGAGACAGAGAGAGACAGAGAGAAACAGAGAGAGAGAGTACTTGATGTATGATGAGTATGTTACTGACCTTATCAGCCTCAGCTGCTACAGCCAGTGAACAAGCCATGTCAGCTGCTCCACCTCCGTAAACTATCCTACTATCTCTAACTAAGTTTCTAATAACGCAGAGAGCATCATGAAGACTTCTCTTAGCTTCTTCTATAATCTAAATATGTAAAGATACCAACACACTATACAGTAAATGACAAACAAGTTGTAGCAGTAGACTAGGTCTAAAATTAACTAACTAACTCACCATTTTATTTCCTCCTCTAATGAAGATAGTAACAGCACGTGAGTTCTTACATTCTTCAATCACCAACATCCGATCTTTTGTTGTACCAAATGACATCTCTCGTACCAATCCTGCGGTACCAAGTTTCTCAGGGGTAAGCTCCGAGAACCTGGGCACAATACGCCCACCAGTAGCTATAGCAATTAACTAGAAGAGAAATAATACACAATTATTTTTAATAATTTTATTTACCTCTATTTCAGGTCCTCCGACCCAACGTACAGCTGGTAACTCATTAGTCAGTAACAAATGATTTGCTTCATCATCAAATCCCCATTGACAAATAGCTAAGTTAGCACCAGTATCTTTGACCTGTGTGTTACCAATAGTTAATAGTATTTACATAAATAAGTAAACATTAGACCTGTTTCACCATCTCTGTGAATTTTTCAACTTCATATTCTCTTAGTTTATGGTAATCCTCAACAGATGTCACGTGTAGACCATATTTCGTCTTTGGTTTTGGAGGCTCAAAAGGACATGTCAAGATAGCTATTTTTGCATCAGTAATACACTTGAAAAGAGAAAGAGGTAGATATTATATCGTTCTCAAGTCGTCACTAACTTTTGGCATTTGTGGATGACTCATGTCTTTGTCAACTATGACACCTTTTACTAACATTGTATCTTCAAGTTTCCCGCCAACTTTTCCCGTCACTTTAATCAGTTCAAAATCAACATCCTTTCTGTCCAAGTCAGCAACTGACATAACAGCATCCACCGCAATCTCCGCCATTTTCCTTTGACATCTATTGACACTATAACAGAGATAATACAGACTTAATTCTTAACAAACTATATCAATACAACAACTAAGGATTAACAGCACAAGAATCTTGTTCCAAATCTATCTTTTCTAACAATCATTTCTCTCTCCCTTAAGAGGGAAGAGGGACCTTTTTTTGTCAGAGAAGTTGAGATATCAAATGGAAAGATTTGATATAGCATGATGTCTGACCAGAAGTAGGTATAGATATGATTGTATATAAACCTATCCTGGAATTCCTTCCATGCAACTATGGGATAATTTTACAACAATAGCTACTATTAGGAGCAACTAATGTTCAATGTACTAAACTATATCATTAATGTAGTCTTACATTTTTGATCCTAATGAAGTCATTGCTGTTTGTATCAGTGGTTCTCTGTCCTCGTTAGACGTGGGAAACTCCTCGCTGATCTCATCCAATCTCTGCAAGGCAATATGAGCTGCCATTTCATAGCCATCAGCAATTCGTATTGGATGAATACCGCGATCTAATAATTGCTCTGCTTGTTCAAGTAGAGCTCCAGCAAGAACTAAAATGTTATATTTTATTCCATTACAATCAATTCATTCAGCTGCCCATCCACTTATTCATCTATCCATATATGCCTTACCTACAACAGAGGTAGTACCATCTCCAATTTCATCATCTTGACTTTTGGAAAGTTCCACAAGAAGTTTAGCTATCTGATGTTCAACATCCATTTGTTGTAGAATAGTAGCTCCATCGTTTGTAATAGTAACATCACCATCAGGTCCTACTAACATCTTATCCATCCCTATTAATTAGAAGATAATGAAAACACCTATTACAGGGTTTAATACCAACCATTGGGACCTAAAGACGTCTTCAGAATATTGGATAAGCTTCTAGCAGCTGATATATGAGACTATATACAAAAGGTAATGTATTTGGGCGTCATAATGACGTAATCATCTTTACTTTATGAGCTTCTATTCCATGGAGTCTTTTCTTGGTACTCTGGTCCTTAATAATAATAAATGGACGTCCAAACTCATCAAAAGCTAGAGTAGGTCTATCACTCATCTTCTGTTCACTATACCATGTGGGTCTCTGCACACAATTGCGCGTGCGCAGTAGAGCAATGTAATAATTTTTATTATTAATAATAAGTTAATAACTATTATTATTAATAAAATTTATAAAGATGGCTTCCACAAAGAACAGATTATATTTAGGTTTGGATTTCAGCACACAACAGGTAATTATTCTTATTTTAATTCTTATTTTTTATGTTTTGTGTTTTTTTGTAATTTTAAACTTCATTACAATGACTAACAATTATGATGATATTACTCTCTGTGTCACACCTCCTTTAGCTCAAACCAGTGGTTGTGGATGAATCATTGACTCTGTTAAGTAAATACGATGAGTGTAGTGTTGTGTTTGATAGAGACCTCCAATACAAGTGAGTTCATAGCTAAAATATTATCAAACTAATCCCTTAAATCACTGAAAGCAATTACAAGGTATTTACAATGTAATTAGTTGTTCTGAAGCTATCATTGGGAAAACAATATGATCACGTGTTATTAATAACAAATTGATATTATGTGGGAATGCTGAAATCTGGTAATGTTTGAGGTGCTTACAATAACAAAATGATTCAGCCATTCACACTGAATTATAATTGCCTAATTAATACAGACCTAGTACTGGTCACTGCCTAATGCCGGTATTGATTATATAAGCACTTGTAATAGCAAACTGAGTCAGCCATTATTGGACAATATAAACGGATTGATATCTAATATAAGCACAATTTCCTAAACACTCGTATTCTCTGGTATATTACAAGCTATTCTTGTGCTCGTATGAAGCTTTCTTGGATATCTTTTGTTTTTGGTCTTCCTTTTCTTACTGCAAAACTTGTTGATGTTGCACTCTCTTCATCTGATGTCTTTGGGTGGATAGCTACAATTGATAACAATTGTCATTTTCCCAATGAAAGTGGAGTAATCATTTCAAAAGATTCTTTGACATGGATATTTTTCGTCATTTCTGCTCTGATAACAGGTTTCTTTGGAATAGTATTTTGTTGTTCTTGTTTTTTAGGAAATGAAGAGTACAGCCCAGTTGATTTGTCTAAATTGAAAGTACTTCTTGAAATATCCATCATTGCTGCTTTATTTGATCCAGTCAGTAATGTCAAGTTACTATTAAGAGACTGTCTGGCTGGTTATCTTATGGTTGGTATTGTGATAGCAACATATTCTTTGGCAGTTTTTGTAACAGTAGCCTTTATTGATATTCACTTTCAGCAAAGGAACCAGTGTATTCATATAATAGTTAGCTTCCTTGTTACAATTTGTCAAACAGTTCAAGTTGTTGCTTGTCTCTTTGCTTTCAGTATGTTCTTTGGGTTTGCTATAAAAATGGACAACTCTGCCAAGTACATCTACCTGGCTGTCACTATAATAGTCAGTATCTCTGTGTGGATTAAAAACACAATGGAACGTCTGTTTTTCCAAGTCTTATCCAAAAACAAATATAAGAAGAAAAATAAATGTTGTTTAAAATTGCCTAAGATATTGATTGCAGTCAATCTTCTTTGCTTTGTTTTCTTGATCGTTATAATAATTATTTCTTTTCAGACGAATAGAGGAACCCTTTTTGTTATCTCTCTTACATTTTTACTTATTTCTGCTTTCATCAATTTCTGTTATATACTCAGAGAGCAGCACGACAATCATGACAAAGACAATATTAATGACGATTGAGGAGTGACAGAAATTTGATGAATTTTGCTTTTTTTAATTGTAAAGTCTTTATATATTTTGTTATTTGTTAAATAACAATGCTAATACTGTATTGTTTAATAGTACTACTTATAATTACCACTGTATTGAACTTATCATGTTCCAAACAAGAAAACTGTGGCCCTTCCTTTCCTTAGTATGAGGGTACTCAGGGTGCTTATATGTTATTACAAAGGTAATGGTCTGTAGCAATAATGTTTACATATCACTATCATAAGCACACCTTTAAGGGAAAATACCAGGGTAATCACCCCATTTAGTTGAACTAAGATATACTTTTGAAGGATTATCTTTTGTAGCTGTCATGAAGTTTTGTTGGATTACTTTGGTTTTTGGGCTTGCGTTTCTCATTGTTAAACTTGTTGGTGTTGCAGTCTCTTTATTTGATGTCTTTGGTTGGATAACTACAATTGACAACAATTGTCATCTTTCCAATGAAACTGGAGTAATCATTTCAAATGATCCTTTGACATGGGTGTTTTTTGGAATATCTCTTCTGATTACAGCTGTCTTTTTAATAGTATTTTGTAGCTCTTGTATCTGTTCCTGTTGTATTTTCAAAGATAGAGATTATAACATTACATTTGGCTTAGCTACATTGAAACTATTTCTTGAAATATCCATCATTGCTGCTTTCTTAGATCCAGTTAGTAATGTTAACATATTACTAAGAGACTGTCTAGCTGGTTATCTTATGTTTGGTATTCAAATAACAATTTATTCTTTGGGAGTATTTGTGACAGTTGCAGTTGTTGAACTTGGTTTTCGACATAAGAATCAATCTCCAAAATGGAAGTGTATTCACACAATGATAAATATCTTAGTTACAATTTGTCATTCAACTCAACTTATTGCTTGTATCTTTGCTTTTAGTATATTCTTTGGGTTTGCTATTAAATTAGAGAACAGTGCTATCAAGTATGGCTACCTGGCTATCACTATAGTAGTCAGTGTGTTTGTGTGGATAAAAAATACAATTGAACGATTGTCTTTTTACCTTTTCTTAGTAAAAGGAGATAACAAGAAGAAACTGTGTTATTTTCCAAATTTTTTTGCAACAATCAACTTTATTTCCTACATAATCTTGATTATTCTAATATCAACATATTTTAACAGCAATAAAGACACTTTGTTCATTGTTTCTCTTATTTTTCTCACAATTTCTGCTGTAATTAATATTTGCCATTTTCTCTGCAATTGTCTTTGCTGTTGTGTGTGTCAAGAAAAGATCGATGATTACCTTTGTGATGATAATAATGACTATTGAGGAGTGATAGAAATTTAATAATTTTTTGTAAAGTTTTATAATTTTTGTTAGTTGTTAAATAATAATGCTAAGAGTGTTTTGTTTAATGGTACTGCTTACAATTACTACTGTATTGAACTTTATCATGTCTAAACAAGAAAACTATAGCCCTTCCTCTCCTTATAATATGATGGTAGTTAGAGCAGACCTATTTCAATAAATTTCTTATGCATTATTACAAAGTAGTGGTTTGTAACAATAACATTTACATGTCCCTATAATAACATGCCTTCAAGGGAATATACCAGGGTAATCACCATTTTAGCATATTCCTTGAACATGTATAGTTGTCATGAAGTTTTGTTGGATCACTTTGGTTTTTGGTCTTGTATTTCTCATTGTTAAACTTGTTGATGTTACAATCTCTTCATCTGATGTCTTTGGTTGGATAACTAAAATTGACAACAATTGTGATCTTTCCAATGAAACTGGAGTAATCATTTCAAAAGATCCTTTGACATGGGTGTTTTTCCTAATATCTCTTGTGATTACAGCTGTCTTTTTAATAGTATTTTGTAGCTCTTGTATCTGTTCCTGTTGTATTTTCAAAGATAGACATTATAACATTACATTTGGTTTAGCTACATTGAAACTATTTCTTGAAATATCCATCATTGCTGCTTTCTTAGATCCAGTTAGTAATGTTAACTTATTACTAAGAGACTGTCTAGCTGGTTATCTTATGTTTGGTATTCAAATAACAATTTATTCTTTGGGAGTATTTGTGACAGTTGCAGTTGTTGAACTTGGTTTTCGACATAAGAATCAATCTCCAAAATGGAAGTGTATTCACACAATGATAAATATTTTAGTTACAATTTGTCAATCAATTCAAGTTATTGCTTGTCTTTTTGCTTTTTGTATATTCTTTGGGTTTGCTATTAAAATAGACAATAGTACTATCAAGTATGGCTACCTTGCTATCACTATAGTAGTCAGTGTGTTTGTGTGGATTAAAAATACAATTGAACGATTGTCTTTTTACCTTTTCTTAGTAAAAAGAGATATCAAGAAGAAATTGTGTTGTTTTCCAAATTTTTTGACGGCAATCAACCTTATTTGCTACATAATCTTGATTAGTTTAATATCAACATATTTTAACAGCAATAAAGACACTTTGTTCATTATTTCTCTCAGTTTTCTTGTTATTTCTGCTGCAATTAATATTTACCATTTTCTGTGTAATTATTTTTGCTGTTGTGTATGTCAAGAACAGATCATTAATTGCCTTTGTGATATAGAAGAAGAAGAAGAAGAAGAGCAGCTGTTAAGGATTAGTGATAATATTGATGATGATGCACTTTGAAATGTCCTTGTTCAAACATGTAAATCATGTATAATTTTCTTTAGTTGATTTATTAATAATTACTTTATATAACAATTATAATATCATAAGGTTTGTTGAACTTCTTTTCTTTTGAGCTTGCTACAAACAGTAGTTATTATTAGAATTTGTGGGTATTTAAAAACACTTATGATAACAGATCTTTTGAAATTATTACTTCTATTTAGATACCAATTTTGATAACTATTTGTTAATCAGCTCAATTAGTTGCTTCATCTCTTTGCTTTTGGTATGCTTTTTGAGTTTTCTATGAATTGAAGCAGACAACAAGTCAGCAACTTTTATAAGTATGGCTACCTGATGACTATATGTTACTAGTATGTGTCCTTGTGTGTATTAGTTGAAGACAAGGATAAGAAAATGTAACTTGTTTTATTTTTGATGGCAGTCAACTTTCTATGCTATGTTGTCTTGATATTTCAATTGAATATAGTTTTATAGAGCAAGAAAAGTACATTTTAATGACTTCTATCACTATCTATAATGTTGTCATATACCCAAGAACGTGTCTTTGTGATATGAAGTCTTAAGTATTGAGGAGTGCCAATGAAAGATAAAGACTGTAATTTTTAAAAGAATTTTTACTTTGAATTCTTAGTAATAAAATTTGCTACATGTCTATCACATATGCACATGCAAACTACTTTTATTAGAACAGATCCATCTATTAAAGGTTTATTTAGTATTGTTACAAATTGTGGCCTTTTTGTTCACATATGTCACTAGATCTTCCCTATAATAACACATGAAGTCACCAAATTAATGGGAAAGCACCAGGGTATCCACCATTATTAGTTGAACCAATATATATACATATACACTCTCTGTATGAAGGGTCAATTGTTTGGTTAAGAACTGTCATGACTATCATTTTGGTTTTTGGGCTTGCATTTCTCATTGTTAAACTTGTTGATGTTGCAGTCTCTTCATCTGATGTCTTTGGGTGGATAACTACAATTGACAACAATTGTAATATTTCCAATGAAACTGGAGTAATCGTTTCAAAAGATCCTTTGACATGGATATTTTTTGGAATATCTATTATGATTACAGCTGTCTTTTTGATATTGTTTTGCTGTTCCTGTGTCTGCTCATTATATAGCATACATAAATATGAAAATGAAGATGTATTGAAAGTACTTCTTGAAATATCCATCATTGCTGCTTTCTTTGATCCAGTCAGTAATGTCAGGTTACTATTAAGAGACTGTCTAGCTGGTTATCTTATGGTTGGTACTGTAGCAGCAATTTATTGTTTAACAGTTTTTGCAGTAATTGTTAACTCAGAATGTCTTATTACCTTTTTTATTACAATTTGTCAAATAGTTCAAGTTGTTGCTTGTCTCTTTGCTTTTGGTATGTTCTTTGGATTTGCTATGAAAATGGACAACAATTATGTCAAATATGGCTACCTAGCTGTTACTGTAGTAGTCAGTATGTTTGTGTGGATTAAAAATACAATGGAACGATTTTTCTTTCGTCTATTCTTTGTAAGAAATGATGTTAAGTTCTGTTACCTACCTAATAATATATTAGCTATTGTTAGCTATTCAATCTTGGTCTATCTAACAGCAACATATTTTATGAGCAACAAAGGAACACATTATATCCCTGATCTTTTTTGCTATTTCTGCTGGAATTAATGTCCTTCAAGTATGTATTTGTCTTCATCATCAGACTAGTGGCTATTTTCCTGTTTGTAATAAAGATGATGATTTGGATGGACTATTGAGGAGTGGTGATGATATTGATGATGATACACTTTAAAGAGTTTCTGTTGAATTTAATCTTAACATGTAAAATAATGTATATTTTACAAGTATTTTTTACTTGAGGGAAAGACTTTATATCAAATTATAACAATTTTTGAAGCTGAATAAACAATACATTTGTGATTGCTACAAATTTTAATGGATATCATAGTAAATTTATACAATTAGGTCACATTGGTATTTAAATGTTAATATCTTGTTTATAAGGATGAACCTGTGTTAGAAAGCATCTCAGAGTTCTAGGAAGCTAAAGTTAAGCTAAACATTAATTGGTACATAACCCCTCCCCCTAATAATGAATGATTGAGTAATAGCTACAAAATTATGCAATAGCAACAACTTTATCATATGTGGGGTAATTTACCAGGGGAAACACCTTGTAATGTTTTAGTCACATTTGGTAACACTAACTACACACACAATATAAGGATACTGGTAGTATACAATACCAGAAAACAAGTTTGAGAGTGTTGCAGAAAGTTAGACCAGTATAGGTAAACTATTGTAGCTGTCATTCATCATGATGCTGTCCATTTTTGTGTCTCTATTTGCTGTAATCTTTTTGATTACAAAGATTGTGGATACCATCATCTCATCATCTGATGTTTATGGTTGGATAACCAAATGCCAACATGGTAATGAAAATCTTTCATTTGCAGAAGGCAACATCACATCAAGTACTGTGGCTTTGATTTCTACAATTTCCTTTTGGTGGTCTGGTGGAATGGCTATTCTATTTGGTCTTTGTGCTGGCTGTTCAGTGTGCTTTTATTTCATATATATAAGAA
The DNA here is from genome assembly GCA_963965975.1 of Xestospongia bergquistia. NCBI lineage: Eukaryota > Metazoa > Porifera > Demospongiae > Haplosclerida > Petrosiidae > Xestospongia > Xestospongia bergquistia. The sequence goes on from OZ014425.1 coordinate 1,586,742, forward strand.
GGAATAGATCCCACCACTCCAGTACAGACACCTCAAAGAAGACCTCGGTCGATCCACACAAAATTTCAAAATTACTTTTAAAGGTACTTTTTGAGCTCTCTGTGCTTGCTTCTCTACCTGGTCCAATTAGTAGTATTAATTTGTGGCTAAGATATTGTGCAACTGGATACATAGCTGTTTCAATTTCACTTTTTTTCCATTCAGTGGCAATCATTGTAACTATGGCAATGGCTGAACTATGTTTTCTACATAAGACTCAATCTTGTCTCTGGAAATGTAAACACGCAATACTTATTATAATTGTGACTTTATTTAAAGAAAGTCGAATTGCTGCATGTTCATTGACATTTGCTATTTTCTTTAGTACCATAATAGACAACAAAGCTTTAAAATACATCTATCTTTATTTTGCCATTTCAGCTAGTGTCTCCATATTGATAGAGAATGCAATTAATCGATGGACATTTTATTCTCTCGTTGTTAAAAAGAAATACAAAAAAAGACGTTCTAAGTTCTTGAAACATTTGATACATTTTGTAACTAGAATTGCTACCATGTCCTTTTTTATCTTAAGTGTTTTGACTGTTATTCTTTATTGGAGCAATAAAGGAAGGTTACTTATAATAATTACACTTGGTTTTCTTGGAATCTCTCTTATTATCACTTCATTATATCCCTGTTTTTATCGACAGTTCTATCGTGTCTTCAATCACTATCCTAAAGAGTCAGACAAAAAGAAACTGAATAATAAACATATAACCTCATTTTCATAATTATAATTATATAATTGATGTTCAGTTATTATGCTTTCATAGTTATTAAAACTATCCATGTCACATGATTCTGCTATTAATTTGTCAATATGAGATTTGGTAATATCATGTTGATATCTGGAGAGTATTTCTTGCTGTAAATTTTGACATTATTATCTCATCATCTGATGTGTTTGATAAGATTATTTGTGTTCAGACCACTTGTCCAACCAATTGGATTATTCATGTTATGTCCATATTATGAGGGCAGGTCCATACAATAAATGGTTAATTTACTATTATTATTACATATTTAGTCTCTTTGATTGTAAACATAATGTACAGATATTCACACTCTAGTTGTGTTTCCTTTTAAAATATGTAATCTGATTGTAGTATGAGTAAAGTGGGCAGCTGATCATGTAAAGTAACGAAATTAGGGAGTTTACCAGGGGAATCACCTCTCAAATGTCTTTTATATAACAGTAGTGATTTGTTACATTGTTGACACTCGTCAGTCCACAGATAGCAGTTTGAGAGTTTAGGAGTGTAACAGGATTGGTATTTACAATCATTAACTATGGAGCTGTCAAGATATATAGTAATTTCTCCCCCCATATTTTTTTTGGCAAACTTTGTGGATACTATCATCTCTTCATCTGATACTTTTCATTGGATTGGCAAGATCCCTACTTGTTTTGACAATTACTCCATTTTTAACAATGCTAACAAAGATATAGCCATTAACTCAAGTGTTAATTCAATCATTTCGATTTTATTGTTTGCGTGGTCTGCTCTGATGACTGGTCTTCCATTTGCTTGTTCTACAATATACCTTTGTTTAAAGTGTTGTCATTTCAGCACAGAACCTTCAAAGAAGAATGTTCATCTAATAATAATACTCTTTGAGTTTTTTATTATTCTTTCCATATTTGGTCCTGTTACTAATATTAATTTTTGGCTAAGAGATTGTATACCAAGCTATGTGGCTCTTTGTGTTTCACTTTTTTTCTACTCATTAGCAGTTATTGTAACAATGTTATCAGCTAAACAGCTCTGTTTGCAAGTTTATGAGACTCATTATAACTTCCTAAAATGTTTTCTACAGGCTGTAATTATAACTCTGGTTTACGAAGTTCAAATTGTAGCATGTGTATCAACATTTGCAGTGTTCTTTAGTCTAATAATGTATAGTGATGATTTTGAAAGTGTTTATTTCTCTTTTGCTGTTTTAGCTAGTATCTCCATGTTCATAGCAAATGGAAGTAATCGATGGGAGTTTTATTCTTGCAGTATTAATAATGAACAATGTGGAAACAAACGTTTCATTTACCTGAAACGAGTTGTCCTTGGAATTGCTACAATAATATATTGTCTAGCTTGTATAATTCTTCTTGTCTTGACTGGTATTCTTTATAGGAACAATGAAAGAACAATCCTTATAATCTCTCTTTGTTTTCTTGGAGTCTCCATTTTTGTTTCTTTAAGTTGTTTGTTGTTTTACTTTTGTCTGTGGCTTCATAAAAATGATCCTTCTGCTCAAAGTCGTGGTAGTGGAGAATCTAATCAAAATGATTCTCCTGCTCAAAGTAATGATGCTAGACAATCTAATCAAGATGATTCTCCTGCTCAAAGTAATGATGCTAGACAATCTAATCAAGATGATTCTCCTGCTCAAAGTAATGATGCTAGACAATCTAATCAAGATGATTCTCCTGCTCAAAGTAATGATGCTAGAGAATCTAATCAAGATGATTCTAATGCTCAAAGTCACGGTGCTAGAGAACCTGATAGACAACACCTTCTTCAAGAAAATGTTACATCTTTTTAATAATTTATTTGTTTTTTGAACTCATAAGACAAGAGCATCATTCCACATACAATACATTACATAATTTTTATTATCAAATATTTGATATTCCATTTTTGTTTCCTTATTACAATGTTCATGCATATTGGTAAAGTTTCCCACCATTTTTTTCAGTTATCAAAACTAATCACATGATCCTTATGCAGCAGTAGCATGTCTGACATAATATTAATATGACAAATACTACTGTAAGCTATTGATTTGTCAATATGAGGTTTGGTAATATCATATTGATACTTGGAAGTATATTCTTGCTGCAAAACTTGTTGATGTCATTATCTTATCATCTGATGTGTTTAATTGGATTATTTGTGTTCAGAATACTTGTAAATTCTTCAAACAAACTAATAGTATACTACATCCTCTGATGATACTTATATCTGGTCATTTTTTGTATTGTCTGTTTTAATAACATTTATATCATTTGAAAATTAAAGAAGAAACAAAGAATGATTCATGTATTTTGAAACTTCTAGAAATATTTATAATTTTTACTCTCTTTGATCCAGTCAGTATTGTCAAGTATCTATTAAGAGATTGACTAGCTAGTTATCTTATGGTTGGTGTTGTGTTAATGTCTTATATATTGGCTAGTAATATAACTTTCGGTGGGTATTGGAATCAAGTTAAAAGAGAGATACTGTCAGAACAATGATTATAAACTAATGATTGTTATCTTTTGTCTTTCAATGATCTTTCAATCAATTCAAATCAGTACTTGTCTGTATACTTTTGGAATCTTCTTTGGGTTTGTTTTAAATATAGACGATATATTTGTTAAATATGGCTACCTGGTAATCACTGTTGTATTCTGTGTCTATGTAGGTCTCAAAAATGTCATTAATTGAAGAACGATTTATGACATTATTTCAAGTGACAAACGTCGCAATAATCAATATTATTTACATTATATTACAAAGTTTGAATCTGGCACTCTTAGACTTTGTTTTGATGCAGTTATAACAGCAATAGTTAATTTCCTCTCTCATTATTTGGTCTAACTCTAGTCTATATCCAGAACAATACACACATTATATACTATACATTATTACTCTTACATTTCTTGGTCTGTCTCCTGTTGTTAGTATGACTTATTCAATTTTAGTTGCTACTTCTGCAGTAGCTGTCTCCCCAGATCTCATTATATTGAAAATAAAGATAAACTATTGAAGACAATTAATATTGACCACTTTACTGATGAAAATGAAGCTTGATAGTTATTGACATATTGTTTATATTGTATTCTTATTTTTAAAATAGAAATTGAAACAAATCAATGTTTTAATACTTGCCAAAGGAACACATGTAATAAAACAGCAATTAGTTACCAATATATATTATGTATAGTATATAATAACTAACAGCTGCTGTCAATGCAGTAGATAGTCCATTGATTACCAATGTGATGTTCCTGTAATTACCATATATGGTGTTCCTTTTTTAGTACCAAAGGTGGAGTCAATAAACATGAAGATGGACGGACAGTCACTGTGCCTTCCATAATGTGGGTAGAGGTATGAAGCTCCTCCCACTGGTATGTTTAAACTTTCCTTTTAAGGCACTGGATCGTCTATTGGAAAACATGAGAGCGTGTCAGTTTCCATTTGAAGCAGTTGCTGCAATATCTGGGAGTGGTCAACAACATGGATCTGTGTACTGGAAAAATGGGTCTGAAGAGCTATTAAAATCTTTAGACCCTTCACAGACACTAGTCCCTCAATTACAAGTACTTACTATTTATCAATTCCATTATACATCAATTAATTTATTTATTTATTCATTTGTCCTTGTTCCATTTATTAGGATACTTTTAGTATTCCCAATTCCCCAATATGGATGGACTCCAGTACAACAGAACAGTGCCATCAATTAGAACAGCAGTGTGGAGGACCTCTAGTAATATTTCATGTTTGTCATAATATAAAGTTGACATTCTCTTTAGGAAGTAGCTAAGAGAACAGGTTCCAGAGCTTATGAGGTCTCTCTCTCTCTCTCTCTCTCTCTTTCTCTCTCTCTCTCTCTCTCTCTCTCTCTTTCTCATACTTAATTTTATTTTTCCTTTATATAGAGGTTTACAGGAAATCAAATTGCAAAGTTGAATACTGTAAATTCAATAGCTATTAAAGACACTGAAGTAAATTAAATCATTATTATTATTATCAAATTAATGTTTTGTTTAATTCAGAGAATTTCTCTAGTTAGCAGTTTTGGTATGACTATTTTTGCTGGTTGTTATGTACCCATAGACTACAGTGATGGTAACATAACAAGTATCAAGGTATTATCCTCAAGTTAATACTGACTTTTAGGATCTGGAATGAATTTACTGGATATTAAGAGTAAAAAATGGTGGCAAGAAGCACTAGATGTAAGTCATGAGGACAACTATTGTATTTGTGGACCTTCCAAAGAATTATTTGTATTGACTAACAAATCATCTTATTGTAATGAGCTGATTATGAAAACACTTATATAAACACACAGATGTACTACAATTATTATCTTTTTAGGTTTGTTGTCCTGACTTGAGGTCAAAGTTAGGTGAACCTGTTCCTTCAAATACAGTAGTGGTATATATAGATATCTTTAATGACTCATTATAATGTTACTATATTTAGGCCAAGATTTCACAGTACTACGTACGACGATATGGTTTTAATGCTGATTGTAAGATTGTTGCAGCCACTGGGGATAACCCTTGTAAGAAATGTAATTTTCAATTAATTTATTATTATTATTATATTAGCATCACTTGCTGGTATGAGACTACAAGAAGGAGACGTTGTGGTAAGCACATGCTTGTCATGTGACTTACATTGTTTAGTCACATGCATTTATTTTGATTGGTTATCTAGGTTAGTTTAGGCACCAGTGATACTGTCTTCTTGTGGATTACTGAAGCTGATCCTCAATTAATGGGTCATGTTTTTATTAATCCAGCAGATAGCTCCGCCTACATGGCATTGCTATGGTACTTATATGTGTTATGTAATGAAATGTTGAGTTTTGGGTATGTAGTTATAAGAACGGGTCTATAACAAGAGAGAGGATAAGAAATAAGTGTGCCGAGGGAGACTGGAAGGTCTTATGCATGTATTGATCCATTGAGTTATGCGTCCATTTTTATAGGTATTTAATGAACTAATGAAAGCCACACCTCCTGGAAATGATGGCTATATAGGTAATTAGACTTTAAAAGTAGAGGGTCACTCTTATTTGTCTCCTAGGGTTTTATTATGATGATCCAGAGATCACTCCACCAGTAGAAGGGGTTCATCAGTTTGGTCCTGATGATTCTCAAATTTCTTCATTGTCTCTTGAAAGAGAGGTACGAGCTGTTATTGAGGGACAATTCTTAGCTAAATATGTCCATGCCCACTCTCTGGGTTATCGGATTACGCCTACTTCTCGTATCTTAGCAACAGGAGGAGCTTCTCAAAATAGAGATATATTGCAAGTTAGTTCATGCAAATTCTGTATGTTATTTTAGTCATGTGACAATCACATGATTACAGATAATAGCCAATGTATTCAATGCTAATGTATATACTGGTGCAACCAATTCAGCCAGTCTAGGAGCAGCTTACAGAGCTAAACATGGTACAAACATATTTTAATTAAATATAATTAACTTGGGGCCACCCTCTTCATTTACTAGCACTAATGGATCCTGGAACTCCGTTTTCAACAGCTGTCAGCTCAGCTCCACCATATATGCTGGCAGCAGAACCAGAAGAAGGCATACATCAAAATGTACATACTATTTTGTATCAAAGATCACATGATATGTAACATTGTAGGTCTATCAACCAATGTTGACGAGAGTGGCTAACTTGTTATCTCAACTTCCAACATTTCAATAGAAATAATTATGTTGATTGAATGATTACTCTGATTGTTTCTAAATTAATAGTAATTTTATGTTGTTTTTTATGGTGATGTTATTAACTGTGTGCCACATATATTTCACATAATGTATTAATTCCTCTTATGTAACTGAAACAACCACGTGTATAAGAGGTGTGTCTCCTTTGATAACCACGCTGTTTTCTTTGTTTAAAATAAAGTGGTGGTCTTTATTGTTGCTTGTTGTGACAATAAGAACATACTCTAATATTGAAGACTAAGGAATGCTAAGTAGCCTTTTTAGAACAGTAAGTAAAGAAGGCTGCATTACAAAATAATTGTATTAGTTCACTCATTCAAAGGTCAGGATTGTTGCTGCTAGTAGTCAGTTGAATTCTATTGCAATGGCAAGTTCTTGGACATTGAGAGAGCCATTACAAGAAGATGATCCTGAAATTAGTGCTTTAATTAAGAGGGAGAAAGAACGTCAAAGATGTGGATTAGAGCTTATTGCATCGGAGGTAATTAACTTGATAAAAATATGTCTAATTTACTGCGATATTAGAATTTTGCTAGTCGTTCAGTGTTGGAGGCACTAGGAAGTTGTCTTAATAATAAATACTCTGAAGGATATCCTGGTCAGCGGTATTATGGTGGAAATGAGATAATTGACGAAATTGAAATACTTTGTCAAAAGAGAGCATTGGAAGCATTTCACCTTGACCCTAACAAATGGGGTGTTAATGTCCAACCTTACTCAGGTAAGAAAGAAGTGACTTGACTTCCTATATATATATATAATATGTATGTATGTATGTATGTATTTTGTAGTATATTTGAACTTTGACCTTAACTTACAAATTCCTTATCTAAGTTTGTTGTCTAAATAATACCTTATGTTTATTCTATATCTTGTTTGAATAGGATCTCCTGCCAACTTTGCTGCATATACTGGTGCCCTTAATCCACATGATCGTATTATGGGACTTGATTTACCAGATGGAGGACAGTAAGTATTACATTTATCTCAACTTGGAACCTTGCTTCTATTGGTATTATTAGTCTTACTCATGGTTTTATGAGAGGATCTCAACGAGTCTCTGCAACTTCTAAATTTTTTGAATCTATGCCTTATCATATTGATGTAAGAAATATGTTTATTTACAATCTGTACTCTCTGTCTCTCCCTCTCTCTCTCTCTCTCTTTCTCTAACAGGTAAAGACAGGACTCATTGATTATGATCAGTTAGAAGAGTTTGCTAAATCATTTCATCCTCGTTTGATTATTGCTGGAACTAGTGCCTATTCACGATGCATTGATTACGAGCGAATGAGAAAGGTTTATTTTATAACTATTTATTATAACTATTAACTTAATAACAGATAGCAGATCAAAATGGAGCCTACCTGTTGTCAGACATAGCCCACATCAGTGGTCTGATTGCTGCTCAAGTATGTCAAATTATATGCACATAAAAACGATAGTTCTCTTAAATGACAAATTGAGAGAGAGAGAGGAGATCAATTCATCTATTTTTTAAGGTTATTCCAAGTGCATTTGATCACTCTCACATTGTGACCACTACTACACATAAAACTCTCCGAGGTGCTCGAGCTGGTATGATCTTTTTTCGTAAAGGTGTCAAGGAAGTCAACAAACAAGGACAAGAAATTATGTATGATTTTGAGAAGAAAATCAATGCAGCTGTTTTCCCTGCTTTACAAGGAGGTCCTCATAATCATGCAATTGCTGCTGTAGCTGTAGCATTAAAGCAAGTCAGTTGATGTGTAGTACTTGAGTTGTTAATTATCTTGTGTTCATAACTTCATATAGGCTTGTCGACCTGAGTTTGTAACTTACCAAGAGCAGATTGTGAAAAATGCTAAAGCAATGGCTGAAACTCTTATGTCATGTGGTTATAATATTGTTTCTGGTGGTACAGATACACATCTTATGTTACTTGATCTCCACAGTACTGGTTAGTGAAGTGGATAGAACCGACATTAATAGTATAACTATTTGTGGAACTTTTTCCAGTTATGTTTGTAATATTTTTGTTAATACATATAGGTATAGATGGTTCTGGTGCAAAAGTTGAATGGGTACTGGAATTAGCATCTATTACAGCCAATAAGAATACTGTCCCTGGTGACAAGAATGCTATGAGTCCTAATGGCATTCGTCTTGGTTAGTAGTTTCTGTATCTCCTTAGTTAACAAGATATGTACATGTATAGGTACTCCAGCACTCACATCAAGATATATGGTTGAAGATGATATGAGACAGGTGGCTAGGTTTATTGATGAAGGAGTAAAGATTGCTGTTGAAGTTAATACTAAGGTTATGGCTGGAGGTGGCAAGTCAACCACTAAACTGTTTAAAGAATTTCTAGCTAAAGATGATGAAGCTATGGCTAAGATAAATGAGCTGAAGGGCAGAGTAGAAGATTTTGCTAAAAAGTTTCCTATTCCTGGTTTTGATGACAAATAATTATTATTATTTTGTGGACTTAATTGAAATGCTATGTTATTATGAATTATTCATTAGCTACTGTTTATATTTTAATCATTAGTGATGATGTCATAATGATGTCTTATCACATGACGGTCACAACAAGAAGTGAATACTGAATAGTGATATTGGATCTTTCTCGTGATTCAGATCAGTCGACAAAATCACTTTAGAAAAGTAAAGAAGACGAATTGTTGTAAGAACATAGTGCTACATCTAATCAGTAAATATGAACAGACTTATTGGAGGTGCTAAGAAGAAAGCTCCACCTCCAAACTTGACAGATGCTGTCCAAGGAGTAAGTTCTTAGTAGAAATGCTAGTTCAATTTACTTTCACCTTTTACTATATAGTTATTCTATGATTCAAACTATGGCAGCTGCTATTGATCTATACATTGTTCTTATCACAGGTTGATAGTAGAGCTGAGTCAATAGAGAAGAAGATATCCAAGTTAGATCTTGAATTAAAGAAATATCGTGATCAGATGAAGAAAATGAGAGATGGCCCCTCAAAGGTGAATTGAATGTCACCTATGGTAGCATGCCATTTAACTTGTTATAAAGTATATTCTTTACTGTTTAACCTGGACACTATAGGGGTGGAGTTTGGTTATAATAGTAGTGCCATTGCCTAATTATATAAATAAATTCATACCTCTATTTAATGAGCTTCTCTTTTTTAGAACATGGTAAAGCAAAGAGCAATGAGAGTGCTAAAACAAAAGAAATTATATGAGAACCAACTTGAAGGATTACGTAATCAATCCTTTAACATGGAACAAGCCAATTTCACTACACAAATGTTAAAAGATACGAAAACAACTGTAGATGCAATGAAAGGAGGACTCAAAGATATGAAGAAATACTATAAGCAAGTAGATATAGGCAAAATAGAAGTAAGTAACCTCAATAATTATCATTGGTTGTAAGTATATAATACATTGATTGCTATACAGTATTATATAATGTGCTGAGCCAATTTGACACTGTCCACTTAAACAAGTTTTAACCTAACTTGTACTACTGTGATTCAAATCAATCTTGTGACAGTCACATGATGTCATGTGTCACTAGTTACACCATTAACAACCATATCTATTATATAACAGGATCTTCAAGATCAAATGGAGGACATGATGGAAACTGCCAATGAAGTTCAAGATGTATTAGGACGGCAATATGGACTTCCTGAGGATGTTGATGAAGATGACCTGGAAGCTGGTAAGAATAACAGGAATCTGTTACCTCACATTTATTGAGTGCAATTTTAGAATTGGAGGCATTAGGAGATGACTTTTTAGCAGAAGAGGATGACTCCTTCCTGGATGCTACACTAAATGTACCTGACCCTCCTTCTAAAGTACCAGGAGCAACAGATACTGTTAGAAGCAAGGTAAGATCTTTGTGCTCTCTACATAAAAAGAGACATCTCTGTCCCCATCAACCACTCACTGACACTTAATATGTTTTATATTATTGTCTAGGATGGAGTATTGTTGGATGAGTTTGGTTTGCCTCAGACTCAATAGATCATGCATTACTTTCAACTTCAAGCTAAAACACTATTGTCTAATACATCTCTGTGTGTAGTTGCATGTAATATAATTATGTACAAGAATTGTTTTTTAAAAAAATTGGAAGTGTTAATTAATTTTGTGTTGTTGTACCAGTGTATTCTATATTAAAAGAGATAAGGTTAATACCTTAATTTTATAATAAAAGTAAAAATTATGAAACTAACAATAGTGAGTTCTGCTAAAAATTATAGCATGGGTGATGTTTCCATGGTAACTATTTCATGCTTAAATGTAGGTATTTGTATAGGAATGTCATTGTTAGGGTTCACATTAGTCACACCCATATTTAAAGGTGAGGGTACCGTAACTAATGATATGGGGTTAATGTTAGCAGATGTAGTTGCTATAGCGATGGGATGTACCTCTGTTACTGATGATGCTGTTCCCATTATTGGTTTTTCATCAATAGATTGAGTTGCTATGGTTACTGGATTGACTGATGTGTTTGGTTGATTTTCTTCTATCAATGTTGTTTTAGAGTGTATCATATTTATTAGAGGCGGAATGTCCACTAGTGATGCTGTTGTGGTTGCCATGGTTTCAGTTGACAACGTATCAAAAGATGGATTTGTTTCTTGGTTTGAACTAGCCTCAGAATTCTTTTTAGATTTTTTTAACTCTTGATGTCTCAATGAGCGTCGTTGAACTTTTCTAGTGCGTGACATTTCTGCTTTCAATTCTCTGTTTGTTTTACCCAGTGTTGATAGTTGTTCCTGTAACTTTAAAGCTAGAGAGTAGTCCTTTTTCTCCTTAGCTTGAAGCAATAGTCCTTGTTTGACTTGCTCTTCAGCCATATTCTCTGACAACAAACGTTGCAATTCCTGTATGTGTTGTTCACGACGTTCATAGTTCTCTTCAAAACAAGAACGAAACTTGCCATCTGGTCCTCTACTGAGTGGATATGGAGTAGGCCTGTACCAATTGAGACTACCAGCATCAGTACTTGAAGAATATCTCAAACACAAGGGATCATTATTGCTTAATGAGAACTGACGTACTAATTTTTTTGACAAGATGTACAAGTCCTTTTGGCGTACAAGAAGTGTAGGATCCCAGAGACACAACTGAAATGCTGCCTCATTGATCATCTCCTCTTCCTCTGTTAGAGGCGATGAACTTGGGAACAATTGAGAAGCACTACGAAATATCTCTCGACGTCCTTCATCCCAGGTTTCAGGGGATATTGGACTTGGTCCAAGCTGTTTCTGAACAGGTATTGAATCATCAACAAGACCCTGGAGCTGTTCCCGAGTTGCTAATAATGGTTTCTTTAGCGACCCAGGCAAACTAATATTCAACATGTCAACAAAATGCGTTTGTTGAGTAGGTGGAATGTTTTTTAAAAGGTAATTACTTTGTGTGGGTGATGCTGACTGTACAGGATTACTGACAGAGCTAGGTTCCTCTAACTGTGTGGCATAAACTGTGACGGTGTGAGTAGCACTATTTGAAGATGTTTGACAAATGAGATTATCTGACACATTTTGTGAACGTCCGATTGCTTTGACAAACCTCATAACATGAAATGGCTTCTTTGCCATTCCTATCATTTCCAAAAGATTTTGGAAATCTTGTTCTGGTAAGGATGCCAATTGTTCTAGGTCATCAGCACCTAATTCTAGCAAAGACGATTTATATTGTGTAAGGTTGGCTTTCTGTAAAATGTCTTCTATATGATTCATAATATCAGTTTACTAAATCATCTGTGATGAAATAAAAGAACAATAATGTTGCTATGGAATTGTGCGGGAATATCGCCCGGATGGACGCTTGTGCAATTACTTATGCTTAGGTTTAGAGTTGTGTTCATTTTATTACCAAACTATCTATGACTTTCAGATTTTTATAGGACTGATATTTATCGCGCTTACCTGATATTTAAAGCCGATTGATTATTATCCGGTTCGTCCAATGTCTCCCCTCTCTGTCAATCTCTTACGGAACAATAATCAATCCAACGTGAGCCACAAATTTTATACTGCGCATGCGTATAGCAATGCAATCGGTAAAGAAGATGGCGGGAAAAGAAAAGCTGGAGAACATGGGGAGAAGGAGGGAAGACATATTGAGAGCAATTCAAACGGCTGAAGAAGATCCAACTTCATTTTTACTTTTGAATAAAGAAAATGTGAGCTAAAGAAATAGTCAGTAAGCAATAATGTTTTTTCTTTACAGGCAAGTCGTTCAAAAGCTTTTTCTATAAGTGAATTCCTTCAGTCACTCCCAAATGAAGATTGCACATCTTTATGGCCACCATTGTTAGCAGTATGTCTTACTGCAATGGACAAGATAGTGATAGATGAAGAGGAAGAAGACAGAATGATAATCGAAGAAGAACACAAAGGCGAAACTATTAACATACTTGAAGGAGTGTTAACATGGACACATACCTACATCACTTGCTTGGAGAAACCTGTTATCACTGAACCTCTGATACAAATAGCAATGACATATCATGGTATGTATATAATATAGTCACCAATGGCATACATACATACATGTATATATATAAACACATAGACATCTGAGTTAGATATAGATTTAATGTTAGTATTCTAATATCTAGTATCATGATGCTCTCTCTCTCTCTCTCTCTCTCTTATAATCAGATGTTATGTTAAAGTTGTCATGTCTATCATCTACTATTCAAAACTCTATCTCCCTTTTTTGTGAAAGTTGGTGGATTCATGAGTTACAAGACAAAGAAATGCTAGTTCCAAATACAGTATTGTACACAATAGCAAGGACTTTATGGGACACAGCTAAGGTCTACAGATCAATATCTTTATAGTAATTTATAGTCATTTGTAGCTTGCTGATGTCAAGAGGGTGTGGTCAATAAGAGGTTGTCTATTGTTGTTAGATTTTGAGGATGGAACTGCTGACTCTATTAAAGAGATGTTACTAATGACAACTATTAATCCTCTCTATCTAAAATCAGAGGAAGTAAGGACTTTGCATTGTATAATAACACCTTTTTAGTAACAGCTGCTTGACTCTCTCTCTCTCTCTCTTACTTACTCACTCCCTTCTAGGGTTATAAATTCATAAGTTACTTGTTTGGCTTACATCCATCCTTTGTGGCTGCCTTACATGATACAATTAAACTTCAATTACCAGGAGCTCCTAGGTATATTAACCTCTATTATACATTACCTAAACAATATAATTAATCTTATCAGGTGGTTGATCGAGGTATATAGCAAGATCTATTATCGTGCATGGAGACTTTCTGAAGGACCATATCTTCAGCAAATAGAAACTCATTGTCTACAAGATTTAATGTATACTTGTCTTTATTCTTCACGACAGAAGCCATCTTTCTTTCATACGTTACAAGAGGTGTGGCCTATTGTTATAAAATCACCATTGTACTTGTCTATTTTTGTGTAATGATTTACTTTTTATTGATGATGCTTTATTTTTCTCTCTCTTTAGTTTCTCAGTCATTTTCATCAAAACAACACTCAGAAATCTGTCCAAGATATGTTATATCGACTCTACAAACCATTTCTTTGGCGCTCTTTGGGAGTGGCCAATCCCACTGTTCGAGCTAATGCTGTTACTATAATGTTAGATGTGTTTCCTCTCTATGATCCTGAGTCTTCTAAAGAAGATATGGATAAAGAAATACAACGACAATTTGATCTAATAAAGGTACATAGTGTTTAGTTAAAGTCTTTTTATGTAGACTTGACAATGAGGTGTACATTCATTATAACCAACATACTAGGATATTAAGAACCAGCATTAAAACATTTCTAATGAAGTGTCAATCTACTAAAAATAGATTTTCAATCTCTTACATTCATATATAACCAAATGACATTATAGTCACTCTGTTGTCTCTCCCTTAAATTGCATACATTATATTGTATAGGAACTACTAAAGGATCCAGCTGTATTAGTGAGATCTACATGTATAGTAGGAGTATGTCGAGTTCTCTCTTGTTATTGGGAAATGATTCCTACATTCGTCATTAAAGATATATTAACTATCATTATATCAGAGCTTGCCTTTGATGTATCTTCTAGTATAGTACGAACATCTGTATTTCAAGTGAGTACTGAAGTAGTGTTCATCTCCTTCTAATTATCTTCTATTATTTAGGGTCTTGCTATTTTATTAGAACAAAGATTAAGTCACCCTCTCTTGAAGGAACTACTTCCATTACTTGGTGGTCATCTTCATGATACTTCAGACAAAGTTCGTTTAGCTTTTCTTGATGTTTTGATTTTAGTGAAAAATATGAGATCAATAAAGGTCAGGCTTACACTTATACTCATAAAGCCTGTACAATATGTTTGTTATAATTATTAGTATTTTTTCATTATCAAATGTTATACCAATCTTTCTGTAGTATTGGACTATTTGTCCTGTTGACCACCTCTTAGCTCGTATGGAACAAGATGATCCTCCTGTAGTTCAACGTATAGTGGCTCTTCTACTGGATACCTTCCAACCAACCTCAGATCCTTCTAGCTGTTTAAAAAGATGCTTTGTTTTAGTTCGTTCTAATCCTTTGGCTGCTTGGCAGTTCTATTATCAAGCCTTAAGTCACATGACTTTAAAATATAATGGTAAGGAAATCACATGACTTTAGAATATGCTTAATAGTAGGTCATATGACCTTAAAAAAGCTAAATAATTAAGTGGATATGTTGCATTGACGATGTAGAAGTAACTGTAGGTTGTGTGGTCATTTAGTCTCTTTTAATAGAGAGGTTTATCTTAGCTCTGCTGCACTGTGTGGTAAACAATATTAAAATGTCATCTACCAGTTCTACTGGGAGAAAGAAACCTGAAACTGTTCCAATTGAACTACCTACTAATGACAATGATGATGATAGTATGGACACTGAGTCTGTTGTAGAGAATGATGAAGATGTACTTACTAGTCTCTTGGAAGTGGCAGTAATTCTTTGGGAAGGTTTTAAAATGAAATTGAAGGAAAAAAGTGGCTCGAAAACAAAACAAAAATTGATGTCTGAAGTTGAGAATTTGTTGCCTCACTTAGTGGAACATTTTAAGGTGATTTATAAATGTGTGTATGTATTTAAATGTTTTTTCTTGGATAATTTGTATCTATAGTTAATTCTTTGTTAAGTATTTCATTGTCAAATTATGGCCATCTTTTCTCAGAATAATCGAGGTCGTCATGCCTTGTATCTATTAGGCTCGTTCTTGCCGAAAGACTCTGTTGGATCTTTAGTTAAAGGTTCTTGTGATATGCTCGCTGCTTTACATCATGACGAGGACCCAAGGGCACTCCTTGCAGCAATGTTTGAATGGGGACAAGAAGACACAGTTGTCAAACTGGTTGAACAAGGTTTAATGACGGGCTTACAAAGAGAGAGTAGCAAAGAAAAAGAAAATACATTGACTCATAGAAGAAGGAGTGTGACTAAGTTTAATGGAGTGACTATGGATGGAGTGATCCTACAACCAGCTCTAATATTGAAAATACTTAACTCGCTGATGGTAGGTGTGGCTTTAAAAGTATCTGATATTGTAGTCAATATCTAATGCATTAGATAATATCAGTACTATTTCCTCCATCTTAGACTCATCCAATTTTTTTTGATAAAGTCAAAGATTTGTCAACTTTTTGGGACTTAAATAAGATACTGCAAAAAGTACTTGATACTATTGAGCACAAGTTAATGTCAGGACACACAATGGATAAGTCATCACAAGAGTTTCTAGTGGGTTGTCTGAGTGTACATATTCGGTTGGCAATGCATAGGAACATAGAAGTAAGAAAATATGAATAATACATATTATAATTATTATAGTTATAAAGGACTTTGTTTTTGTTGAATCTACAAAGAATATGCTACACTATGAATAGTGTATTAAGTGAATTATTTATGTGACCAGAACTTTGTCTTTCTTTATTTCAATTCACTTTTAAATGGCTGCACTCTTTACCTTTTAAGACTGTCTGTTATCTATATGCTATATAAATGACCATCCATACTAATATATAACTTAGTTGCTGGAGTGATATGACTGGCATCTTAGTGTTTATGTGAACTTTACTTCATGTTGATGATATAATGGCCATTTGATATCTTTGATAATAATGTTTCTAGCACAAACATTTCTTTGAGATGGTCTGTAACTTCTCACAAGTTACTAATTCTTTGAACCACTCTCTTTTAGACTATACCTTAATAATCTAATTACTACAGTACCCATATTGGACCTCTTTGATCTAAGGTAGTTAAAGCTGTCACCTTTTCAAATCACCTAGACTCCCCTCACAAAGATACCTGTGTAATAAATTTAACAATCCATGTATTTATAATAATTTACCTGTTCTAACTAGATATGAACCAAATACATTGTATCTTCTTTCTAAGATTAGTGATAGAGAGACTTTCATAACATTACTTGAAGAAATACTGGGGTGGTGTGAAAGGGTCGTGTTCTCCTTTGCTTCATACTCAAGTGGAAGTGGACAGAAAGGCCAAAGAAAGACAAGAGGTA
The DNA here is from genome assembly GCA_963965975.1 of Xestospongia bergquistia. NCBI lineage: Eukaryota > Metazoa > Porifera > Demospongiae > Haplosclerida > Petrosiidae > Xestospongia > Xestospongia bergquistia. The sequence goes on from OZ014425.1 coordinate 1,603,793, forward strand.
ATAGAAAGAGAAAAGTCAATCAAACAGAACCAGATATAGGAGATCATTCACACTTAGCTCAAATGATTATAGAGGTAAGTGTATTATTATCATGATACTATACTTTTGGTGACTACTAGGTAATGTAATCTACATAGTTCATAATAGATTATTACTTTACTTTATTTGTTAGAACCTGTTGACTGTTTTAACAGACATGATGTCATGTGGTCTACTGGACAGCTCTATGGAGACACTAGTGACTGATTTTACTGTGAATATGATAAACCAAAGTATGTATAATGTAATATAATACAATATTATTAACATACTACATTGATACTGCTTTCTCATTTGTAGTTGGTGTGGTGTTCTATCTACCTCTTCTTACAAGACTGTTATATCAGCTAGTGGAGACTGGTAGTTGCATTGAAGTGGAGGGTATTGTTTCTCCATCCTCCCTTCTCTCTGCCGCCCATCTCTTGGAGAGCATATTGATAGCATTAAATAAAGTGTCTGAAACTCAACCTGACTTGCTTACCAAGGTAGCTCCAGAATTTATTATTTTTATTTACCTGATATTGTTTTGTTTCTGCTGTTAGACTTGGTCTAGTCTTAAACCTGCTCTTAACAAAGCTCTTGTTACATCTCAACATCACAGTTCCCTCTCAGTTACTCTTTCCATTGTCCCCATCTTCTCTTCCCTTGTAAAAGCCACTCTTATTGCTCATGTCAACCAATTAAAATTGAATATCAATTTAGTTGTTCCTTCTGACATCAGTGAGCTCCCTCGTTATGTGTCTTTATTAGTTGGACTAGGTTGCCGAAATAAGAGCAGTGCAAGGTAATAAAATAGTATTGTTTGAATCAGTCTAATCACCTACTATTATTTGCAGATTATTTTTAACCCATATGGAACACTATTTAGACAACAGTACTATTTCTGACCTTCTATTATATCATTTTTCTTCACTTCATATAGTCAGTGCTACTACTAACAGTGAGTAGTTGACATTATTTTTGTAATGATTTTAAATGTTTGGTACAGGACCTGAACTTGTTGATGACCTCTTACATTTTGTTCATTCTACCATGCAGTTCTTGAACAATACTGATATAAAATCATATACATCAGAGTAAGTTAATGTGTAATCTAGTTGTAAGGATTTTATGACATGAATAGAGGCTATTAGTACTTAATAACTATTCAATTTATTACTTACAATATATTATATGACATCTTCTCTTTATAGATATTCAGATTTGACTAAAACTATTCAAGAATTATCAAGTTCAATCCAACAATCTTTACTTCAGTCATAATTTTTTGTTATTGCATAATTTTACAAATATTTTTAAGAACAATACATAGTTAATTTGTTTGTCATATTTATGTTATTTTTGTTATATATTTAGTGTGTCTGTATTACTGAACATGACTGGTTTAAAAGGAGAGCTACCACACAATGCACAGAATTAGTGTTGTTTTGGTAGACATAAGGTGTTTTAGTTTTGGTATTAGTTATAGTATTAATGTGAAATTTAATTTAGTTATAGTATTAGTTATAGTCATGTTTAACAGTAGTTTTTAGCTGAAAGACGTTATGTAGTTAGTTATTTAATGGTGATTTATGTGCATGCACTTGATAGTTAAATCTACATTACTATACGAGGAAGATTTTATACTGATAAATTACCTAGCATGATAATTATACTAAATGGTTTACACATTCTATGTGGTTAATAACTAATATAATTGAGGCTATTTAATTTAGTATTAGTTATAGTTCAAAGGAAAGTTTTAATTTTAGTTTAGTTATAGTTATAGTAACATTTGAAAAAAAATATTAGTTATAATTAACTAAAATTTTACTTTCTACTAAAAATATTTTAGAATTAGTTATAGTTAACTATAACAACACTAACACAATCATGTGTTGCCTGTTAATTGAATCACTATGCTAATTATACAATCATAACTATACATACGTGTCTTCATTAATAATCAAGGCTCAATTTGTTAGTTGTTCAATTGCCCACAGGTAATCCTAATAAATCATTATAAATGGATGGATTGATGGATGAATGGATTAATAGATAGATAGATGGGCTGAGCTATGGACAAATAGATACAAATTACAAAAAGAGAAGTTGACCTTTTTTCAGATTAAATTTTAATGAAGTAACTAACTCGAGGTGTACTAGATCCTCCACTTCAAAGGTTATTATACAATAGACTTCTACTGATAATAATGGACGATTTGAATGTTATGTTGACTAGTAGTGATAGTACTACATGAGTGATCAATACTGGCTCAATGACTTGCTGTTAGCAATCTAAGTGGTCTTGTGAGTATAATATTACTATGACCCTTACTAGAACTGGGAGTATTCTCCCAGGATCTAATTACCTGGTGACTGAATTAATGATTTCATGATGAGTCATTGATAAACAGCACATCTGAGTCGTCATTGTATGTAGATAAATATGATATAATTTCTTAGTACAAGATATTCTGTTCATACAAAATGAACTAGGAAATTATCTAATCCCATGATGATTCATAGTGACATGTGTGTGGGTGGACCAGACAACCACAGTGATGAAACCTTACTTAGCTACTCACCTAATGATGCAGTCTGTAATAGAGTAGTAGAATGACATCATATATTATATGCAATAAATGAGTGATGTTTCAAGTTTGTTCTTTTACAAGTACCATAGTAAGATTACAAATGGCAATCTTATTAGGACATGTATCTAAATCTGCAATTAAATATAAGAATTTAAAGCTTACGTTTAAACAAAGTGTTCGTGTAACTTTGTCATCTATTCACATGCCAAGTTGATTGTATTGTTTAACACTATTATGTAGATGACAAGTATCATCACAACTATCAATATGAGCAACTTTGTTGTCAAACAGTATACCTCAAAATAAAGAACTAAATAGGCAACTTGAGATGACCCATTGAGTCTATCTAGCCATTTGATTGCTGAGCACATTGTTTTTGTTGACAACTATTTAACTCTTTGAGTAGTCAAATTGTCTGAACCACAAGTAGTTCATTGATTGTGTTTTATATCTAATTGTATATCTTATTTATGCAACCAGAACAAACAAAAATTAGTACAAGACAGTAGATTAGAATATAATATAATTATTTCTTTGAACACTGCATTATAATGGCTTGTGGTTTGTTTGAAAGTTTGGTGAGGTGAGTGTATATCCTTTCTTTTATAGACAGATGATACTCTATGAACAACACAATTACATTACACAATACTAACAATACTTAGTAATGATTCTCTTTGTAGTCTAAGTCTTCTCCATTCACATTGTTGCTATAAATAACAAGTCTTCTTCAAATAGCAAAATGGGTTGCGTATTACTACAGTTATAAATTTTATGTTTAAGAAAGACAGTGCACGACATATCCACATGCTAAAGTCTCTTGTTCAGTACATGACCAAGTCACTGATCATGAATGATGTTACTGTATTATTATGCGTATATGATGGGAAGTTAGCATACATACACAGTTCATTGTAATGCTGACATTGCCATGAGCCTTTAACACAGAAGACAAGACATACGTGAGGCACTTAATTCAAGAATCTATCTATGTCTACATGCACAATGCAAGGTAGGCAGAATGTAGTAAATAGAGTAGGTGTTCATCAAGGCATAATCATAGCTCTAACCTAATTATTATACTCCAAGTTTCAAAAATGCTTTGACTACCACATCAATGGACTGTGATAATGATATCACGTGTGTCAAGGAGTTCTTTCCATGGGTATTTGGCACAATGACAATAATGGTATTATCACAACATGTGGGCATACTGTAATAATTACATCATTCAAAGACATGTTGATTATAAATAGTTCCAGGAAATAGGTTTTGTCTGCATCTCTCTGCAGTCTATCTTGCAGTTCTTTGGTAATCCACTCATTAAAGATGCTACAAAGAGTTTCATTTCTTACTTCTGCATGTGTTCTCCTTCACATTGCAGTAGCTCAATTGTTTCCTGGGACTGGTAAGAATATTATTAAACATGTCATGATATCTTTGTATTTTTCAGGTGTTGAACTCAACCATAATGGAGCCTCTTTGCCCCTATATCCTCAACTCCAACCGAATCAAATAACAGCCTCAAACAAGTTATGGTGTTCCAGTGCTAATACCCAATCTGGCATAGCTAAATGGGTATTACCTAGTGGTACAGCATTACCAACTACTGGTGATGTACTTGTTGGAGATGGAGCACAAGTTATGGAGGTATCCACATCAAATGGTACTGCTTTAGGACTCTCTCCAGCTAACAGTGGAACCGATTTGTCAGAGGGAATCTACAAATGTATGATTCAAGATGAACAAGGCAATCAACATACATTACCAGTCTGGCTTGTTGAATGTAAGTTAGAAATTATTGCATTATTTTTATACTGATAACAACTCTTTTCAGCTGGCACTACACCAAATGTTACTGTAGAATGTGTACAAAATTCAGTGAATCCTTTAACAGTTGCTCTAAATGTGGACTTAATAGGTTTTGCTCCTACTGCAGTTAATTGTAGAGAACAAGGTGTTGGCCCTATCACAACAGGACAACTGTCCCGTGAATGTGTTAGTGGTACAATTGGAAGAATTAGGTTTGTATATGCTCCTTCTTTACCTTCTACTGTGGAATGTGATATTACTAATGGCCCAACACAAACTGGTACAGTAACAGCTACATGCACAGTATCATCTTGTAAGTTAATAAAAGAAAATAAAATTGTTAATAAAGGTTGTCTTTTATTACAGCAATTACTGTACCAAGTCGTCCTGGAACTGGTGAGATGTTATATAATGCACAATATTTATTTTCCTATCACTTTCATGATAGGTTTACGGATTAATTTCAACAATTCACCTATTCAGCAAAACGGTCTCATAACTCCCGCTTCTGGCATCACTTCCACACAGCCACTATGGTGTCAAAGTTCTAGTACCTCTTCTACCATCACTTGGACTTTGCCTGATGGAACTGTATTAGGATCTAACAGCAATCCAACTAATGGAGCCCAAGTTTTAACAGCTACTGGTCAGTTAGGACTGGCTCCATTTCCTTCAACTGGGGTCTTACCAGCTGGTGTGTATACATGTACTGTTAATGGAATAAATACACTAGTCATGATTGGAGAAACTACAGGTAATAAACATAAAAACACAATATTATGATGTTATGAATAATTTTCTTCTAATAGATTTTGGAGCACCTGAACCTGTGTCTACCACTTGTGATCTAGAATTGCATCCACTGACTCTCAGTCAATGCTCAGAATTTACTGGTGGATTACCTACTACAGTTACATGTAGAAATAGAGCTGGTAGTAACCTCATTGTACAATCTTCATCTATTAATATGATTCAAAGTACACCAATGATTAGGTATCGGGCTTGTGTTAATTTTCACGTCACTGTATCACCAGATACCTATACATGTGTCTTCACTAATAATCAAGCATCTCGATCTGTTAGCTGTTCAACTACCATAGGTAATCCTAATAAATAAATATATGATAGACAATTAATTGATGATGGATTGGGTAAATAATTGAAAATTGGAAGTGACTAAAGTCTATTTGTGTTAGGTTGGCCTTGTAAATTAATACACATATATTATAGCTATATAATGACTATTGTTTGGGCAATTTGTAAAAATAAAAGCTATTGACTGCTGAAGTGCTATTGAAGCCTTATAATTGAATATTAAACTAAAAGTTATGATAGAATATAACTTGAATGAATTTCAACTACAATACTACTTTTTCAGATTCTAGGTTTAATCGAGTAACAATAACACGAGCTGTACGAGATCCTCAAGATCCTTCAAAGGCTATTATAAAATGGACTCCTAGTGGTAATAGTGGACAATTTGGAGGTTATGTTGTTACAATAACTGGTAGTGATGGTAGTACACGGGTGATTAATACTGGCTCAATGACTCAGGTGACTGTTAGCAATCTAAGTGCTTCTATAGATTATAACGTGGTAGTTTTTCCTACTGGAACAGGCGGTGTTCTTCCAGGACCTGCGAGCAATATAACTGCTATTACTGAAGGTACTCATGATAAGTGTAACTCAGCAGAAGGCTTTTCAGTGGACGTTACTCTTCAGAGGTTACGAAATGAAAATGAGAAACATTGTGAGTGTATGGACATCGATGATACAAAAGGATTTATGTCGCAAGCACTGAATGCTGCACTCATTAAGGATGGTTCCTTGGTTCAAAATTGTTCTGATCCTATTTTAATTGTGGATGGTTTCTCATGCGGTGAACTTAAGAAGACACCTAAAGAAGGTACATCAAAAAGAGAAAAAACAGAAAAAACTCCAAAAAAACCTAAGACACCAAAGGGTGGAAAGAAAGCTAAGTCACCAAAAAAAGCCCGCACAAGAAAGAAAGCAAAGACAAAAAGTCCTGGATATAATGATTTAGGTGTAGAAATCAAGGTCTATGGACTGGTCCTTTGTAATTCTTGTCAGCCATTTCAAAACAGCACTGATGGTAATAGTAAGAGATCAGTGGACAACTGGGAGCCAACTAGATTTGTTAGGAAACTGGAACATGTACGTGAGAGAAGGACCAAGTCGCCCAAAAAAAGTCAAGTTGTGGATGAAGTACCTGACCTCATTTTTGTTGGAGGTCGTACATATAATGTAACAGTGAAGGACAAAGGAAGACTAGGTCCGTTCTGTGGTTGTAATTTTGTTGAAGCAGGGACAGCTTGTGGTAAGTTATAGACTTAAATAATACTTTGTAACTTAAATAATCTTTACTCTTCAATTTAGATTGTCCAGATGTATGTTAATTTGGAAAGTCATATCTGCTGATCAAAATTTGACTTGACTTCAGTACATAAATAATTTTAACTTTTCCTTTTATTGATCATGTATGTATACATTTAGTCAGAAATTCTTTAACAAAAATAAATGTTTAGTAGATGGACATCAGTGTACATGTGAACATTTGGTTATATCTAACTACAAGCACTGTTATTGTGTATCCCACCAACTATTAATAACACTAGTTCATTATAAGGAGGGCAATTGGGTCAATGTGGAGGTCAAAGTACAAATCACAAGTTGTCTTATATAATTAACTTCAGTAACCATTTTAATTTTTCATGAACTAGAATGACAGTAAAATAATAAATATAACATTAACTATTATGTTTCTAGTAGTTAGTTTTCCATCTACTTTGTTGATGTGTCAAGACTTCTTTGTCATTTGTTGAGTGGCCATGAGATAGATTCCATACATAGTAACACTAATACCAAACACTGATAAACCCATCGCTGATCTATAGACAAAACGGTCTGACTTGCCACGTAGGAAGACTGGAGCACCGTTACCACTCTGAAATAGATGAAAAATGATTAACAATATAGGAAACTCTAAGTGTCCATTGCACCTGCTATTTTAAAGATACTATCTAATGCTTAACTTAATCTTTAACAAATAGACAAATAAAATCTTCTTTAAGGTTACCTGGAATATTCTCTGATACACTGATACGTTGTTTGGTCTATACAAGTACTGGTCCATGGCGTTTTCAGCGTACTAAAAAGGCAGGGCGTGGTACAAGTGCTTTAATTAGAACATAACCCACATGGCCACTTTCAATTTTGTAGTTCTGGTATTTATTTTTTTACTTAATCTGAGCAGTAGCAAAAAAGTCCGTTATCTCACGTACACAGTGAACAAAGGAGAGGGGTTCAACCTAAGGCGAGATGTGTATATGAGAGCAGCCAGTTTGGTACGAAACCTCAGACAATCTACTAACCAAGATTGGATTATGGTATTACCTCCATGGCCTCATCTATACCACTGGAAATCCGATGTCTATCAACACTGGTTGCCATGGAAACAATTCTTTGATCTACCTAGTCTTAATAAATATGTCCCCTGTATTGAATATGATGAATACATACATAGGGAAGGCCATGTTATTGATGAAGTATGTAATTAATAATGTTTCTATCATAGCTTTGGTTTTTCCAGATTCTAGGGCTTCAGAATTTAAAAGATGCTTTTAAAAATGGAGGCCAATGGGTAGAGAAGGTTGTTGAAGAACCTTGTCATGAAGAGGTCTTCTACTATCGGGGAGAAGATGATCTTTGGGAGGGTGAATTTTTTAGTAGAGATGAAGTCCGTGCTAAAAAATTAACATGTTTATCAGTACAAGGACGAACCTCAGTTATAAAGTCTGAGTTAATTAAAAGAAGTAAAAAGTCAAAGTAACAATGATATCATTATAATAATTATACAATAATAATTGTTTATTGTATTAGGTCATTTTTAATTCTGCGCTTTGAACATCTGTTGCATGATGAGTTTGGTAGTCTAGATTACTGGAAAGCAAGTCTCTATTTAAAATACTGTATTGAACTTGCTATATCACTACATCTCTCCATCTAGGCTCGTGGGAGTATGGTTTATGCCAAACATCTTAGGAATGTTGGAAACCAGTACATGTTACAAGCTCTTAATTATGATCCAGGTGATGAAGATGGGCGGGCCCAACCTAAAGGAGGTGGAGGAAAGTACTTGGCGGTGCACTTACGTAGACAAGATTATCAGCGCTCTAAACCGAGTATAGTCCCTTCATTAGAGGGTGCAGCTGCTCAAATAAAACAACTAAAGAAAGAACAAAAGCTTGACGATGTCTTTATTTGTACAGATGCTCCAGAATCAGGTATTGATCATAGTGTGTGCATTAACTATTAGAATTCTAATAGACTGGTTTGAGTAGTGGTACATTAGTATGAAAGAAAAGGAGGTTATATAATTTATGTTGAGACTAAGCCTTGCATTGACAGCTTTGCTCAAGTAGGCTTGGTTTGAAAGAAAAGGTAGTTAGTTATATTGAGGCTTCATATAATGCTATACTACAGACAAGAAACAATACATTTAGTTCACTTTCATTACAAGTTCTTACTTAGCTCAGTTGGCACAGAGTATTAGTAGTTACATAATATCAAAGGTTGAGGTTGCAAGTTCAAATTCAGCAGTGGCACATTTTCCCTTAAATTTATGTGCATAACCTTTTCAGATAAGTCCAAGCTACAGAAACTCATAGGAGGTAAAGTGGTTTGGTTTGATCCAGCTAATTCAAATAAATATGGCGATGGAGGCGTGTCCATTATAGATCAGTGGATTGCAGGTCATGCACAGTTAAGTGGATAGTGGTGTCGTGATGATCACATGACTATCACATTGTTAGGTACTTTGTAGGTACAATTGACTCCACCTTCTCATATCGTATACGTGAAGATCGTCAATTTATGAGTTTCTCAGTTGAGAATACTTTCAATGATCTTTGTGGTCCTCAAGATAATGAGTTTGATCCTCATAGTTGCACACCACCTTCAAAATGGCTCATTGTAGAAGAAGCAAAAAGACATAATGAACTATAACAAACTTTAGGGGACCTAAGATATAATAACAAACAGTGGGAAATTTGAACTATGGGGACTGACTATTGAAGTTATTTATAATAATCATGTTCCAATTTGTACTGATTATTAATTACAATGTATAAGAGTAGTTCTTTACTGTCCACTATATTATACAATATTATGTGCATATTACATAGCAATAACATGGATGATACACAAACTTGTCAAGTTCATCTTTGACAATATAATAATAATATATCAGTAACAAAGAAAATGAAAGACAAACAGAATGCAATTTATACAAGGTAAAGAAATTATCAATAATTTTGACATGAAATTACAAACAGTCACGCAACATCATAATAGTTTGGTCAAAGTTATTTATATCTTACATGTATCAAGTGATTGCATTGTCTTAAACAAAGCTACTATGGTAATTTCTTCCACACTTTATAACTTAATAAACGACCTGAAAATCTATAAGAGTAAAAGAATACATTATTACATGGACGCTATTATATACTGACTTACTTGGAATGAGCATTGCTAAATACTAGTGTATAAACACCAGCTTTTTGGGCAACATACTCACCAGTTAGTACTGTTTTGTGAGACATAACTCGCCTCAATGGAAGGACCTAAACGAATGAGAAATTGAATTACTCTCCAGAATATAATCATAATTATCAGTTGTAAAATGCTTAATCTTGCAGCAATATACAACAATTATAATTCTTTAACTTTACAAGTAGCTCTCTATCATACCTCCATTGAAATCTCATCTTCTCTTTCTTGATATTTTAAGCCCACGGCAATCCCTTTGGGTTGTGAACTGAACTGCCATGACACAACAGTCCTTGGAGTCTCAACCAATACCAACACAGAATGGACACTCCCACCTTCAACTTCCATATCACTGACTTCTTGCATATCCGAACTTGTCGGACTCACTTGGTTTGATCCTTTACGATAATCCCCTGTCTCTTCTTCTAATCCATTGACAGTACTAGACTCCAAACTGGCTAGTTTAGTACGTAAAGCATGAACATCTAACCGAGAGTCTCCAGCTTCACCCTTTGGCATTGTATCAATGACACAAAACTCATCATCAGGGTCGACAGTTGTGTTATCAGTGGATGTCAGTGTATAGGTTGTTGTGGGATCTAGATCAAGCCTAGCATTATGAAGAGGTTCTACACTGTACTCGATAGAGTTCTCAAAAGAGCTTCTCTGGCTGGGTTCTTTTTTAGGACGTGTTAATTCTTTAAGATGTTGTAACAAAGACTCATCTGAGCCATCTAAAGGAGAGAGATGAAGAAGACTGCTATCGGAGAGAGGGACTCCACCAGGAAATGGATTAATACTAGTTGACATTCCCTCTCTAGATGGCAAAGGTACATCGAGATCTGAGGAAGAGGATTCAATAGGAGCTGTGGACTCTTCTATTAATGTATTGACAAGAGATGAAGCTTGGGGTGTTCTCAGTGACTGTATTCTATTGTAACAGCTTTCACAAACACGCACTGGATCCCTACAATAAAGATATACTCATTAAATGCATCATACTAATTTTATTAAAACTATGGGTGACAATTGAAATATCTATAATTAAGATTCTCAACACAATGATCATGGAACAGCACTAAGACATTGTACTATGCTATGAAAAAATGCATCAAAAAGGCTTTACCTTATTTAACTGAAAAAGAGTTGTAACCAGTATTAACCAGTATTAACTAGTATTAACTAGTATTAACCAGTATTAACCAGTATTAATTAGTATTAACCAATATTAACCACTCCAAGTAAGTTGATATAATATATTGATACAAGTCAATTTAAAAGACAAACTGTGGATACAAGCTAGCTTTGTTATTAAATAACAGTTTACCTCCAGCTAACATCACACATGTATCATTCATGTTAGTAAACTTACTTGTTTGATGGCAACTGAGCTTTATGACTACAACATGTTGTACAGTATACTTTCCCACAAGATCTACAGTGATGCTAGAAGAAAAGATTGAACTCAAATAATATATCGAGTTAATGAGATATACCTTTCTGTTAAATATTGTAAACAGTGTTTTACATCCCATACAATCAGTTATATCTCTACTATCTAACCATATCCCCTTTGCTACTTGTTCCTGTTCTAATTCATCTGCATGTTGCCACAAATTAACCTTCTGTCTGGAGGGAGGGTGAGAGGGAGGGAGGGAAGGAGAGAGAGAGAAAGAGAGAGAGAGAGAGAGAGAGAGAGAGAGAGAGACAGAGAGCAGAGAGAGACAGAGACATATCTACTACATTATCAATCCTACATACTGTAAGAGCTTTTGAAGAACTTTCCGTAGGTAATCATTTTCTTCTGATAACTTTCTAACTTGATTATTTAAACGTTGTCCATCTCTTGTCATTCTTTCTCTCTGGTCATCCCAATCTCTTTGCAGACGTAAAGACTCCTCTCTGACAGCATCTCGATTTAAAGTTTTCTAGAGAAGTTGGCTAGTTTATGTGACTGTACATTTGAGAATCTTACCTCTGTAAGCTGTTCATTTAAAGAACGAACTTCTTCCTGTAATTCTCGAGAGCGTGTGTTAGCAATAGCAAGTTGTTGTTGCAGTTCTTGATTCAACTCTTCTTTCTGATATAGAGCACCTCGAGCATGTGTTACTTGATCTGACAATTGCTGTACTTGTTCCTTTAATTCAACTAACAACGAGTCCTTTTTGAGAGAGGCCTAGAGAGAGAAATTATTCTTGTAATATTTGTGGGTTGACAATTAGGTTGGAAAGCAAACACACCAATTTATGCTGCTCAACAGCTGTGTATACTATAACTGACCTCATTAGTTTGTTGTAATTGTATGTTAGCAGTACTTAGTTGGAACCTCAGTGAAGCTGTCTCCTGTTCTACTAGTCCATGCATTGATTTCACTTCTTCTCGAATCATATCTCTCTCTTTTTCTGTTTCATAGTGGTCACCTAAAGTTGAAGCTAATTCTTCTCTCAAGCTTTCTATCTCATTTGTATGAGATAACTTTAATTTGTCTAGTTGTGTATGAAGCTGGTTCAGCTCTTCTTCTCTCTCATTTTTCTCAACCGTGACAGCTTCTATCTCTCGCTGGAGAACCTCTAGTTGTGATTTTCTCTCACTATCTTCCCTTACTTGTCTCTCTTCCAACAAAGAGACACTTTTAGCCAAGATACTTTTCAACTCACACTCTTGAGCAACTTGTAATAAGAGGTGTGAATTAGCGGAAGTAATGGCAGCTAAACTATGATGTGTATTAGCTAAGTCTTGTTCAAGTTGTGCTATCTGAGGTTGATAACTTTGATTGGTGGTCGCTTGTAATTTAGAATTCTCCTTGCGCAGTTGTGTGGTCAAAGTTTGGAGACCTGAGATCTATGAAATATAGCAACATGTCATAATGTTACATGTACATGTAATACCTCTTCTCTCTGCTCTAGTACTTGTGACCATAATTTATTTTTTTCTTCTTTGATAACTTGGAGCTGTAGACTAGAGCTAACTAACTCGTCTTCTTTTGATTCAAGCTCCTCCTGTAATTTCTCCTGTTTCTCTGACTCCATTTTTAACTTGGTCTCCATCTCAGCAACCTGGTTTTTTAATTGATGAATGAGCCTTTTACGTTTGTCATTGTTTTTTGTGACATCATTTGACATAGTAGAAACATAATCTTTGAGTAAAGACAGACCAGATGTGATGTCATCAAGATGTTTGACCTTTAAAGTAGGAAGGTTGGATAGATGACTGTAACCTTCAAACTCGTCAACAAGTAAAGTCCGTATTTCTTCAAGTAAAGAGCTCACGAGAGCTAAGTCAAAAGGTATTTCTTGTTTAGCAAATATCTCACTAGGTTCCTCTTCTATAGCTCTCTCTAACTTGTACTAAAATGGATTGATGAATGAAAAGATGGATAGAGGATGGATTGGTGGATAGATATATAAATAGATTGATGGATGGATAGATCATATACTCTGCAAACCTCTTGCGTAGTTCCTTTATCAATAGATTTTGCATCTCTCATCTTCAATGCTTTCAATATACCAGACATAGAGCTATTACTTTTCTGTGATTGATGATCAGGACTACTTTTAGAAAAAGACTTCCTAATGTATTTGTAAGATAAAATTGAAATAATAGAATTAATTAACTCACTGTACAAAGGAAGGCCAAGTCTCGTCCAAATCTAGTCCATCTACTGGAAGATCAAAGGTTACATCAGAAAGGTCATAGAGGGCACTAATGAGTCTTTGAGCGAGGGGTGGAGTCAGTAAGATACTGCTGGGAGTGTACCAATCCCTAAAGAGAATGACAATAGTTTGGATATGATAGATGAGTTCAAATGATAACAAAATGAATTAAATAAACTATTTATTTTAATTTCTAATTTCAACGACTCTCTCTCTCTCTCTCCTTACTTTGTCTTTTTAGATTTACTAAGTGAGTTTTGAACACAGTCTGCCAATAACTGATCACTTAAACACAAACGAATAAGGGCCCGCCCTTTTCCTTGGCCACTGACCAGCTGTATAGATAAATACATTTACATATTTTTAGAGATCTTATGCATGCCAAGATATTTATAATATATGTCAGCATATTCCTGTACCTCAGTTAGTACTTGGACCTTCTTGATTACTTGGTCCAAGGATTTAAGACCGTCTACATTTTCTGTGAGGTAGTGATAATAATCTTTTTTCTCTCCCCAGAAAGTAACCTTCTCTGTGAGAAGAATCTGTGATGGTGCACATTTTCATAATAATAAGAAAACTGACCTTTTTGTCCGTGTCGAAGAATGGCTTCCAAACTACGACAAAATCGTGCCACTTCTATTGTGTTATCATTGAGTGATGAACTTTGTTTGTTGTATACTGTCTTCAAACGATCTACTACAGCTATTTTAAAGCAATATGATGGTTGTCATGACAATAACAGGATTGAGTACCTTCCAGTTCTCTAATGAGATCTTCTCCATTTGCAAGCTCAATAACTTGCGTTTCTTCTCGCCCTCCTGATCCAGCTCCTCCTCCAACAGTCCCACTGCTGCTTTCTTGACCAGAGAATCGAATGAGATCATTCATGGTGTCTTGTTCTCCTGAAAGTGGGTGAGAAAAAAAAAAGAGCCTTAGAGGAGTGGGTGTGGTTTGCCTTTAGGTTAATTAGTTAATTAAACAGTTGTTAATTAGAAGGTGTGGTAACCAGTACAATCCTCTGTTATGTTATGCAGTTTCTGAACAAAACAGAGACAAGTCGTTCTTGTCATTTCAACAGATGATTGTGTTGAATTAGTTCATGAAATACCGTCATGTCACTTAAAAAGAAGTCTAATAAAAAGAACAGCAACCAACAGAGCCTGGCTGCTAGTGGAGGTGATTCAGTCATCAAAGGTGGTGGAACTTCATTGCCAGAAAGTTCTCGAACTCGTCTGCTGGAACTATTTTCAATGATTGAAAAAGAATTTGAAACACTTCATGCAGAAAATGCAGCGTGTAAGTTTTATGTATTACATGATGTTGCATTACATCATGTTAACATGTGTTATTATTATGTAATCCTTATTAATAACGGGGATCCCCTCGTTGTTAAGTTCATAGTCTTATTGAGTTTTCCCAGCACTAAATAACATTTGATTTGGACTATAGTCATGACTAGTGCCCAGATAACAAATGGTTCCCATGAATTATGTATATTGTTATTATATCCCAATGGACATATTAATGTGTTTGAATTCAGTACTAATTGTTGTTATTACTATTATTAATGGACTTATACTCCATTTTGTATATAATATAATATATGGTACATTTTATTTGTAATAGTACATGAAAAGGTAGATTCGTTGACTGAGCGTCTTGAACTAGTGATGAGTGAACGCACTACAAATATAGAATCATCGCATCCTTTATTGACATCAAGTACAGGTAGTACTCCGTCAGTATTATTACCAGCAGCTGAACTACTTTCTACAACACCACTTAGAAAAATTAAATCATGTAAGTTTGTCCATCTTTATCTACCCATCAATGTAGCCATTCATCCATTCACTCATCAATTCATCCATCCATCCATCCATTCATTCATCAATCCATCCATCCATTCATCAATCAATCCATTCATTCACTCATCAATCCATCCATCCATTCATTCATCAATCCATCCATTCATTCACTCATCAATCCATCCATCCATTCATCAATCCATCCATCCATCCATCCATTCATTCATCCATCCATCCATCCATCCATTCATTCATCAATCCATACATCCATTCATCCATTCATTCATTCATTCATCTATCCATCCATCCATTCATCCATCTATCCATCCATTCAGTCATTTATGGTATGTGACATATTCTTTAAAAATAAATTACAAACACAAATTAGTTGTCAGTTTTAATAGTATAGTTACATACACACAACAGCTGGTAACTATTATTAGCAGTTATCTTATCAAAGGTCAAATTTTTATCTCTATGTATATGTAGTAAATTGTATAGTACAATGTTGTGCTCACCTCTATAATCATCTGTATTATTTGCTGTGTAATACTGCCTTTGTCTAGAGTAATGTTCCTTTATAATCTACTATATTGTAGGAGTATAACGATGTTGTTGTTATGATTATTTTGGTGTCTAATACATGTTTTGTCATTGTTAGTTTACTAAGAGATTGCTATGTAAACATTCGTTCATAGTATGCAACAACATGTACTAGTTATATGAGTTATTGACTGTCTGTTATAGAGTGTACTAGTATATGAGTTATTGACTGTCTGTTATAGAGTGTACTAGTATATGAGTTATTGACTGTCTGTTATAGAGTGTACTAGTTATATGAGTTATTGACTGTCTGTTATAGAGTGTACTAGTTATATGAGTTATTGACTGTCTGTTATAGAGTGTACTAGTATATGAGTTATTGACTGTCTGTTATAGAGTGTACTAGTATATGAGTTATTGACTGTCTGTTATAGAGTGTACTAGTTATATGAGTTATTGACTGTCTGTTATAGAGTGTACTAGTATATGAGTTATTGACTGTCTGTTATAGAGTGTACTAGTATATGAGTTATTGACTGTCTATATGCTGACATTAAACTGCTTTTAACATGTTATCAATATGTTTTTACGTACTTTAGAATAAACAAATTATTTATAATTAACTGTTGACTAATTAAGACAATTAATTAAAATTTGTTTTAATGTTTTTAAAGGACATTAACAAATGCATTGTTTTGTGGGTTTTGCTGTTATCAATTTGTAGTCTTTACAAAATAAAATTGAAATAATTTATAGTATTAATATACTATTTTTTTGTTAAGTTATTATATAACAAATTATAGGATATAGTAATTATTTATAGCTATCACTAACAGCTGTTTCCACTTGTGTTTACTCTAGTTTAGTTCCTTTCATTAGCAATATATGCTGTGTGATTTTCCCTGCAGTGTATTTCAGGGGAATACACTGAGATAATAAGCACTGCTGTCATCTATTGTAAACATGTCTCACATAGTTCAGAGTCCATAGCCTTGTAAAGGAGATAGGAGTTTGTAGCTATATAGTTAGCATTGAGCAAAAAGACTGTTCTTCCTTTGCAAGTCTATGGACTCCTTTTGATATACATTTGGAAGTTATGTTTTGATACATCTGTTTTTCCCTCTCTCTAAAAACATATGTTTTTAGCCTTTAGTCAGTGAATGAGTTAATAATGCTTTTAGTTACCGTAAATGTCAAAATTTTTGAGGTAGTTATATTTTTGCGGTTGAGTGACATTGCGAAAATTAGACTCATGAATAATTAATAATTAATAATCAAGTTTTCGCAGTTGACACAAAACGCGAAATTATGAGTTCGGGAGAATTTTACACGCAAAAGTTTGAGTGGCGAAAATTTTGACATTTACGGTGTTTTTCAATTTCTGTAATTATAGTACATTTATGAACTGACAAATTATCTACTTTTATTATTATATTTATTAAACATATCTTGTATAATAAACAACTCCTTAATGTGTGTTTATTTTTTATTAGCTGGAACAACTATCACTAAGAAGTTAATGCCTGGCTCCAAAAAGGTTAGTCCTTAGATATTTTATTCTTTAAATAAGTTTTCATATTCTCTCTCTCTCTCTCTCTCTCTCTCTCTCTCTCTCTCTCTCTCAGGCTAGTACAAATCTCAAGCAGTTGTCACCAGAATGCTCATATATTTGTAGTTATTATGGACACAAAGATGGAGTATGGCATGTGTCTTCATCAAAGAATGGTCAAGCTATTATTGGATCAGCTTCGGCTGGTTAGTCACATGTTTAGTAAACATCTGTTACATGTTACATGTACTCTCGTTTATTCTCCAGACAATACAGCTTGTTTATGGGACATAAATAGCAGTACATTGTTACTCAAATATACTGGTCATACAGGATCAGGTGAGATATCACATGACATTGTTGTTGTTGTTACATTAACTTAAATATCATTTTATTTCAGTTAATTGTATTACATTTCATCCAAGTGATCCCTTAGCATGTACAGGTAATGTAATGTTATTGTACGTATGTTGTGTACCATAACTTGTTTATGTAGCCTCGGGAGATGGGTCTGCCCATATATGGAAGTCATCAGTTAATTCAACAGACAGACAAGTAATTAAGAGTAATAATTTATGTATTCTTGTATTTTTCTCTTTCTTTCCTCTTCTCTTCATTTTGTTTCCTTCTGTTATTATCTTTCTCTTTCTCTCTATCCTTCTCTTCTTCACTCTCTCCCTCTCTCTCTCTTTCTCCTTCCCTCCCTCTCCCTCCCCCACTCTCTTTTCCCTTCTTTATCTCCCTCTCCTTCCCTCTCTTTCTATTTCCTATTCTCCTTTCCCCCTTTCTCTCCTTTTCTAGTATACAAAACATGACTCTTCTGGTGAAGATAAAAGTGCATTTTCAGATGATGAGACATTAGATGTTAGTTCCTATGATGTCACTAGTACACTCAAGACACCTCTATTAGTTCTTGGGGAACATACTGGTAAGTTATTATAAAAGGACAATCTCCTATTTAATAGAGACAATACTAGTCCATTTTGTAAATGTGTGTTTGTCTAAGTTTTAAATTGCCCTTTAATTGCTATGTACACAGTTACCATAGCAACCATATAGCTGTTGTTGCTCTATGATGTGAACTAATTATATACTCTACTCTATACTCTTTGATGTAGCATGACTCCGCCCTGTTATTAATTGGATGTCATTGAATATTATAATTTACACTAGAGTTGGACGATGGTTAAATTTGAATTCTGTTTTAAAGTAATTAAAGCATTCCTTGGTGAAATATATCAATTGTTTGGCATTCATCAGCCCACATATAATTTGTACATAATTACAAGTCTTTTTGTTATTCTGTGATAGTTATGATTGCGATTTATCACTATAGTAGTATGTTCATTATGAATGTTCTCTCTATGTAGGTCCTGTGATGGCATGTGACTGGATGTCTGAAGGTAGTCAGCTGGTCACCGCTTCCTGGGATCACACTGCTCGACTTTGGGATGCACAAACTGGTTCTACGATACACACATTAAGAGGTGGGTGTGGTTTTAAAATTAAACCACGTACTAATTTAACATGTTCTGTTTTATTTAATTATCTCGTCCTAACAACAAGGCTTGTCTGTTAAAAATGTCTAAACATGAATTTTTTAGATAATCTTTTAAAGTACTGTTTTATGGACACACATAATAGCTCCATTGTACAGCTGTTATATTTAGTGGTACATGAATTGTTATGCATTCCTCAAGTGTGATATGACACGTACCATCAAATTAGAATATTAAAGTGACAATTTTAAAAGTCCAGTTTATTTTTCTATTATAATACACTGAAAAGTTAAAAGTCTATAAATATATATATATATATAAACTTTTAAAGAAATGTGTTGTCTGGAATAGAGGTGTCATGATATTGTGTTCCTTTGTATTTAAATAGTGATAATTCAGAGTTCATTATATCATACACAGGGTTAAATATGAAAGTTGTACTTTTGAATTTATGAGGACTTAATTTATGTATAATTCCAATAAGTCAGCCATATTGAAACAGTTTATTTCTGTTAGCTGTTTTGAGATTATGTTCATTTCAAAAGTGTTGGTTATAAAATAGTTTACATCTCTCTCTCTCTCTCTCTCTCTCTCTCTCATTAGGTCATGATGAAGAGCTGACTCATATCTGTACTCATCCTACTCAAAATCTTGTAGTTACCTCTTCTCGAGATACCACATTTAGATTATGGGACTTCAGAGCTCCTCCCATTCACTCTGTCAATGTATTTCAAGGCCACTCAAAGTATTACATCATTGTGACATCACTTTAGCTTATTAATGATGCAATTATTATGTAACCATAATTAATTGAAAAATAAGTGAAAATTAATTGCTATACTTAATAATAATTTATACTATACAAGATATAGTCTCACATGGTGCTAATATGATCTATTGTTTGTTACAGAGCCGTTAGTTCAGCTGTCTTTAGTCTGGAAGATAATGTCATAAGTGCTTCAGATGACCACACTGTGAAGGTACATCCTCTCCCCGTTTCTGCTGTGACTACTCTCTTTCTCTTTCTCTCTTTAGATATGGGATCTTCATAACATGCGATATCCTGTAGCCTCTATTCGTCTTGATTGTGGTATCAATAGAATAGCTGTCTCACATGATCATCATGTGCTTGCTGTTCCCTTGGATAACCGACATATCCGACTATATGATTTGGGAGGGAACAGAATTGCCAATTTGCCTCATCGAAATCGTAAGGTATGTCATTAACAGAAGAAAATACTATTTAAATGATGTACTAACGTGTACCAATAGCTTTACAATGATATGTCTGTCCATATTATAATTTAGGAACATGTTCGAATGGTGCATAGCGTATGCTGGTCACATGATAGTCTATCCTCATCTCCTGGACAAAGTAACTTGTTCTCTGGAGGATTTGATGCACGAATCATTGGCTGGAAAGTCCAGTACTGAATACACTTCTCTTTTACTTTTCTTGAAGGTTAGTAATGTCTGACTGTTCCCGTTTGAAGTATGTTAGGAATGTGGTCACACTCTGTTGATTCTTAATGAGTTTTGAGTGTAATATAGTGACCAGACACATCAGTCCTTGAGGCACTTCTCTACACTGTGGTCATGTGGTCACTTTGCTAACTATCTTATGTTAAACTCATTGAACATTGCTTGTCCTCTTCTCACTTGTACTTTACAGTTGATTGGTTATCACAGTTGTTACAATAGACTTTTGTCTGTACTAACTACACACGTCTTGTTTCCTATATTATAACTGGTTTGTTTTCCTTCAGGTCTGCTTCTCTGTTCTCTGACAACTTGTGTTTATAGTTTTGTACTTGTTTGTGGAATGGTTCCTATAACAGTTTAATAAATTACTTTGAATTAATAATTTTTCTGTATTATAATAATATTATTAAAAGACAATTCAAATATATTATAATTCAGTTACTATAATTATAGCATAATACACTATATCCTATAGTGTATGACCAAAAGTCCTATATATATTATGACTTCACATCACACTGACAAATTATACCAATTAACAAAGGAATTATTGAATTATTTGAGTAATTATGTAGAGACTTGAGTAGCTGTGTTGTTATGTAATATGGAAGTTGTATTGGCTACACCATATCTAACTCGCTCTCTTTTTCTCAGAATATAATGTAGCCATATCTAATAGCTATGGGTTTAGAAGACAAGTTTTGACTAAAGACTGAGACAATGATCTGTCATATAATTATGTCCTAACTGGTTTTGTGAACTAATGCATATTCCTAACACATAGTAGCATAGTAGGTTGAATTATGTGTGATTGTAATTATTAGAAGATAACTATTAATTGTTCTCATTTATGTATTTATAAGAAATTTTAAAATTTAAAGGGTCAATATTGAAAAAGAAAAACATTTTTGGTAGGTCATTGTACAGAGTAATATTATTTATATAAACAAATTACATTTTACAACATTTTATCATTCTACATCTACAAAATTATCAAAAATAAATGGCAACATATTTTATTAATTCACTTGAATTAAGTGATCAAGGAAACAAGAGTTTGGTGACCCCTTTAATCAATGAGGTAAACCAGCTGTAGGAACAAGAACAGCTGAAGGTACAACAGCATTAGAGGAAGTTAGCGATTCTAGTAGTAAACTATCTTGATGTAATTGGTTTGAGTTAATAGCCATATTTCCCATGACCATATTTGGAGAATCAGCTCGAACATGTGTTTCCAGTATCATTGGTAGCGGTGTTTTAATTTGTGGCTCAAAGTGTTGGAGAGGAACAGATCCAACATTTAGATAAGTCGCTGAGCTAGTGTCATTGGATATAAAATGGTTTTGAGAGTCAGTTGTCATGGCTACCATATCAGGTTGCTGTATGCTAGCGAAATCAGGCTGCATTGACTGGGGAAGGGGGAGGGGTTGCCGAGGGGAGGATTGAAGATCTGGAGGAGGGAGAGGTGGGGCCATGTTATGTGAGCGTTGCAAATCTTCGCTATATTCACTTCCAGAGACTGAGTATCGTGAGCTATGAGAGGAACGAAGGGATACTTCATCGCTATGACGACGATAATAAGGAGGGTTTGATTTTATATCGGACATCATCACAGAGTATTGTTGGTGATGTGTTCTCATAATAAGTTCAGGTGGTCGAAGGTTACGATAAGAATGAGGAGATATTTTAGTATACTCTCGACCGTGGTTACTGGATGGACTGGACAACCGAGAGGAGTGGCTAGAGAAAATTGAATGAGAGGAGTTTGAGTGATGACCAGACCCATTAAAGCTACTCACTAATGATGCGGTATCATCATTGCCTCCACCACTAGCAGCTGTGGGTATTCGAATTGGAGAGTTACCAAAACTAGAGTACCCACTCGAATGACTTTCGATTAGATTTGGATGGTAGGAGTGGTTTGGGTGTGAGTAACTATACATGTTATGATGGTTAGGATCAAATGCTGTGATCTCTGGGAGTGTTTGAAGATTAGGGGATGTATAGAAAGGTGTTCGAGTGTGGGGACCTCCTCCGTTAGAATAGGGAGGAGGAGGTTGGGAGAGTTGATAGGACATGGCTTGTTCACCCAACTGACTCGAAGGACTAAATTGCTCTGTTTTAATATCATCTTGGCTATAAAATTGGTCAGATTGATCTGACAAGACTGAGATGAGAGGAGGAACATTGTGATCCTCAGGTAGACTGGGATATTCTGTATCATAACCTGATGAATTATACCCACTCAATTGTGTACGACCCGACATCATCATGGCAAGCATCCCAGGTGCACATTGTGACTCACCAGACATGTACCCCATATCAATATTTGTGAACTGTGGCTGAGATGGTTTGGACTCGTCTGCTTTCTTTTTCTTATCAGTCTTACGAGGTTTACCAGTTTTCTTGTTTGTCTGAGGGGATTTGTTAGCAGCTGTCGTAGAGGAAGCAGTTTTAGGAATGTCCATAGCACTCTCTTCTGTGGAATCATCGACACTAGTCCGAACCTACAACAATATGATATTTAAACCTTACCATATATGGTATGTCTAATACATGTATACCCTATTAGATAACTTATTGCAACATGTAAAAATGTAATTAATAAAAAAAATGTCAAAAATTTAAGGTATTTTGTGGGACTTTAACTATCCCACATAATGACTTCAATATTATCCATACCTTTTTGTTAATTTGACAATTCTTCATGTGCTTTCTCCGTGATGATGGATCAGTGTAACGTTTAGTACATCCTGGATTTAGACAAGCATATGGTTTCTGAGAAAGGATAGACATAGTGATTAATTGTACTAGGAAAACAGATAGCTTTATATGTATATATTACGCTATAAGAGTGTGAGAATAATTCATTGATAGTTATTTGTTTTGTTGTAATTGTTTAATGATGTGAAACACTCTCATACAATCAATTACAGATTGTATGACTTCGTACCTTAATAATAGTGAGGTACAAAGTACATTAATTATATAAGGTAATTCACTCTATAGTAGACATTCCCCTATTAGAGGAAATCAGAGTGTCCTATACGGTCAAAATGCTGTTTCCTTTTGACAAGTCATCAACCACAAAATGTCAGTTTAAAAATAGCTCTTCAAAATAAAACGTCATTAATTTTGTGTCACCAATCTCTAGACTGGTCTTCCAGACGTTGCTGTACTTTTAAGAGTTCAATCAACAGTTTATTTATTGTTGTTTGATAAAGATCAGTTGAGTATGCTATCTTGGGAGTTGAGTAGTTAACAGGCATTACTTGTTAAATTACAAACAATTACAAAATGGTATTAATATTTGGACTATTTTGACCATAAAATCAGCCACTCTAGGACACCTGATTTAGCCCAATTATATAATAGTATTTACTGTAAGAATATCATAGCAATATTACTAGTATAATATTGGTAATGATAATATATTGCTCAGTTTTAGAGGATATTAATTTTGTGAACTATACCATTTAAAATTATGATAATAATTTATTTATGTGACATAAAATTATAGCAGATACAAATTTTTAGTTACTAAAATAATATCTATAATTAATACTGCCCTTATGGTCTACACTTCTTACCTCATCTGAATGAGTTCTATTCATATGCTTAGCACAGTCTGATGCATTGGAAAATGCTTTACCACAACCTTCGTATTTACACAAGTATGGTTTCTCTCCTGTATGAGATCGGAGATGAGTCTTGAGGTTCTCCAGACGTGAGTATGCCTTCTCACATCCTTCATACTAAAAGAGAGAAGATAATAAAATTTTATGATGCAATATAATCTACGAATGATTTAGTTTAAAATAGTTAACATTTTAGATATCACTATATTCATATACTTAATATTATTACTGGAATGTATATCAAGTCAAAATATGGAGGAGTGGTCATAAGACAAGAGATAAATGTAATCCAGGAATATGTGAAAATCATTACACAAAAATGAATATTGATTTTGTAAGCAATCGTGGCCTTCTGATGAGAATTACCAGTCGTGAATATCATTATCTTTGTTTATCTCAATGAGACTATGAATAATATTAAAAGTTGTAAGGGAACAGCTGTAAACATGCAGCCATCTTGTAGAGTACACATCTAATGTATGTATTTGTACAAATCTGTCAAGTACATTAGAGTACAGAAAAATGCTGAGGGTGCAGTTTATTGTCTGCAATAGCTGGCTAGAGAGATAGTAAATAAATAAACAGCCGACAAAAGGTTGAATAAAAGGTTAAAATATCAGTTAGTATGAGAGCATGTACTAAAAGTATATGTACACACATGATGTTATGAATGATGGGATATGAGAATTGTATAGTACTGTAATGGATTTGTTTATTTATGTGCAATAGTTGTAAATACATGTTTTTAAATGATTTAGTGAAAGTAGTTGTGTAATTGATGACCTATATTGTAGTAAGGATTATATAAGTAATTGATAACCTTATATTGTGGTAAGGATTATATATATATATATATATGGATATAGATGAATGGATGAACAGATCATTGAATGGGTAAACAATGGACAGATAGGTAAATAGATGAATGATGAATGGATAGATAAACAATATCAATGGAAGGGATTCTTCCTAACATGATACACAGTGTGAGGGTGTGCCATATATAATAACAATCTATAAGAGGAGTGTTAGCTATACACACACTCACTGTTCAATGGTATAGAGAGTAGGCTATGGTGAGTCAAACAATCCCTTAGGGTAGTAGTATCAATATATTATGCACATTACTGACTAATCATCCATATAAAAACTACATCCAGCTCATCTGTGGGTGTATATGATATTACTACTAACTTTACTACATTTTGTCTACTTTAAAACAGTCTCAGACTTATCTTGGTTACGGCTATTGGACTCATTTTGCTACAAGCACTAAAATTTTGTAATTTAATATTCCATTTATTTAACTACTTTTCCTAAAGATGACGTCAAATACAATAACAACCTAATATGTCTTATCGGTTGTAACTTAACAGCTTCAATCAATCAACCATATAACATGAGATATGTTGACAGAGTGTGACACTCCTACAGATTTGACAGTTCCCACACTATTTCTTTACTCTACAAAGGAGTGATGTACTATGATTTATTTTGCCAATGAGTCTCACATCATAAACACATTTTAATACCACATTACAAATATATATTTTAATGAGCAACTCAATAAGTCTTGTACTGTAGTAAATTTTGTCTAGTTAAAAGTGCTAAAATTTGTATGTATTGATTAAATTTTACTCAGGAATTTGAAGGCATATGCTATTACAAACCAAGAATGTCAAAGAAGAAGAGATATGAATGTTTGTGTTCTTGTAGTGGTTTACAATTACTACCACAACAAGTCAACTGTGCCTGGAATTTCTCCGAGTCTTGATACTAAAAACGTTTTTTGGCATTCCAATCAAATGCCCATTGTTGCCATTAGCAACACGATACTGTTTATTTTTCGCATGCATAAATTATGACTAATAATATAATACAATAAAGAGATACTGACATTTGTGATTGTTTCTTATGTAACAGCTGAATGTGCTATTAATAAAACTTATTAATAACTATTAAGTAATTAGCATGAAAACAAACAACAGCAGCTAAGTGGCAGCTGGCCTTGTAACATAATTCATATTATTATATTAAACAATGAATACTGTATATGTATTGGATATAGAATTATTTATTTTTAAGGAAGTATCGTCTAGTAACTAACAAAAAAGGATTTATAAGTTAGTTTATTATTTAACAATTAATAATTTCTGCTAATTTAGTTAATAGATCTGTCCAACCATCACTCATAATCGATCCATCCATTTATCCATTTAGCTATCAATGGATACACACACACACACACACACACATATATATGTACGTATTTGTGTTCTTATATTTTATTACATATACAGTGTATTATGGAACAATTCATATATTGTAATGTATCATTAATATGATAGGTAGTATCTCCTTAACAAGATCATATTGCACTAGTACATTCTTAATAACATAGAACTGATTGAGTATAAATCTGACACGTTGCAAATCACACCCAATATTAAATGATACCTTAATGTCAAGTGTTTTTATCTAAACACTTGACCTTTATGGCCTAAAGTTTCGAAAATTTTCTCCATCCCCACATACCCTCCCCACTCCTCCTACATTCCACTCCCACTCTAATCTTTCATGGGACAAACCAATCATTTACAGCTGGCTGATTTTGTAAGTAATACCTTACCTGACTAAAATATACAAAGACTCAGTGTTACTTACATGACATCTGTGAGGTTTTTCTCCTGTATGCCTTCGCATATGTACTAACAGCATATATTGAGCTTTGAAGGGACGATTATCTCTTACACACCCTGACCAACGACAGATAAACTCTTTACGACTATCTTGGTAAATATGCTCTGTGTTCACATGACAAACGAGGTGGTCCAGAGACTCACACTGTTGTTGACAATTTTCCCACATGCATCGATTATGATGAGGCTGTTCAACAGCAGGATATGCGTAATAAATTCTTCTATTTCTTTGTGACGATTTGTTATCAGACTCTGATGCGCTTTCAGTGAATGTTGAGCTATAGTCTGAGTTTTGCGTAAGTAGACTGAACTCATCTGATGGTTCTTGTTCCAACGAGGCTCTCATTGTCGAGAGAGGCTGGATACTTGCAGGACGGTCGGCAAGATCAGCTAATTCGGATATAATGGTCATTTCTTTTTTATCTTCATACTTGCATTTATCATATCCTTCCTCATTATAAAGTCCATTGATCTTTTCTTCATTGACTGCATTAGATTGTTGGGCATTATGGAAGAGAGGTGGATGGACAGCTTTGGACAAAGTTATAGCAGGTCGGTTAAAGGCATTGTGAACTGCTGGAGTAGTGTACAGAGATGGACTCAAATGGCCAAATGATCCTGCAGAACTACTCCTAGATTGTGCTATGAAATTTATCAAGGAAGTTGGTGATCCTCGAACTAAAGCATCTATATTGACAGAACTGGTTGAGAGAGGAGATATTGAAAGTGGTCTTTTCTTTCCAAGTTTTGCAGAGCCAAGAGGACTTAGAAATCCGGAGCCAATGGGAGATTGCATTTCAGAGAGATCAAATGAAAATGCTGAGCTTGGTAAATTTATGATTTGAGAAAGCGATTGAGGAGTGCCTATCATGTTACGCATTACATCTGGTGTTGCACCAGTAGGTAAATGCACCATAGAAGATCGACTGCTTCCATTTCTTTGGGGAGTAAATTGGATTTGGGACACCTCTGATCCTAAAGGAGTGTCCTGAGCCCCTCCTTGAGTGTATGGTTTAGTAGAACCTGAGTTTTGAGGTGGTGAGACAATGGACTCATCACTTGGCTCTGTGAGCATCATAGGACTTCCAACATCCATAGGTTCTGAATTTTCCTTATCTTTAGCAAATTTGCTGTAACTACATGAACTCAATTCTTGTGTCTCTTGTTTTAAACCTCTCCTTCCCGACGATCCTTCTCTCTCTCCCCGCTCCATGACCGTTTTTGCTTGTGCAGCTCTAATATAATGAATGAATTCGCTTGTCTACATGAAAAGAGAGAAAATCATAATGGAATATACATATAATAGTTTGTTTGTTACAAGGTGTGGCTCAGCTTCGTAAATTTATTCATCACCTTTTCAAGTCGAGTTGAGTCTCACCTAAGCAACAACGCAACGCTAAGATAGCTCTCCAGAGCTGGACCTGTTGTAAAATGATACACAGTTGCAACTAAACGCTTTCTTGCTCTAATAATTAGTATTATTAGAGTGACTTGGAAGCCATTCCACTGCAAAGCCGTTACTTTGATCTTAACCGTATTAATCTATTTGTGCAGTATAAAATAAACAAACATTGAAATATCAAATCAAGCGCACGCCTATTTTATTCACTTCATTGTTTACTTTTCGTTTTCATCTCTATGCTGAGAGAAAGAATAATAGAGCTATATAGTTAATTATGAATCGTGTAGATAGAGTCATTCAGATGTCGATGACTCATCAGAGTAATGGGAGCATAGCAGCAAACGGTAAAGTTAGGGTAAGTTTCGTATGATTTCTGTGTTTGTATAGTGTGGTTAGAAACCTTATTGAAAACCAAAGTTGTTTGCAAGAAAATACATGCAGTTCCTCTCTTTCTCCTCGTTCTAAACGTTTCACTTCACTGATTTCAGCCATCGCTGTTCCGATGTTGTATTGCAGTGCAGATATTCTAATTAAACGTACAGTGTTGTGATACTAGGAAAATTTTGATCAATGGAGAAAACTCATAGGCACTTCTTTCTTTCTGTTTCCGACTAGTTGAGCGGCCTTCTTCGTATTAGAAGCACAAATGGGAGCGTTTATAGGTCGTTTCTTCTTCTCTTGGCGACGAGGAATAAACGAGGCAGAAAGAGAGGATGACAGTTTAGGTAGTATTTCCTCCATTGATTCTCTCATTCCTCATGAACAGGCATCACCAAGTCCAATTAGAGTGAATGGAGGCGATTTAAAAGATTCTCCTATCGATAAACTCCCATTGGATTTGTTATTAAGGTTAGTCAAGCAAATTAAACATTGATTTTCAGTAAATGTGTCATTATACACAACATAACAATGACATACATCATAAAAGGATTTTAATACAGCCTCACCAGTATGGTTAAGAGCATATATTTTGACCACAATATATAAAAATTATTGACTAGTTAATTAACCATTATATTGGTTACTCTGACAGTTAACATTCTAGGTCTCTTCAATTCCATATTTCTTGCTACAATTATTAATCTTTTGCCCCTAATTTTAATAGTAAATATTTTATACACATAATGCTATTCACAATTTAATTGTTATGTATTAGTCAATTTAGTATTTCATTCACTAGGTCTAAATTAACGGAAATTAGTAAATATACCTGTAATACTACCTCTGTTACTTATCTCATAACATGATAATCAATATAGAGATCTTATTCATCGAATTTTCAAACTAGTTAATATAATATTAAGGTGTCTTCAGTAATTCTCATACATCCTAATTACATTACAACTTGTATATGTCTAGCATATGACAAGCATATGCTTGATCCACAAAGGGACAACTGAATGAAAAGCACATAAAGTACAGAGATTCTTGCTATTATACCAGTGTGGTGGTCTTGTGTTACATTTCTAGTTGATTTTCTGTATTTAATTTAGAATTTTTTCATTTCTGGATGTCATTTCATTATGTCGATGTGCTCAAGTCTCCAAGGTGGGTGTGACAGTGGGTGTGGCTTAGTTTTTTATCTTCTCTATAGAAATGGCATGAATTGGCATTAGATGGCAGTAACTGGCAACATGTTGACTTCTTTGAGTTTCAAGTTGACATTGGGGTAACTGTTTAATTAGTAATATACTGAAATATACAAGAGTAACCTAATCTCTATTAACAATATAGTAAACTGTTTATATTGAAAGCTTTATAGTGGACACTTTGAAACATTAGACAGTCACATTAAGTTTGTCTCAATTCAGGACGCACCAGACTAGCATTATTATATGTTACATAATGTTTGTCATGTATTGATACTTGTAACATAATATGTGTTGATAAACAATTATTTTCCTTAGGAACAAGTTGTAGACAGATTGTCAATGAGATGTGGAGGCTTTCTACGAACTCTAAGTTTAAAAGGATGTGAGTGGGTGGAAGACTCAGCTGTTAGGTAAGGCCCTGTAATTAAAACAATCAGTCATAGTCTATTAGAAATTATTGTAACTAAAGTATCTTAGCTTTTGTAAACTGGGACAATTAGTCTACAATTGGTCAATGTATTATATTTCAAGTCTATATATTGTTGCTATGGTAACTGTATTGATAAAAAGGAACTTATCAGATGCACATTTTTCTATTTATATTCATTGTAGCACCTTTTCCACTAACTGTCATAATATTGAGAAACTTATTCTCCACAAATGTCATCGACTTACTGATACTGCTGTAGAGGCTCTCAGTCAAAACTGTCCTAAACTATTGTATCTAGATCTTTCCTCTTGCAGAGCAATTTCTGACAAATCGTGTCAATATTTAGCGTAAGTTGACTTGTAATCTGATTAGAGAGAGTGGGAAATTAAAGTTAGAGTAATTTGAGGTCACACAATTAACTTTTGATCTGTCTTTAGTTACATTTGACTAATGTCAATGTTTAGTATTAGTTACATCTAATTGAATTTAAAAATGTGGGCAGTAGTCGTATAGTATTTTATCTTAAAAGGTTTAAGTTGTCATGGAATATAGCAATCAAAGTGTATACCTTGTGTCTTTGTTAAGGAATAAGTTTCTAGTCAACTTTGTGATATATGTTAATCTCAAATATTTTAGATCTGGTTGCAAGCAACTTGAACACATCGATTTATCGTACTGCTCTGTGACACATGAAGGTGTGATGTCACTTGTAGAAGGGTGTGGTCAATTAATTAGTCTCTCGTTGCAATACTGTGGAGAAGTGAGACCACTATTTTAATTATTGTTAATCTAACTACTTTAAATTTTAGATTAATGATGACACGTTACATCATGTTGGTAGTCATTGTCCATTATTAAGAAGATTGAACATACAAGCATGTCAGGTAAATAAGTGTCTCCTGACGTAATTTGCATGAATATTTTCTAGTTGGTGACTGATGCTGGCATAGAGGCTGTTAGTGGGGGTTGTAAGTCACTGGAGCGACTGAATATCTCAAGATTAGAGAGATTAACTGATCATACTCTGAGACAATTAGGTTCTTGTTGTCCTCATCTGAAGGATGTTGAGGCAGCCAGCTGTTCTCACTTCACTGATGCTGGTTTTACAGCATTATCTAATGTAAGTTTGTAGGAATATTGACACAGAATAGGAATGAGCCTGCAATAGAGAATTATGTTGGCATGGTAACAATATGAGCTTCAATGGAAGCTTAACTAGAGAATGTAAAAGATGGGAAATCAAAATGGAACTGGAGTAAATTAAAATTTCAATGTAATTTTATAATGATCATTCTTTCTTGTTGCCGTACAGGGCTGTAATGAATTAACTCGTATGGACTTAGAAGAATGTATTCTAGTTACAGATGTAACATTATCCAAGCTAGCTGCTAATTGTCCCAATTTGGAAAGTCTGGTAAATTTAAACCAGTTAACTAAAAGTTGTTTGAGTTCTTTTTGTCATATTAGATATTGTCTCATTGTGAACGGATTACTGATACTGGTATCAATCATTTAATTGATAGTCCCTGTGGAGAAACTTTGCAAGTTGTTGAGTTGGACAATTGTCCATTAATTACTGATGATACACTGGAAAGACTGAGGTATAATAGAAGTTAGTTGTTAGATTCTAAATGTTTCTCTCTCCTCCTCTTCCTTCTCAGATCTTGTAGATCTCTTAATCGTGTTGAAGTATTTGATTGTCAACAAATCTCAAGATTGGGTATACAAAGACTTCAGGTAAAATATGTTTCTATGGTTACAATCATTAATTTGTGGTTTGTTTATAGCATTTAAGACAAGATATTACTGTTCACGCCTACTTTCCACCATATCCACCTCAACCACCTCAACCTCAAAATAGACGGCGAGTAACTTGTCAATGTTGTAGTTTATTGTAGCCTAGCTCCACCCACTCTCACACCCATTTTTCAGCATCAATTATATCACTAGCAAGAAAATTATTTTTAACTGTTTTATTTTATTTCTCTCTTTCTACTATTCATTGCAAAATTGTGTTATAATCATTTCAAATCATCTAAAATCATATTATCATTATATCCATCATTAATAATATGCTTATATTATTAATATTCATAGTTGAATTATCGGGGGTCGAAAGGCAGTCTATGTTATGGCCTAATTGATACCAAAATACAGGGCCATCTTAAAATGACTTATACCACTAGTATTTATTGTTAAATTTTTACATGTGTACATTTCCCAAGTTTATGGTGAAGACAACAGTAGTTTGAAATGTATTGTGAAAACAGATTTCAGATAGTTGAATAAAAGACAGACATGATATGAGTGTTATATGTAAGGACTAGACAGTTTAGAGACCATAAAGAATAGGCAGAAGTCTGCCCCTGCTCATTACATCACTAATTATGGTATATTCTCTACTTGGAGCTTACTTTCTCCACTGACAACTTTATTCAACTTAGCAACTATTTCTACAACAAAAATCATATATTGATCAGTTGACACTGACTGGGGTTCGTCAGTACCTTTTGCAGGATTGAAAACACCACCTGTGTGTTGAGTACATACAGCACATCTTGTGGTCTTACGATAATGACTAATAGCACAAGACTCACAGAAATAGTGCCGACATCTGAGTAAGAGAAAAAAAATAAACAACATTTGATTGTGTAAATTAATGGATACAAAAATTTCATTACATCATAATGGAGTTATGACTTAATTGTTCCTTACTTAGTAACAACAGGATTTTTGAATTCTTCTCTACATAGATAACAAGCAAATGGTAGTTCATCTTTCTTGTCATAACTTATTTCAAACTCTGTAATCTCTGATGTGATGAGTCAATTGACATAGTGTAAGATAAGTGAGTCACTCACCTTCTTTGCTGTTTTGTTTCTCTTCCCATTCTTTTTCCAACTCCCAACCACTCTTGTAATCAGAACGATCGTGTAAAAACTTGCACGTATCTAGAGATAGAAAATGCATTGAAATCTATACTGTGTGCTTTATGGGTTTTTCATGAGTAAAAGCATTAATATAATGCTGTCGTCTTTTACCTCCAAAACCACAAGTTCCAGTTTCTTTATAGTCTTTACAGATATCAGGCTGATAGTCCCATCGTGTTGTTGCACGAAGAAATGTAGGGGCTCTTATAGGTCCTTTTTTATTAGCTGCATTCATTTGCGCAGAGTCTTTAGCTTCTACATATTTTGTATAGTTAGCTTGACCACGATAGATTTTGTCATCCTTTTTGCTTTTCAATACCTATAAATGGGGCATATCATAAGGGGTGTGACTTTATGATGAGTATTATATATACTTCATTCATCTTTTTGGATCTTTCAAAAATAGCTCTGGCGTCTCGATCATGTTCTGTCTCCGTCTCTAAAGTGGCAGTAGCTCCACGATCTGAGGGACCCTCACTTTCCTATTAATAGAATATATCAAATGATGTCATTCATTACTGTTACTATTATTAGTATCAAACTATCAATATCAAACCTTAGTTTTCTTTGATTCATAAGCAAAGAGGTTTCGTAATCTCTTTGCTTCCATATCTGTTTCTTCATCTTTGTCACTATCATTGTCCTCATCTGTTGGTTTATATTGTTTGCCTTTAGGACCTGTAGTCTATTAAAATACAGAAATACACAAATATTGATATATTAGTCCCCAACAATATTTTACTAAAGATATTATATCATACTAACAGTAGCTGCAAGGAGAGAATTTTTAGTTTTTCTCTCTTTCCGAATGACATATGATTCTTCGTCACTGTCATCTACAAAGAACAGAGAAATGTAATTATTAATGTAAGTGACATAAAAAATTACCTTCATCTGATGAGTCTTGTTTTTGTGGTCGTTTCCGAGCCATGCCTCCTTTACGATTAGATTTTTTGAAAAAAGTACATGGTTTGGTGTCTCCACTTGAGACCACACCCTCCTCTTTATCGTTGTCCATTTATTGTTGATTGAGAAATTTTTCTACCAGCATACAAGACAAAT
The DNA here is from genome assembly GCA_963965975.1 of Xestospongia bergquistia. Classification (NCBI taxonomy): domain Eukaryota; kingdom Metazoa; phylum Porifera; class Demospongiae; order Haplosclerida; family Petrosiidae; genus Xestospongia; species Xestospongia bergquistia. Next base: position 1,638,078 of record OZ014425.1, read on the forward strand.
AACCATGCAATCAGTACAAGAAGATAGAGAAACTGTAACAAGTAGAGTAAAATAATAATATAAGTAAGTATTATATTACCAATGACACGACTCTCTCAGCTGATCTTGGAGTTAGTTTCATTTCAACAAACACACATCCATGTCTTAGATAGGCGTGGCCAAAAAGGTTTACCACTCCCACAACAATAGTCAGCTATGGGTAACAAGAACAGTGGAAATGCAGAAGCAACTGCTCTCAATTACACTCCTCGCGACGAAACAGAACGTACATACACTCGCCCTCCAATGCCTCTTCCTCATCACTTACCACCCTCACCAGTATTTCCAAAGAGATCCTACACAAGTAAGTTTACTCTGTCTTTGTGTGTCACTGATTAGTAACCTTTTCGTTTAGTGGTTGAAACTCGAAAGTATCCTGAGGTTTATACTCAAGTAGCACCGACTCTTGTGCGAGCTGGAAGTGCTTCATCTTTACGCCCTCTTACCAGTACCAATTCGATGCCAAAAAGTGTCTCCTCAGATGACTTAGCTGACCATATTATTGAAACCACACCCAAAGACAATTCAGATGAAGTACCATTAGGTGCTAGTATTGTAGTCACATTTGATAAAGATGTAAGAACTGTGAATGTTAATAAACTGTTTGAGGTATGTTACTACTGGCGAGTTCAACTGCTACATCTAGGTATATGATTGGCAAAGAACACCATACCATACTTTTATATGAAATAATACTACTCTCTAGACCCTAAATTATTAATTTTGCATCACACTACAACTTTTCTCTGCCAGCTACCCAGACATTTTATAGTTTAATACACCCTACTTAGTTACTACCCATTATTGATTTAGTACTATATATCAATTTATTACAGGTGTCATGTGATTCTCATGACTCCAATTTCAATCCAATAAAAGGACGTGCCAGTTATGAAGCTCGACAGATGAAAGCTGAATTTATACCTGACAACACACTCTTTCCTAATTCCAAATATACTGTAACATTAAATGGTAAAGCTGTTACTACCACTCAGTGCAGTCACAGTGCAAACATCAAAGATGTATCCTTCTCTTTTCATACTAGTAATCCGCCTCCAAAGAGCGTAGGCATAAGATTAAAGGGTCAATCAGATGTAAGTGGCCCGTTATCTGTTGCTACAATACCAATATTTACTTTGAATTGTCAATAGTTTTCTAAAAAACATGTTTGTAGTTGTGTATGTCAACAAAGCTAGACATCACAAAGACAGTACTATATTTATTATTATATTGTAGTTTATATACACTAACTAGATTGTTTTTGCTTATAAAATTGTAATTGTATTTGTATATATACTTTACATATAGTGAGGTAAATGTTGTTTACTTAGAAATATATATATTTATATATCTAGGCAGAACAACTACAAATTGCTAATTATTACTATCTCTATAATTCCCTTATCAATTGGAGTACCAAGAAGTGGGGCTGCTCAGGTAAGTAACTACACGTGAAGTCTATAAAAGTATAGCTTTTCTCAGGAGCCTCGGCTCTGGATTTTAAATTAATTACTCATCTCTTATACATCTAACACAATTGTAATTCATTTACATTATCTTCTCCTCAGATGAGCACATAATTGGTTTGTACAGTGAATGTGATGGAAAGTTAACACCATTAAAAGCAGATTTAGATGTTCTTAATGTCAAAGAAGATGAAGTCATTGTCATAGAAATTAAAGACTAAATCTTATCATTTTTTGGGCCAATATCATTGTTTGCCAAGTGGACCAATTCTATAGACTTCATTTCTATACTTTTAATTATAAGTGTTCATGCTCCAATGTTTCTTTTAACATCCTAAAAATAAAGCATAATGTATAATAATAATAAGTGTGCATAAGTAAGGAGACAATAGTGTTGAGTTTGCACATGATGGAGAGAAAGATTGAAGCTTATCTAGAAAAACTATGCCAAGGGTTGAGTGGATCATGATAAGTGTTAGGAAAAGCTGAAGATTGTCATGGTTCATCTAAAACAATAAAAAAAATATTAGAGTATACGATTGTATTACATAAAGCATTGTTACACATAGATGGAAACCATCATTATTATTATAGTTAATACACAAAAATTGTGTTAAAAAGATATAACATATGATGACACCAATAGCACAATTAACAACAACACTAGTAAGTTAAATATGATCACTTGATGAAGACATCACATATTTACAGAGCACTGACCTTCCTTTGCATTTTCATGCCACGTCAATTTACTTTCATAGAATTTGATCACCATTTGAGGTATAAGTGAGTTAGCTTCTGTTGCATATACAAGCTCTGGTGTCTCTACATCTTTCCTACACACAAGACACAAAATTAAACATAGAAATAGAATCAAAAGAATAATATTATAGTCAAAAAACACAGGAGTCATATTTGGTTTTAAAAGAATGCTTAATTTTGTTATTGTACATTAAAGATGAAACTATTGTGTATTGTTAAGTACTATACTAAGTATCCCAAATCACTAATCAGCTATAATATATACAAAATTGTGACACTGTTATTAATGTACATGTATGGTAATGATTCTATTAGAGATATCTTACTAAAATTACCATTTGATTAAGAATAATATCTGTCCAGACTCTTCTGTTGCTCCTAAGATCTCCTCTGCTTCCCAGCCTTTTGTAAATCCTGATGGAGCAGCTGCTGTATTCTCTTTTTCCTCACTCCCTTCTTCTCCACTTCCACCATTTAAAACTGGAGATCCTTCCTGCTGCTCCACTTTTGTCACCGGCAAAGGAGATGAAGCTATTGTTTTATTTACTGTTTTCTGTTTCCCTTTAGTCTTGCCATTCTTTAACTTGCTTGGTATTGATGACGCTGGTAATGGTGAGTTGTTTGATGAGGTATCTTGTGGTTTTCCATGAGATTCTGACCAATGTCTTTCAAAATCTTCAATGAGTTCAGGACAATCTAGGTTGTCCACTGGCTCCCATGTGTTCTCACTATCCGGATATCCTGACCACTTCAAAAAATAATAGGTTTTACCACCAGTGATTTTTTTCTTCAAGATTTTCTCAACAATGAAGATGTCTTCTTCTACGTGTGGCTTTTTGGCTTTCCTTGTTTTCTTTGTTTTGGGCATTTCTCTGAGTTTTGCTTTAGTTTTCTTCACGCTTCGATGTCCTCGATGTCCTCGATGTCGTTATCCCGCCAAATATCTTTCTAATTTAACGTGCGGTAGCACATGTAAACGAAATAATTTTGAAATATGGCTATTCCTAAAGCTGTATCCGTCACAGATAAAGTTTTAGAAACTGCTGTCGGTAGGTTAGATCTTTAAATGATATTTCTGTTTAAATTTATCAAATTTAGGTCGATTCCAATGGCCAAAAGATGCTGAATTATATTATCTCCCGCTAGGTACAACATCACATGATACTCACATGATCATTTGTATTTTCATATTAGAACGAGAAGTATTACCAGACAAAGCAAGACGATTAATGTTTCAAGTAATTTGAAAGCACACAAAATAAAACATTTGTAGTTTGTTCAACATTCCATGATCTTCATCATCTTCAAATTATACAGAATGTATTTGTTCTACATACATCAGAGCAAGTTCAGCCATTCTTGTGTGTTTAACACACAATTCATTCTCTTTGTTATTGTACTGAAGTAAACCATTTATAATATGTAGTAATAATAACAGCTTCTATCCCGTTGGCTTATAGTCTTGTGGGACCAGACATATGGAAAAAAAAACTTTCCTCATACATCTGGCCACATGAGACTAGTTGACATCATGACATCACTGGCCTCTATATAAAATTCTACTTTTATTTCATTTTATATTTTTAGGCCTATTTGAGATTTGCAGGTCTTGCATACACAGATCATCCAGCTATTAATGCAGATTATATGTCTCCTTCTGGTATGAATAGAATTGATGTAGGATTGAAAATAACCTGTTTTGTCTACATAGGTCAGTCACCATTTCTTGTTTTACAATTTGGATCAAAACCCATCATTTTTCATGATTTATTTCAGCTCATTGAGTTTCTAGATTCACAGGTGGTCTTATCTAGCCATTCATCCATTAATCCATCCATCTATTCATCCCTATAATCATCTATAGAAACTTGGAATTGACAGAGACCTTGATAAGAGAGAACAGGCACATTGTAAAGCCTTTATATCGTTAGTTAAGACAATGTTAATATCAATGGTCAGTTTTGTCAGTATAATTATGGTCAATGACTTAATTGTCCTATAGAACTATGAGACATGGGTTTCACCCCTATTATTAAAGGTAATGTCCAACTAATTAAGTACTCTTGTAACTAATAGCTATAAAATATTTTATTCAATTTACTTTTAAAATGTTGTATTATTTTTCAACAGTGAATGAACTAAACAATAGTTTTGTATGATACATAATAACTTTAGAAGTGTAGTAATTGTGTGATATTAATGGATCACTAGGGTGTTTATATAGTCAGACAATGTGTTCATTATATCAAAGGAATATTATTATAAGGAAACTTAGTTTGCCTTATGTCCTATATATACATACTGGGCCTTAATATGAAGTGTTGTGTATATACCAATAACTGCTCTATTGTTTTGCCTTATTAGCACACCCTGACCAAGTATGCTTATGGCCTTCCTTGGCCCCTTAGACACATTGTTCCTTATACTCAATATGCTCACTATTGTTGGTACCATTGGGACTTGTATTGGCAAAAAGAAGAGATTATACTTGAAAGATTTGAAGAAGCATGTAAAGCTTTATCAATACATCTTGGAGGCAATGATACCTTCTATCAATCAGGGTAAGTATTATATTAAATCTATAGATGTTTTATTTTATCTCCAGACCAACAACATTAGATGCGATTGTGTACGGATGTGTTGAAGCAATTTTAACATTTCAGCCAAAGACAAGATTGGCAGACATTTTAATAATGTATCCTAATTTGGGTCAGTTTTGTCAGTCTTCTGTCCAATCTCAACGAAAAGGTCTACAGTTTATTACATCTCCGTCAAATATTAACTTAGCATCTCTTGACAAATAAGATTTATTTCAAATCCAGATAAATTTGGGATAAAATGATATAAATCAATTCAATATGAATCTGATTCAATATGAATCTGATAATTTTTTAGTCAATGTGGGGACGTTCTGTCTCAGCTTGCCTGTCCCCTATTTCATTCTTTTTATCTTGATTATCATCAACATTAAGAGGGGTAGTTGGTATTGTGGGGGGGCTACTAGGTTGTGGTCGTACAACATTGTTTGTTAAATGAGTAGTATATTTTAGAACAGGTTTAGTTTTATGAGCAGGGTTAACATGATAGCAATATGCACAACGAAAAGCTGAAAATGAGAAGAGTAAGTAATAATATTACAACATTGCCACAAATATAATGACATTGTAATGAGACAATGGTCAGTAATGGATAGATAAGCTAGACTATGTTAAGATCAGTATGGTATGACATATACAAAGTACAAAGCTTGAGAGTGGAAGTTACTATTGAGCTTATAACAATGACAGCTGTACTGCAAATAGTGTACTTTGGTATAAACAAGTCCAAAAGATCATAGGTCCTAGGGACCATAGATCTTTACACAACACATTATATTAGTGGTGTAGTACAATTACTTACTCAGGTATTCAAAGTCATCTTTTAATGCCATACCATTGTGAGAATGACATTCTGAGCAGATGAGAGCATAACGATTATTAGGACCATCACCCACTAAATACTCAACTACCTATTATTACAAGAGAATATGATATCAACTCATTGAAAGATAAGGTATACTTTATCAAAGCCAGATCTTTCTCTTGGCATAATTGGTACTGGAACAGGTGGTCCAGGAGCAGCTCCAATACAGTGCCCTGTTAATTATAAATTAATTACGAATTAATTAGTTGTTATTGCTTTACCAGGAGGAATAAAAGCGTTCGTTTGGAGGGGAGCAGACATTCTAGGTACAGCACTGACAGTACTGGTACTTAGTGATTGAGGGGGGGAAGACGTAGAGGATGTGATTGAGATATTGGAAGGAGACGGAGAACTAGTTTCCTGAGAAATGTATGGAGGAGCATGTTGATGAGATTGCATAAGAACGGGATGAGGGGGGTTAGGTGCTCTACGCTGACGAACTAGAATATCAAAGGATGTATTCAAATGTAATAATTTGAGACTAAATTACCAGTTTCTTGTTTCTGTGATCTCTCGGGAGAGGCAGGAGCAGGGGGAAGAAGAGATGGATGATTAGGAGCATATTTTTGTAATAATTCACGCGCCATTTTGTATGGTTCCTTTTCCATCACATCATCCAGCTGTGTATGTGTGAAATATTAAATTACATATAATTAAATTGTAGGTAAGGGACTGTAATATCAGTATGTTAAGGCTACTCTCTAAATCCAAATATGTCTTTCTACTGCATAGCAGGTACCATGTGTGATACTTACAACTTTATTCATGTCACTTTGTAATATTTGGATAGCAACATCTGTATGTGAAAATAAAAACCTCTTAACAAAGCACATTTTAAATTCAATAAAGATTACAATATTGTTATTCCTTCAGTTTTAAGTTCTTACCATATCGTGTTTTCTGGTGAGCAAAGTACATATTTAGGAGTTTCTTAAGCCCATAAAACCTGATGAGACAAGTTAAAATAACTGGTTTGACGAGTTTGCTTACATTATTGGTAAGAGAGCAATGAGAAGTATATACACCACTGATACCTCCGGTGTAAATACATGGATGAACCACACCCACAATATAACACCCACTCCAATTAGAAGGGGATAAACGAGTAGAAAAGCTACAAAGAGACTTCCAACTAATGTTAGTTCACATTGCTGCTGTTTTGTACGACGTTGCGTTAATTTTTGAATTTCCTAAAAAACAACATCTTAATTATGATGGCATTGTTTCAAATTACAAACTTACATTTTCCAGAATTTCAAGAGTCTCTTTGCTTGATTTTTGATGCTAGGTAATAAATAAAATTATTGATAAGGTTTATTAGACAGCAGACAATTATATGTGCGTTCTTACCTTCCATGTTGGCAGTATTCCTCCCATGATGAAAGAGTTATCCGTAATATGAGGGGGCGTGCCGACCGTATAAGGACAACTAATAATTGGATTTAATTATTAAGTTCCATTGTGTGTTACCATGGTGATGTTTATCAAAGCCTCAAGTTATGGCAAAGTTCGTTGTAGCAGGAAGAGCAGGTTGTTCATCTTATGCTAGAGCTGAAATGCTGGCAGATACATTGGCTAGCAAATTGCCAGATTTCAGAGTGAATAAGGTTCATATAAGTTCTGTCAACTCACGTATATCTATATAATACTAATCTGTGTATCTTAAATAGATATTATTTAGCCAAGAAGAATGGCCCTCGTGGGTGCAAGAGCAGTGTACTAAGAATGGATGGTCTCATCCTCCTTCACTTTCTCCTCTAATTTGGCGGGAATTAATTGATCGAGGTGGTAAAGGCATATACATGGGAGGTGTGGCTGAATTGGAAGACTACGCTCAACATTACTATGACATGTCACCCAATACAACAAACAGCATTGAATCAAACATTGCAACAGAGAACCTTGATACATTCCAGACCCTTCATTTAGAAGCCATTAAAAACAAACCACCAGACCCTATTCGTGTATGTATAAGCCACGCCTCCTCTCCTATAGCATATCACTTAACTGGATTGATACTAACACAAAAAATCTTCCAAAGCTCCAAGCTCCACCTAGTTTTATATGACCACACCCAACATGTCGAATCCTTGAAGGGGCTGGCAATGGAACTACAAGATATGGCCTGCTCTAACTTGGCCGATGTCACGGTAACAGACTCCACTCATGAAGCCTTCAAAGCAATATCAGCTGCTTTTCTTCTTGACTATAATGAACCTATAAAAGTAGATAATCAGGAAGAAATTGAGGATATAAAGAAAAGAGAACTATTCCAAGCTGCTCGTACTTATATGAATTATGCTGGTATAATGGATTTCAGTGCTGAGAAAAATGTACATGTGATATTAATAGGACCTTATGCTAATACTGGTGCAGCTTTAATGGCAAAGACTGTATCATCTATTGAGAAGACACAATTCATTGCCTCACCTGCATTGGCAGAATGTCAGGCTCGATCAATTCTTGCATCAAAATTAGGTGTGGCTACTTCTGATATTAGACAGGTGGGAATATGGGGATCATCCGAGGGTCATGTAATCCCTGATACCACTCACACCTTGGTACATCATCACCAAGGCTCCATAGTTGGTCCTGATGACTTCTCTCTTCCACTACGACAATGTCTCTTTGAACAAAAATGGCTAAAGGAAGATTTTCAGACTCTTTTTGCATCTCGTCACATCAATTTAAGTTGCTATGGAAACCAAGGCACCTGTTTAGCTCAAGCTGTAGCTTTGGTAAACTTAATGGAAAGTTGGTGGTTGGGAGATGGGGCGTGGCATTCTGTGGGTGTGGTCTTAGAGGGAGAAGAGTTGGCTCTATGTTATCCGTGCTATTGTAAAGATGGGAAATGGGAGAGAATACCAAACATAGAGATAGGAGAAGAAATTAAAGAGGAAGTTGAAAGAGAAGTTGAAAGATTGAGAGAAGAATTTACAAAAACATTACAAATAACTGAAACTCACGTCAGCACTAATGAAGACACACCTACCAGTGAACAATAATTAAAAAGTGCAAACAAATTTAAAAATATGATATTAATAATAATTATTAATTATCACACTTATTTCAGTTAGAGTTTGCTGACAGTGAGATATAACATCTGTCACATACACGTACTGGATCAGAATAACCTTTGTCCAACAAAGGATACTTCTTAGTGGAACATGGACCACAATACACACCCCCACACTGACGACAATGATGCTAAGAGAAAGTAATAGTCATTATTAGACTAGCCATATTAATACTTAGTATAACAGCATCAATATATACAAATACTAATGATAGAATGGTGTGCTATAATTGTTGTAACTACTCTATGTGACATACTCTTCTTCTAATAGGAGTAAATGTCTTACGACAAGCCATACATCCTTTGGCTTCTTCGTCAGGTACCCAACCATGTAGAACTAAACAACCAACATGTTCTTCACCACAAGCTACCATTTGAACTCTTTTCTCAATAAGAACGTCAACGGGCTGGGGCTGACTCCTATAGACACAAGATATAAACAATATATACAGTTATTGAGATAAAATCAATAGGAATGAAACAAAACAAAGTATGCAAATATCAATTAGTGTATTAACTATGCATATTGAAACTGAAAATACAACATCTTTTGTTATCTCACATTTACTATAGAAAAAACTTACATACTCTTGCGTGATGCCTCTCCATGACCTGGTTGGCCACTGAGACCACACCCCCAAGTATAAAGTTGTCCTACATTTGTTATTAAGACTGTAAAATTAGCACCACAAACAATTTGAGATGGGCGTGTCCCAGTTGGTAACATTACAGGACGAGGTTTTAATATCTCTCCGAAAACATTTGATGGTACACCACATTGTCCATAGGCATTGTCTCCCCAGCAATAGGCCATTCCATTAGCTATAAAATTATTATTTAAAACCTATTTTTTTTGGTTTACCTGTTACAACTGCTGTATGTCCATAACCACAGCTAACATCCTCAACAGTTTGTTCACTATTAACAGAGAAACAATAACTAAAACTCAACTTATCAAGAGCTTTTGTTTAGTAATAATTTTAGCTTCTCAAATACATAATATTATATATATATATAATATACATACACATATATAGATAGATTTACTTGAAGTTATCAATGTGTGTTGGAGTAAAGAGTGATTTTAGTTCTCCGTGACCTAGTTGACCTCTAGCTCCCCACCCCCACATCCACAATAAACCATCCTCTAGTTAAAGACAACATTTGTATTAAAGTGTCTATAACAAACTACATTAAGTACCATCTATAGCAGCTGAATGATGTCGACCGCATGACACTTTAGCGACTGAGACTATTTTCAATATTTTAGTTGGTATAGTGACCTCTTTTTCATGGTCTAGACCGAGCTCCCCAAATTTATTCTGTCCAAAGGAATAGACAAAACCTTCTTCATCACATGCTAAAGTATGTGACCGTCCACAAGACACTTGAACAATCTTGACAGAATATAAAGACTCTACAAGACGTGGCACAACTTGTTTCATTCTCCCTCCATCAACATTGTAACCAAGAAAAGATCCTGCTTTGCCCCAAGTATATAAATTGCCCACTTCTATTGAGTGAAATATAAGACTTTAGCACAAGAACATATGCACAAGATACAATACCAAACTTATTAACATGATAGTATTTCTAGTTTACTTGTTATGGCAGCTGAATGGTTTTCATGGCAAGCAACAAATGTAACTTGAGTACCTCTCAGAGGAGCATCAATCATTAGTGGAGAATATCTGTCTCGAAGGTTCCCGTGACCAAGACAGCCACTGGAACCAGAACCCCATGAGAAAATCTCTCCTTTTCCTATAAGAAATGATGACTTTTCTCCCAGTAATATGGGACTTACCACTTAATGCTAAAGTATGTGCTCCTCCACAGGCTATCATTGCTATATTATGTCCCAATAGAGACTCTACAACTCTGGGTTGTGACTCAGAGTCATCATCTTTATGACCTAATCGTCCACTTCCACCCCCACCCCACATATAGAGATCACAATTACTCTCCTTGACATAGACTGTGGTCTTTATTGTACCAAGTTGAACTTGCAACTTGCTTTGAACTGAGTCACCAATCTCTTTTAGTCTATCATTAACACTTTCTATATCATTATAGCCCTCTAGTAGTGCCTACAAATGAAAGGGAAGATACTGTATCCAAGTTAGGGAGAGAGAGATCAGTACCTTTAATCCTGTTGTCCATGTATCAAATTCTTTTTTATCTTTACAAACAATATCAAGAGATCGATCAGAATAAAGCAGTGAGAATGATACAGGCTGTTCAAAGAAAAAAGTGCTGATATGTCATATTCAATATTGGGACTTGATTCTCACTTCACATTGTGGTAGAGGGTTCTTTACAAATATTGGAGTCACTTGACCTAGTTTCATTTCAGTAATTTGAGATATAAGAACAGCAGCATCTGTCTTTTTAGATGACTCCCACATGAGTCGTGTAAGATCTGATGTGAGTCGAAACTGTCGAAAATGGGGTTTACCCTATCAATCATATAGAATGCTGTGATTCATGTCTAGATTTTAATATATACTCACTGATCTTCCTGCTTTCAATAGAGTTGATCCATGAATTAACTGACAAATAGCAGTCAGTTTTTGTTCTTCAGTCAATTCACTCATTTTCACTTTGATAAAGTTGCTTGTCGGGGGCACGGGGTAATATTATTATAAAATATTATCGGTCTCTGTGTGGGGTTCTAGTAAAATTTTTTAATAATCGTTATCGAAGTAATCTCAATTTCATATTATAATATTGTAGTTTTTTTAAATTGAATATCGAATAATTATAATTCGTTCAAAATTGCCCATACTTGGAGATAAAAAAATCTGATTTTAATATTACAACATTTATGTGTGAACAATGTATTATAAGATACTTAAGATTCCCATATCTTTTAGTTGTTCAGTTGCTATAGCAATCCAGTCTCCTTTATTAGCTGCAGGATTGATAGGTGAGGGGTGTGTTATAGAGCCTACTTCCACTTTCCACTGATTGAAATCTTTCAAAATACACTTACATCTCTGTTCAACATACTTTCCTACAGTGACAATATACTTTATTTGTAGAAGCTGGATAACTTCCAGAAGTGCTGAGTCAGAAATCAACTCTAGTCTGTCTCTTTCAGGACGTTTTAAAGTGGGTGGAGTCACATTCTTACCACTTACAGTCATAAAACACAGTGGACAATAATTGTGAACATAACAATTGGCAAAAAAATTTTGTGGGGTTCCTGAAAGAGATCTTATAAGTCCCCAAAATCGAGTTCCAGAAACTTCATTCCGAGTACATGATAGACCCAGAATGGGTCTTTTTGGATGTTCATTAGATGGTTTATTTACATGACCTCTAATACCAAGCCAATCTTGAACTTGTGTGACATCACCAAATGGTACCTATACAATGATTATTACAAGTTTAATAACATTTCCTTTTAACTTACTCCATTTTGAGCCATACCAAATGGTCCTGGGTTCATACCAAGGAACATCACTTTCTTAGGCCCATTTCCATACTGTCTGACGAACTGGGAATGTGTTTCTGAGGCATAGTCCAATGGATTATAGATGTGTGTTACTTTGCTTGATGAGTAATCAATGTCAAGTAAACTATGACATTGTTTCTGTTCTATTGATAGAAGTAATTCTATTGTATTGGGACTCGTTAATTTGGGAGGAAGTGATGTAGCCTGGACAAGTTCAAATTGGTTATGATCTAGGTAAGGAGGATCTGTATCTTCCAGTAAGTCATTGTCATATTTTCGTCTCTTTAATTCTACAGGAAAGGAGATTACAATAGACTCACTAGAGGATGGTTAATCTGTTACCTGGAGGTTCCATGATTCTACACTATAGGGTTAAAAAAATTTTTTTGTTACTGAGCCCCACCCACAATGTTTTGCAAAAGCTGAGCTCCACCCAAGCAAACGATGGCAGCAAAAGAAACGCTAGAGGAAGAATTATCTTTGCCTGAGATCGAGAAGAAACCTCTCACTAGCACAAAGACAGACCAGTCTTATATCAAAAAGCGACCAACTAGCGGCAGTAAGAATGCATTCCCTCGAATGAGGAAATTTTCGTACGAGTCACAAGAGCATTTAAAACAATTAGAAAGAGGATTTGTTTTGGACGGTGTTGCATTGAGTAGACTAACCAACGAAGAAACAGATCGAACTAACCCTTCAATTAATATTGGTATACCACAATACAAAGCACAAGAGGACAAACATTGCAAAACTTACTTCAAAATGAAAACTCTGCCACAAAATATGGTACACATACATAGTTAGCCCAGCCCGGGCCCCAGAAAATATAGAAATGCATGTCTGGGGCTGAGACTAAGAACAGGTGACCTTGAGAGGTCTAGGAGTTGACACACATACTTTAAACTGAAATTGATAATTTGCAATTGGTTTGGGATAATAGTAATTTAGATTTCATGTTGATGTATGTATGTCAAGTGCTAGGGCAAAGCTGCTACTTGTAGCTGTAATTGTTTGTATATACATTGCTAATTAAAGGAGCTCCTTTTGCCATTAGACAACAGACTCAATGGTAGGTAGAGTAGAGGACAAGTTAGTGACAACAACAGAAGCATGGCAATATCTTGAGGATCGCAAAAGAATAGGATCAGGTAAAACTAATGAACATTCTTCTTACACATCTTCTTAGGTTATACAAGACGTCTGTATGGTGGTCATACTACTGTACCAACAGATCCAGCCATGGATGGGTACAATGGTCCTGAAGGGTATCGCCGGAATACATTTGATCTCAGGAGAAAACCATCAGCCTTTGATTATGAAGGTAAACAAACAATCCTACAAATGGGACAGCCTTTTGTGCTTATAATTTGAGGTTCATTTTGCTACTATCCAAAATATTTTTCTATAGATCCCTTTGATAATCCAAAGCCACTCAATCGTCACTTGAGAACACAAAGTGCACCTGCCACAATAAGAATGATGCGTCAAAAATCAGCAACAGTTTATCGATCACATCCTGGTGGACCAAGCAGGCGTGCAATGTCAGCTACCGTGGGAAGTCACCGAGTACAGTCAGCAATACCTCGTACTCTACCAACACTAGAACCAGTAAGAGAATTAGCCACAGGACCAATGTGTTAATTTAAAATGATATAATTTTTTTAAATAAAGACAACAAAAACTAGATTTCTTAGTTTACAATTGAAACAAAAATTTTATGTGCTTTCAAGTCAAAAGTTTTCTATTTACAGAATAATTTTTGTAAAACATTTGTAAAGTATTGTTATAACTTTTGCACAAGTATAATTATTCCTAACAAAAAAATGTGTCAACTTACTCATTAACAATAATTAGATTAATTAAGTTGTTAATGAGAGGGAGGGGAAGATAATATCACCTATCTGTCAGCAGGAGAACTCATACGATCTCTCTCTTCATCATCATCTTCATTCATTAGAGCAGCAAAACGATTGGCCTGCTGGAAATTCTAATACAAAATAGGTAAAAATTACTTCAATATGACTATATAATAACTTATTGATATTATAGGGGCAATAACAAGGTTAACTCTTAATATTACATTAATAGATTCATACCGGTGCTTCAGGCTCTTCATATTTTTTGGGTGGCATTGGTTGTTTATCACCACTACTACCCCACGCACTACCTCGTCCTCTACCACGTCCTTTCCCAAAACGGTCTTCATCTCTAGGTCGAGTATCTCCTACACAATACCAGATAACATCAACTAATAGTCAAAATATTGAGTACCTCTTCTAGTTCCACGGCCTCGTCTGGTATCTTGGTCATCTCTTCTAGGTCGTTCTGAAGATTCGTCATCTTTATCAGAACCTCTTCTCATACCTACACGATCATCTCTTTTATCTCCTAATCGGTAACTAGGCTTTTCATCACCTATAGGAGAGGATCGACGTCTTCCTCTGTCACGTTCTTCTTTCCTCTCTCTTATCTTCTCTCTTTCTCCCTCTCTGTCTTGTTTCCTGTTTTCATCTGCTTCTTCTCGAGCCTTTTTAACTCGTTCCTCTATTTCTAGGTCACGTTTAGTTGTGTCAACAGGTTTAGCTCCTCCAAAGATGGCATCTGACTTTGTTTTCTTGAATTCCTCCTTTTCTTTTTCTCCTTGCTCTTTTGACTTGAGTCTCTCTTCAACTTCACGCTCTCTTTTAGAAGTATCAACAGGTTTAGCACCACCAAATATGGCATTACTACTTTCACTACTTGTAGTCTCTTCAATAGGTTTGGTTCTAGGCTGAAGAACAAGTTTTTTGCGTTCATTAGGTACCTCCTCTTTTTGTGACTCAGGACTCCCATGATTTGGTCTACCAGGTGGACTTCTGCCTTGCCTTCGATAATCATCTCTATCTCCTCTACGGCTTCCATAACCACCACGGTCATGACCTTGGTATTCTCTATAACCAGAACCTCTCCTATATCTATCATCTTGTCGGTCACTTCCATTATATTGCCGGTCTCCTCGACTCCATCCTTGGCCAAAAGAACGGTCCCTGTCTCTGTCTTGACCATAGGGGCGGTCTCTACCTCTATCTTGGCCATAGGGGCGATCCCTGTCTCTATCCCCATAGGGGCGATCTCTACCTCTATCTCGATCCTGGCCATAAGGTCGATCTCTATCTCTATCTCTGTCTCTGTCTTGGCCATAAGGTCGATCCCTATCTCTATCCAGGCCATGAGGTCGATCTCTGTCTCTATCCCCATAGGGGCGTTCTCTATCTCTATCCTGGTCATAGTAACGGTCTCTATCTCTGCGTTGATCATTATAGCGTTCTCGGTCCCATCCTCTGTCCCGATTACCTGGACCTCTGTCTGGATCCTTTGAGGAATCAGAACGATGACCACGGTCCTGATCTCGTTCTTCTTGGTCTGAAAAGTCATGGCTTTGATCTGGTGGATCTCTGTGAGTATATTCCGTGTCCCTAGATTCATTTTGATCAGCATCTCTGTTTTTGGTTTGTTTATCATACTCTAAATCCTTTACTTCAGAGATACGTTCTGGAGTAGGATGCCTCATATCCTGTCCTGATCCACTCTGAGGTGAAGGATCTCTATCAGGAGATGTTCTGTGAAGTTCAGGAGTCCTTTTTCTTGGTGGTGAGCTTCTCTGGTATGTAGGAGAAGGAGAATGGTCTGATCTTCTTCTAGGTGGGTAATCTCTATGTGGGGAATAGTCTCGAGGAGGAAGGGGTGACCTTCTTCTTGGTGAAGTATAGCGAGGTTGTTCACGACCATGATAATCATCATATCCTCTATAACCACCCCGTGAACGAGAAGGGTAACCATACCCTCTGTCCTGATAATCTCGACCAGGACCATAACCTCTGTCCTGATAATCTCGACCAGGAGGTGAATATTTATTAAAGCGACTATGGGGAGGTGGAGAAGAATCTCGTGGAGCAGTCCGCCAATCTCCAGCAGTTCTATCAGATTCATCTGAACGAAAATTACGACGCCCTTCACCTCCCGATCCTCCCTCACTACGTCCTTCAGCTATATCAATTTGAAGAGGTCGAGTCTTCAGATTCTGTAAGAAAACAAAGTGTTAATGAACAGCACATGTATATACTATAGATCATAACATTAAAGGTGATATTATATAATGTTTGATCTTACCAGTCCTGATAAACTCAATGCTTCCATTAGTTCATTTAAAGAGTCAAATTCAGCATAGCCAAATCCTTTCATGCGTCCATCTTTTTCTTTGACAAGACGAACAGAAGTTGACTATAAAGTACAAAAAATAGTTTGCATAACTGAGAAATTTTAACCTTTAGCGCTAAAAATTGCAACAGCTAATGGCAAACCATCTTCCTTAATAATAGACTATAATACAACTTAAACAAAAGAACCTATTTTATACACAATTTCATAACATCCACAGTTGGTTTTCTATCCACTTTGTAAATTTAACCTTTTCTAAACACTCTTAAATAACAGCTGTACTATCACTTCATTGTGACAAGTAGCTAATATTACCAGGTGGCACTCACATTTAACTTGTGTCTCTCAAAAAACTTTATTACATCCTCTTCAAAAGCATCATAAGGTAAGTTCCCAAGATACACAGTAAAAGGAGGTTTTTTGGGTAGTCGGGATGTGTCAATATTGGGTGCTGTAGATGCTCGAGGAGCTGATGGAAGGTTACTAAGGTCAACACGAGGTTTTGGTCGCTCAGCATCTGGCCATTGTGTTGATAGATCTATTATTGCAAGAAATTAATTCATCACAATAACAGGAACCTACCATCATCATCTAAGTCTTCTGTGGCATCAGCCCAGCTGGACGTTCTCAAAGGTGCGCTTGGTGGCGTGCTCGAAGGCCCCTCCGCTAAAAACTCGTTCAAAGATATAGTAGCTTTCTTCCCTTGACTTTTCGATTTGCCTTTCTTCTTTTTACCTATAATTGTGTGAACCAGTATACTACTATATTGTATTGACTGTATAAATAGACTTACCTGATTCCGCCATCACAAAACAGTTCCTCTAACAGTAGGTATAAAGAAAGACCATGTGGAATTAATGACATAAAATTGTACATGCTTCGTCACATGCTTATCATGTGACCAACTAACCATCGTGGTGAAAATGTCTGACAAGGACCGAAAAGCCGAAATAGAACGACGTAGAAAACGCCTGGAGGAACTTCGGCAAGCAAGAGATGTCAAAAAGAAAGAAGTCCGTGACAAAGACGTCAGTAATCATGCATACTATAGCTATAATGAACAGGAGGTTTTGCATTGTACTCATAGCCCTGGTTGTCTCTATTAGGAAATAAATAAAGATAAAGAAGGTTCTCGATCACGAGAGAGAGAAGATGTCAATGAACTTGTTGATCAACTTCTAGGACCCACAACATCACCCACACCACGTAATGTTGTGATAGATACAATAAAAAATATATTATTTAATTCCTTTAGCATCAGTCAGTCCAACTCCAAGTTCATCCAACATTAATACTGGAGTGACAGATACTAGTGAGCCTCCATCAAAAGAAATACCAGTGACCCAGCTGCAAAAAAGACAAGTTAAATTATCAATTGATCAACTATTATCAGTAAATATAAAACCAAAGGTATGTTCCAATAGTTGTTAAGTGACTTGGTACATCTTGGCTCCATAGACAATAGAAGTATATGAGAAACACACTCAGACCATATTAGGAGGAGATGAAATAGCTTCAGATCATGAACCAGATGCTGAAGAATCCATGACAAGTTTACCAGAACAGGTATCCCACCCACACAGTTAATTATCCCTCTATGTTGTTAGTTAGTAGATGCTACTAATTTGGCAGTTATATAAGTGTGCATGTGTCAGTCACTGTAGGTAGTGATATTACATTATAATCAATATACAGTATAATATTAAAAGTTATTGTGTATTTATTTTAGGTCACTGAAAAGGAAGAGGACAAAAAGGAAGGAGATGAAAGAGAAGCTCTTCTACCAGTTCCTCGTGGGACACTGACTGAAGAGAATAAACAATTAATTCTTCAATCTGAAGATTTTGCTATGTTTATAGAAAGGTCTTCGTTAGTGATGGAGAGAGCTTTGGCAGAGACGGCAGACATTTTGTTTGATCTGTCTTCTGGAAGAGAAACTCAGGGAGAGGGGTAAGTGTCGTGGAGAGAGTTTACATGAGAACAATTGATAAAGATGTTAATTTTAGAGATGCTCTTTCTACTGTGAATGTAATCAAGAAAAGACAGTTTGCTGATGAGAGATGGAGTAAAGGTAGAATGATATCATCTATAGCTTGGTCCCCACACGTAAGACAATGTATTAATGGTATAAGTTTAGTCTCTGTCTCCCTCCCTCCCTTCCTTCCTCCCTCTCCCTCCCTCCTTCCAGCATCAAGGAATGGTATCAGTTTCGTATTATCAATTAGAAAGTACTACATCAGATCCTGATGGAGTTGTGTTAATGTGGGATTTAAAATTTAATAAACAAACTCCAGACCATGTCTTTAATTGCCATGTGAGTCTCAATGACTTGTACATCATCATCATATGACACTGTTTCTAGAGTCCTGTGATGTCACTTACATACAGTAAGTTTCATCCTCACTATGTCATAGGAGGTACTTATAGTGGGCAGATTGTCTTATGGGATATTAGGAGTGGTAAACGAACTCCAGTCCAACGATCTCTCCTTTCTGGCTCCTCCCACACACATCCTATATATTGTCTAGAATTAATAGGTAGTCAAAATGCTCATAGTTTGATTTCTGTTTCAACTGATGGCCGACTATGTTCGTGGAACTTGGACAATCTCTCACAGCCCCAGGTAAGTCTAGAATGTAATGGTTAGGAAAATAGCCAATCTTGTACATGACTAGTCTGAATGAAAGCTGGAAATGTTCTGTTCTGGTTAAGTGTAAAATGCCTTTGTTCATAATGGATTTGAATAGGAATAAGAACCAGTCTTTGAATTAGAATGGGAACTAGTCTTTTTTGGCATGTAACTATGTATTGTCTTTTGTAATCTTTTCTCTCAGGAAAGTCTTGAACTTCAAAGCCGTCATCCTGTAGCTGTTACTTGTCTTGCCTTCCCTTTAAATGAAGTCAACAAGTTTGTAGTTGGAAGTGAAGAAGGTGTGGTCTATCAAGGTCAACGTCATGGCAAGTAAGAGAGACAGGAAGTTCTCTAGACTCTTTTGTTTACTTTTGTCTTATGACTATAGGAAGCCTGGTGTGGTAATTAATTATGAAGGCCATTATGGTTCAGTAA
Organism: Xestospongia bergquistia; assembly: GCA_963965975.1. NCBI lineage: Eukaryota > Metazoa > Porifera > Demospongiae > Haplosclerida > Petrosiidae > Xestospongia > Xestospongia bergquistia. The sequence goes on from OZ014425.1 coordinate 1,657,604, forward strand.
CATCAGTTAGTTGTCATAGAGCAGCTAATAATCAAGTAATTATAGAATATAATAATTATATATTCTACTACATCATCATGATATTGTAAATGTTGAAGATTGTTTTTTTCAATTTAGATTGATTTTTCTCATTTATTTTTGAGCTCCTCCTTTGATTGGACAGTTAAATTATGGAGTTTAAAGTTAATGAATGAACAGCAAATTACTGTGAGAACATATTGTCTCTCCTTCTAACACTCACCTCTCTCTCTCTCTCCCACACACACACACACACAGAGTAAAACAGCTACTTCATTGTGCTCATTTGAGACAAATAGTGACTATGTTTATGATGTTCAGTGGTCACCTATTCATCCAGCATTGTTTGTATCTGTTAATGGTGAGGGCAGAGTAGATTTCTGGAACATTAACCACGACTCTGAGGTAACATATTAATTATCAATACACTAGAAGGAAACATTACACTGTATACATGTACTTCAAACAGTCATTGAGATCTATGGGTGCTAGTAGAGGAAGGGCTTTACAGCCATAGACATAAAGTAAACATTGAGACACTCCTAGGCTATTTAGTATAAAAAGCAGACATAATAATATATGTTAATGATTTCCTTATTACTCATTTAGGTACCTATTTTAAGTGAATCATTAGATATAGCACTTTGTAAAGTATGTTGGGATCCTAATGGCCAACTAATAGCAATAGGAGATGTTGAAGGCACTTTACATATTTATGAAGCAGGAGAGGTATGCAAGTTAAATTGAAATAGAAATTACAGCAAACATCCTCTTGTGTTGTTTAGGCATTGGCTGTTCCACAGCCTGAAGAATGGACACGCCTCCAACAAACTTTGGCAGAATTACAACAAGCTATGGCCGGAGCTGTGTAGGCATTGTATTCTATTCTAATTTCTCAATTCTTCTCTGGTTTATTAAATGTACAAAGTTTTTAAATTATTATTGATCTGTATGTGTTTAGCAATTAGTACAAAAATTGGACAATCATATTGGCTTTAATTTGTTTGTTTTGTAATGAAAAAAATTGTAGCAATAATAATTGTTAGAAAAAATGAAACAATAAATTTGTTTGCAATTGAGATATTATAATGTGAAATGGAAAATGGTACACCTTCAGCTGAAATAATATAAATAAATTAATTATGCTGACAATGGAAAGAAATGAAGGAAAAGGATCAACTTTGAAAGTATTAATAAAAACTAAGAATATATTCAAGCAGTTTGTGTTTGTGGTGGTTTATTATTAGTGGACTTCTTTTTACTATAATAAGCATCAACTCCTAATGCAACAAACACTAGAACAACAGCTATCCACTGTCTAGGTAGTAATGCATTACCAAATATAACAACAGATGCTAAAATTGTAAAAAATTTACGAGTTGTTGTGATGACAGCACAAGTCAATGGACCAAAGACAGTGATTGTTGTAAATATAAAGATTTGACCGATACCACTAGTTATACTAAATGCTATCAGGTTTAATATAATTTCAGGATGACGTGATACAAATCCAAGAGCTTCAATACCCTCTCCACTAAAAATAAGTGCTGTGTAGAAGAAAAGAGATGGATAACATCTGGTAATGAACACTACCACATAATATATGGGATTGTTCAGGATGATCCACCCTGATAACAACAGTAAGGTTAGCCTATGTGGTGTCACTCTATATTAATATCATGCTTTTAGTGTGTTTAGGGGGTTGGGTTTAGGGTGGGGCTTAGTATAATAACACTATTGTAGCATTCTCACATTATACAACACTGAGTATTGTGACACAACAGGTTTGTCATAATAGACTTTCATATCTGAGATATCAAAGTTTTTCTAACTATTATAGTTAGTTCTAGAAAAAAATGACCCATGACTAGATACCAAATGTCCACGCCAAAGAAAGTACAAGAGTTAGTTATACTGGGAAAGAAGCGGGCCAGGTCATTTTACATTCAACTAAGTTGTAGAAGACGTTAATTATAAGGAACACATCCTAAAAACTCAAGCAAACTCATTTGTTACATTACTATGTGTTTATTAAAGGGGTAGTCATTATAATTGTGTGAACTGACCTATTGTTAGATATATTGGTGCATAAAAATTGACACCATACATCATTTGAAGAGCTGTTGTCTCGTGTCCATGTCTCAGTTTGTCTTGAATCACACCAGTAAGACCATCCAATGTAAGTGAAAGAAACTATACAATAAAATATAAGAACTATACAATTATAATATTGTGTACAACTTACTACTAGTAATTCTCCAATGCCTATCGTATCAAAGAGTTTAAAAGAGTTTAGAGATGAGTTGTCATCTATAACATGTTTTTGATGATTAGGAGGGTCTTTGTACAAGAATAAAGCCACTCCTATTACCATTGTTAAGATACAAATGTACTTCACTAGAGGGTATGATCTTTTACCGAGGAGTACTCCTAGAATTAAGACTGGAATTGGTTTTGTAGACTTCCCTAATACCTAACATAAAAGAACCAGTTAACAAAGATTGTTAACATTTATCTGATTTTCTATTCACTACTTCTCCTACTATACATCTCTGGTCCATCTATTCATTCATTCATTCTTCTATCTCACAAACCTGTGTTGGATAACTAATGAAGGCCAGAGCAGCATTACTGGAGACCATGGCACCAACATAAGTCAATGTCAGTGTTCCAAATAAGGAATATGGTTTTATTGTCAATGTCTCTCCTTTATACCATGCAACTATAAGAGAGAATAAACAGTTTAGATGACAATATCTAATGATATAATGTAACATACCAGTTCTAGCTACTATACAATTTACAATACATTGAAAACAGACTTGAAACATGAAGTAATGAAATCTTTCATCACCAAACTTGTTCTTTGTACTAAAAGAAAAAATCAATTTATTATCAATCAGTGTTAATGAATAGTCAATTAATGAAAAGAGGTTGGGTTTTATAACCCAGACGAAAAGGCAGTTGTGTCTAGGAAAGTTTGAAAAGTCTAAAACTTCAGATTTATTATTTTTAAAGAGAGAGAGAGAGAGGGTTGTCAGAACACACACAATATTTAACAAATACTAACAGTATATATTTAGTTGTCTCACTTACATCCTTTCTTGAAGAAGGCCATATATAAAATAACTGAAAAATATTCCGAGAAAACAAGACAATAACAGCCATGAGCTACCTCCTGCCTCCATTTTCGTTCTTTTGTCTTTTACTTCTGGACCACGTATCTCTTCAATATTATTGCCCACATGACCGTTGGCTTCACTTGAAGACACTACACTACGTTGTCTCAAAGCCATAACACGAACACACCACTGTCTTAGGGCCAGTATTGACCACTAAAGTATTTAGTTACAAAAATTATGATTCTTTAAATGAAACCAAAACAATGGGTGTGTCATTATAAATTGACCAATGAAAATACAACACGTTTTCTTCTGAATGGCAAATATTTTAAGTCTGATACAAACTATACTAATATTAATATTACTATTATTTAATTTTAATTTAGTGATTGGGTTGCCGTCATCTTTATATGTTATCACCATATCTAGAAAGAGAACGATATGAACAGACGAGATATTAATGACTTACTGTTGTAATTTTGTTCTCAATTCTTTAATTTGATCAGATTTACTTTTCAACATTGTTTTCATTGTCCTAAACTGAGCTGTGTCAGAAACTTTTCGTTCCAATTCTTCTTTAGTCCTTTCTAATTCCTTTTGTACTCTTAACAACTCTTCCTAAACAACAAAATATAAGATGAGGAGATATAAACAGTCCATACAGTTGTTTGACTGTGTTTTTCTTCAATATTCTTAGAGTTTTCTTTGGCCTTAATGCACTCAAGTTGAAGGGAAGTAAGTTGTTTCTTTAAAGCAGAGACATTTTCATGTTCTTTGTCATCTTTTACATGAGCAGAAGTAGTTGATAGTTGTGATTTCAACTTGTCTTTCTCTTCAAGAAACGAAGAAGCCTAACAGTAAGAATAATACATCAAGAACACATATGTATAGCACATGTACAGTGATTAGAGTCACTATTATAAACAGATATGTTATTCCTATAGTTATGTATATGATACCCACACAACCATATCATTGCTCTTGTAATTATTAACAAACTAAACAGCTTAACTTTGATCAGTTACTTTCTTATAAATAATAGAATATTATCAAGTGGTCATGGTGACTGGGAAAATGTCCTTGTGACAAATTGTAATAGTTACCTTTCTTTCTAGCATTTTAATTCTGTCTTTGAGTTTCTCATTTTCAGACGTCAATCTCCCAATTTCCTATAATCAAACTATAACAATAATGATATAATTGTTGTAATAACCTTCTGTAAAAGATTCTCTCCTCCTGTAAAATTGAGAGGTTCAAGAAGTTTTCGAGAATAAGGTGATGATTGAAGAGAAAGAGAAGATGTAGCTGTAGTTAGTTGCTGTTCATAAGCAGCCATTCCTTTTAATAATTCTCTATTAAAAAAAGTTAATAAATAACAAAACAATTAACAAACAACACAACAATTGAGTTAAGAGGATTATCTGCTATAGTACTTACAAACTGTCTAGTTCTGCAATCTGTGGTTGCATTTTTACATAAACCTTTTCAGCCTGTTGAAATAATTGACGTAAAAGGAGGGCGGAGACATGGGAGGAGTTAATTAGTTCAGCTTCTAAATCGGCTTGAATAGCCGTCCAAATCCCCATGATCATATCTTGAACCTGTATCAATCAATGACATGAAATGATGTGATCATGTGAGTGAAGTTAACACATTTAACAAAATCACAAGTTGTCATGTATTGTGTAAAATCTGCTATATAGAGTTTTTATAGCAAGTGCAAATAATAATTAACCAAGTATCTATATCATTAAAAATATTATATTGTGGATATTGTTGACATGAAAATAGCTACACACTCAATCCTTCCCTTAAGTACTTGTCCCCACTCCCCATGCTGACATCTGGGCAGAAACTGAATTCCTTCTACCGCCTAAACCTTAATCCCTAACTATGAGATTGTTACCTCAGAGTTTGTGAAGGTATTGTCTTCCTTTAACTGTGCTTCTGTGAGCGAATCAAAAGCTGACTGGATGGATCGTAAACATTGAGAGCGTTTACGACGAGCGAATTGAAGATATTCTTGAATGTATTTCTCGTGATAATTCAGTCCTAACTCTAGCGCCTAAATGAAGAAGGGGAGGGGCCACCAACATACAATGTCTCTGTTATGTTGTAAACACACCATTTTGTATTTGTATGTTCTGTCAGACTTGTCTTCCACTAGTCTCTTACAAAGAGGAAGCCTCACTTCAGTACGTACTTGCTAGTAACAATTATTTTGAAATAATATTGACCACACCCAAATTATGCCAACAATGAGGATAGAATAATTAATTACTGTTGTGTTACTATTACTTAGCATTTTAGTATTTGGAGGCGGCCAACTTCAAGCTGGCTGTAAATATAAAGTCAAACATTAGATCATGTCTCTCAGTCCATAATACATTACCAAAAACACTACTGTCACAATAGACAGAAAGCCTATACTTTTAGATGCTCTTTCGAAGAGTTTTTTTGTGTCTTGCTACTTCAGTGTGATGTTCAAACAATTAAAAAGATGTAGTACTATCAACTTATAATTGTTTGATTTCATTTTCTCAATCTGTGATCACATTATCATCATTACATTATAGATGAAATTTGTTGAGTTAAATGTTGTAAGGAATCACATTACTCAAGTTATCAGTTCAATGTCATTCAGAAGGGACTGATCATGAGAAGTACTTCAATACAATTATTGGTATTTGACAAGGAAAACTAACTTGATCATTACCAGAATACCATACTTTGACAAGTTAAAGACACTAAATCAAGACACTGCTAAAATGTACTTTAGATACATAGGCCTGTACCCAGGGGGTGCATGTGCACCCTCCTTTCAAGCATTAACTCAGATGAGTAAAACTCATAAAAGATTTTCCAGTTGATTGAGCAATAGGCATGCATCAGCAAGTATGCATCTGATCAGGGAGGTGTAACTGTTAATAGTTGGGTAGTATCACTGACAGCACAGTACAAATGCAGGTGACTCATGCCACATATGCACCCCCCTTTTCAAAAGTCTGCGTACGGGCCTGATATATCATTTATTACAGAGACTATATTAATACAACTAACTTAATAAGAATTCACACAACTTTAAGTACCAAAAAAAATTAACTTAAAGTATTAGTACAAATTAAAAAACATACTTGAAGTACGAACATGTAACTTATATCACTAAAATGACACTGAATACACAAAATATGGAAAGAGTCAGATCTAGGAATGCATCATTTGATGCCAGCATTATTTACTTATTATGTCTTTGGTCTTGCGGCAGCATTTTCTAAAAGTAGACTTCTAGAATATTCTGGTAATGCAACATAATGTGAGCTCAAATATCCAGTTTCACACAGAAACAGCCATCTTTCGATGTCGGTTCTACAACTTGAAATGAGGTACCATCCAAAGTGAAACTCCAACAAGTCAGTCTTGTTGATATAGCCAGTATCAAGAAGAGTCCTTTCAGTACCTTTTTGACTATAGAATGCAACTTTTATTACTGGTACTTCTTTAGATACAGGTCCTGCAGCCCGAATACAATAGTCACTTGGTAATGGATAGCTTGGTTTGTTTTCACCTGGTACAGTAGCTGGTTGAAATTGCACAGCTCTTATTGTTCTAAAATGATTAAAGGATGGTATCCATGATGAGATGATATAATATTGAGTGGCGTGTTTCATCTTAGGATCTTCAGTTTTGCAACCTCTAGTATTTGTTATATAGAACATCTGTTTGTGATTTTCATTTAAAACTGAGCAGATATAGCGAGCAGGGTCATCGAATATTGAACAGGTGGGAGATGATCGAAAAATCACACGATCTGTTGTCATTTGAAGAGAAGGAATCAATGCTGTAAGTATTAATGCCAGGAGTGCAAATCCTGCAACACACGACAACAACCAACGCCATCCTTCGGTCCTGGTATCAGATGCCTTCCAGAAAACTGGAACAAAGGTATAAAATCCTACAAAAAATAGAAGAGAAGAAGTTATGGGATAACCTAGACACTTGTCAACAAATAATCCTGCCACTCTAGCACGCAGTTCATCCATTTTCACTTCTGAAAGCGCTAGTGTATGTTATTAACTGACTCCTCCTTTAGCATGGGTGGGGCTATGTTAAGTTACTATCTCACCCTTTATTATTAGCATCTTAATATAATGCAATTATTATTAACTCAATAAAAATATGATCAATCTCCTGGAGATAATTGAGTGGATTTTTGTGCTGTTACAGAACTGTAAATAACAATGCAAGAACTGAAGTTGGAGTCAAATTGGAGATACAAATAAATATTTATTGTGTAGTTCCTGTTATATTAATTTATAATAATTATTGTGCAGGTGCCCCGCCCTCTAAAAATTATAACTACCGACAATATAGACTTCCTGCAGTACGATAGCAATTTGTTTATCGTCTCGCGTTGGCAGACGTACGATGGCGGAAAGTGTCTTCGTACGTCTGGCCACGTGAGACTATTTCATTTACGAAAAGGCTATTCTTGAGTTTTTCTATTATTTGACGAACTTACTTTACTCTATATATTATTGATGACTATTCCTATGTTATTGTATTCTCTGATAATAAGTCTTTTTGAGTTCATCTATTATGTGACCATTTCCCTTCCTGGTTTAACCTACCATCTCATTATAGCAGTTTTTGAGGTAGTCTGTTATGCGACTATCTCCCTTCCTGGTTTAACTTACTACCTGATTAGAGCAGTTTTTGAGTTAGTCTATCATATGACAATGGCTTTTCCTGGAGTAGTCTATTACCCAATGTCAGCTTTCATTGAATTAACTTTTAATCTGTCGATGATCATTGTTGGATTTTTTTATCATGTGTTGATGGCCGCTCTTGAAATATTCTACAATTTGGCTCAATGACTGTCCAGTTTTATCTCTGATCTCTTTACACATGTCATTATTAATTACCATGATTATGACAATTATTTCCTACAGTGTTACTTCTGTATACTTTTCATTAAAAGAATTGCAAAAATGTATACAACATTATCATTCTTATGTATATAGGTAATAACTATGATGTTATAGTCTAACCAAATACTGGGGGATAGAATCAAATGTGTGCTACTGCATTCAGTCTTGATGTTATATACCAGTTTTGGGAATATTATATATTCTATAGTACTAATATTACTAGCAGTATTGTAACTAGTACAATTATAGTGATAATAGGTGTACTGTTTGTTGCTCTGCCATTAGTCATTAATAATGGATATAGGAAGTCTTCAGGAAGTGTTCTTGTTGTGAGAGATGTGGTTTTAAGGACTTCTTCTGGAACTGAATAAGCTGGAACAAATGTGATAGTTGTCTCCAGAGAGAGTGAGAGTAAAGGTGAGGAGGAAGAGCACAACGGACCAGAACACTGTAATAATGATAATATTAATGTCTGCATGCTCTATAAATATAAAGATTATCTGTTACATTATAATGACTGGTATACTCTAGATCTATGGAGAACTACTTGGTGAGAATTAGTTATGTCTTGGCAAATTAATATAGGCAGTAGTAAATTTTTAGCTTGTAGTAGGTGGAGTCTCCTATATACGTGATCTTCATCTAGACAAGAGGCCCATATCCACAGAGATCACTGACTACAGTAGGCATGGCCACAATCGGCCCAGACACTATAGTTAAACCAGGCTTTGTATTAAGGCTGTATTGAGTTGAGTCAGGGATATTATCATCAATTATGCAGTGCTAACTATTACAGCCAAATTTAATACACTAAATATTTAATAAATCTTAAGAAGACTGAAAATAATTTTGCAATATACAAGCTAAGATCACAAGGTCTACTGCATAAACAATTCTAATAGATATGCATACGTAATAATAATTATTATATAATGTATAATCTTTAAATGAAGCAATACATTATTATCAGATATCAAACACAATATTGTGTCATTATAACTGGTGTTATGGTCTTACCAATGCTGTAAGATCTTGAGTAAGAAATCTTATTTGAGCTCCTGTAATAAAAGCCTCAGGAGAATTAACTTGACCAGAATAAGAGTATAAGAGAATGAACTGAATACCAGTTATAACTGAAAGACACTAAAGGGATAATTACATCAATACTAGTTCATGTGTGTGTAACTTACTCCAACTGTATTAGGAATATTGGTCACATCTAGTAGAGGTATCCATTGTGAGAGATCTCTTGGATCTGAATTACCATATATGGCAATCCTGTCAACTCTAGGCTCTGCTCCCAGCAATAGATTGAGTGTTTGTTGTGTGATACCTTCACAGCCAGAGAGAACTTGAGATGAAGCAAGTCTAAGGGAAAGATAGACTAGAGAACTACACAATAATGTCATATACCTTAGTATGCAAGAGGTTTTCATGCTATCCCTAAATGTCACACTCTCTCTATCACCATCACATTCACCTCTGCTCCCTGCCTTTAAAACTGTTAACCAGTCCATTTGATTTAAGTTTACATTGACCTCGTTACTATCAGACAATAAATTACCAGCTAAAACAGGTTGTCCATCCAAATACCCAGGATTACCAGATCTTCTAACATCAGCCCCTTCAATTAACTGAGTTAAATTAGTCTCATTAGAATCTAACCCAGAAACAGAAAAGAAATGAACAGAAAATTGTTGCTGAACAGGTCCACTCATAACCTTTCCAATAGAAACATCAACAAAGGCTTTTACAAGACCTTGAGAACCTCTATGTAATACATTGTAATTAATAGTCAATAATGCATTGTCACAAATCATTGATGTTTCATTATATACTGGTGGTGATATAGTATCATCACATGACACTTGCTGACCAATCAGATTGTAGCATTTAATGTTTCTAGTTTCAAATTGTATCAGAGAGTTGTTGCCATTCTGCAAGTAGGGAGTTGTAGATAGAGAGAAATTATTGTAGTAATTAAGAGCATTAAATAAGGAGCATTCTCTACCTCCTACTCTTAAATAACGAGTACATGTTGAGGTCTGATTATTTAGAAAAGTGATCGGGTTGCCATCATGACATACATCGCCATTTAATGAAGTGGGCAGGGCCAAGTAACCAAGGATACTCGAGTCATAAATAATGGAGAGTGGATCACCTGACTTATAAAATTCGTTAGTAGATGGAGTAAATGAAGATGGAGGTATGGTCAAATCTCCAGTTCTAGAAAAGATTAGCAATTGATTGTTGAGTTCATTTAGTGTAGTTATAATAATAGAGGTAGGAAACATTGTACGACCTGGATAGTTATCAGTATAAACACAAAATAAACCAGAACCTCTAGAACTTAGTAAAGAAGATCGGAAGAGTGCAGTAGATGAGAGACAATGAGAAGTAAGAGAACTAGAACAATGAGAGGTTAATTATTGCTAGTGTCATAGTTCATTTCTTTACCTCATTTCAATATTAAGACATTGTGAGAATGTTTCTATATCATTAGGTGTACAGTTAGGATCACAACAACAATCTGTATCACATGACTGAACTTGAAGGTCACATGAACAACTTGTGACTAGTACAAAATAAAATAAACACATCATAATTTTATTCTGGTAGAGAAGCTTACCACTTCTAAAAATATCTGTAAGATTAACAGAAGCTAGAGTATTTGATGGTATGACAGTAGATACAAGTGTAGTTGTAAGTGTAGATGATATCCTATAGAATAATAATAGGATACAAGATGACCAACTTTACTGTTTACATTATACACATTATTGAGAATTTATAATACAGAATAGTAATAAAGGATTATATAAAATTGGTCCAGTAGCTTTCAATTGTTGAGATGTGTGGGTCAAGCCCACTATTGTACAGTCTTTCCAGATGAAAAGGAAAGTACCATGAACTTACTCTGTAGTATATGATGAAGAGATAGTAGGAGATACAGTTGATGTAGACAAACTACTCGAACTAGACGCTAAAGGTAAGAGAACAGAACTATCTAAAGATATGATATCATCTGAACTAAGAGAGGTGGGCTGTATTAACTGAATAATTAAAGAACTGCTGGACATTAAATCGTCTGTAGAGAGAGAGCTGAAGTCTAGGCCATTATCGGAGAAATTAAGAGATTTACAGAGAGGGAGAAGAAAAACGAACAGCTGAAAACACTGATAACAGTACTCCATCTTGAGAGGGCGTGGTTGCAGCATTAGTTTAATTAACTGGTTTATTAACATATTTGATACTCTAAAATGAATAAAAGTATAAAATTGATATAATAAAATATTGTCTATGTTAATGTCTTGATAGACACAGTAGTATTTAATAAGTTATGTTTGTCATTGTAATAAGAGAGTATAGACTTCTATGATAATATTGACCATATATGTCCAGATATTGGGAAGTGATATTAGGTAGATGAAACTGTGATCATCATTGAATACTATGAAAATAGGTGTGGTCTCAATATGAATCTACAGGGTTAAAATAAATACACCAATAATAATTATTATTACTTCATTAATAGTGCACAATTATTTGATACTTGGTATATAATATAATTACAAATAAAATTATGATGTAAGTTCTATTATCCTAATCACTTGACATAAATCAAATTATCCAATACTTCCTATATCAGTTCATTAAATGTATTCATTGATATTGTAAATATATCAATTATCTATCAATTTATTACCTGTTGTTTATTATTTGTTCAAATAACTTCATTCCTTAATTATCAGGATATATAATTAATATAGATAGTATCAGTAGAAGCTGAATTACCTGAATAAATAGAATTAGGTAACTAACAGTAAAGACATAATTAATAAATGGATGAAAATTTATCTAAATGAATACATCTAAATATTGTCTTTTGATTTAATAATTATTTTATGAAAATTTACAAATATTTTTATTAATAGTTAATAATTTTTCATGTATTATTAGGTGACATCCTAGTTTCAGTACATTCCTATTTTACAGCATTATACATGACCACACCCTAAATTTCATCAAAATACACATAATTACTCAAAAGTAAGTTTGCTTGTTATAACTTCAAAATTTGCTCATAAAAGTACCTTGGTCAACATTTAACATGATAAATTTTAAACTACACTAGTTCTCAAGATAATTATTATCTACAATAACATACTAATACTGTACATTATTATCTTCTATCATTATCTGATAACTTCAAGGGAATTCCATACTAAGTAATCGAGGCTATGATAGATATCATGGATATAGTAGGTGTGGTCTCGACAGATACAAACCAATTCAACATTAATATGATACAATTTGTTAGTTATATTAATAGAATTTGTGCATAATTTATAGACTGTAGTAGTGTACTCATTTAACTATATATATGGGAGGAGTTACCTTTGGTGATGTCATTAACAGCTTAACATATTGATATATTGTGAAGAAATATGTTTAATTAGGACATTTACTAGATCATCATATACAGTTGTAGATTATCATGTTGTAACCAATATCTCTACTAGTATCTCCTTTGACAATCAATGTCACTGACTAGTCTGAATGCACAAGTAATATTTAATACAAACATGACAAATAGTAGGTGTGGTCTCTATTCAAACCTATATATAGATATGAAGAAGTGTACTATAAGTAATGATCATTAATATTATTATGTACCTTTCAGTTGAGGTATGTACATGTGTAAGAATGTGACCATTGAGAGAATATGTTAGATAAAAAAAGTCTCTACTAACATTTCTTTTTAGTATTGGGTTCTATATCACTGTCTGGTCTTCCTTTCCTTTTATAAGGTCTACCTCCTGCTGGTTCCTTACCACGTGGTCTAAATGATTGGTCATGTGACTCTAACTCAATGTCATGTGACTTTGGAGGTTGTCGTTTGGTAATACTACTAGTAATGTTATCATCACAGTCAGAGTCATCCTCCTCATCTGTTCTCTGTCTCTTGTGTTGTCTTCTTTCTTGTCTCTGACTACTAATGAAGGATTCCCTGCTACTACTCTCATCATTTACTTCATCTCTGTTAGTTGATCTCTTACTGAAAGGTGGAGTAGATAGTTGATCACATGATCTCTTATTAAGTAGTCTCCTCTTTATGTCATCAGCTAGACTACTCTCTTCTATTGCTCTCAATGACTTAATAAGTTGTTGCCAGCTAGGACCATGATAACAAGATACATCGTCAGTTTTCTTTAACCAAGCAACTAACATCTTCATTGTACATTTTCTAACTTGCTCCTTTTCTTCAATTTTAATAGCTTCTAATGTTGGATAATAGAGACCCAGTTCAAGTCCAAGAGATTCCCAGTCTATGAAATTGCTCAGTAATGATTTTGCTAACTTCAAGTCCTTAATATCTAGAATATCACAAAGTAACACAACCTTTTAATAGTATATTGTTATTACCTAATATACCTGTAATGATCACTTCATTCATACTATCATTAACTTCAGTTACATTAGAGGACTCTATTAATGATAATACTCAATACTAGTATATAGTATATTAATAAGTAATACCTTGAGATTGAGTACATAGTACTTCACTTGATACACTAGTAGTAGTGAGCTCTGATATCTAGTAAGTGTTACATAATATGTAATGAATACAAGGGAAGAGACAATATACCTTTGTTGACCACACCAGGTGTCTTCTCTCTTGTAAGCACATAACATAATCAGTTAAGACACATTTTGCCGCTAAATCATTCTTGACAACCACAGCAGGATGAGGAGAATGTGAGTGATATTCAGGACAGCAACAAGGAAAGCCAAAGAAATGATGAGATTTGTAAGTGTAGTGTAATGATTGTGTGACTGTCTTTAGACCTCTGTGTAGTGTGGAGATAATTTGTTTACAGAGAACATCTAATGATAGCTTTGGAGTCATTTGGTCAACCCAAACTTCAAGATAAGTAGCTCGACTAATAAGAGTGACACGATCATGATATTCCCCAACATTAAAAGTAATCTTGTTACGATGATGGACAATTTTATCAAGTAATTTCCACTCTAGCTCTGATTTAGATGTTTGACTGAGGAGATAAACTACTAGACAACAGAACACACCCACAGGAGTGTAACCACACTCAAAATAGATTGTCAAAGGAGCAGGACAAATGGACTGATCTCTTTGATCCTCTTCAACTGGAGCAGGTTTTAAAGCACAAGGCATAAAGTAATAGTTCTCAGTTTTACAACCGACTTTGATCTTCATAGGACCAGCTACAATATGTAGATGTTTTAATAGTGATACTAGTCTGGTGGGTGTAAGAGGATCTCCTTTCCTAGAAGAAAGTTGTTTTACATATGACTCAGTAAATCGACCATTATCACGAAACTCTTTTTCAGTTGAGGCACTTCCTAACTCTTTAAAAGTAAAACATGATGTGATGAGTTGTGTAATTCTGTCAAATACAAGTTGGAGGTTAGTAATGACAATATTTCCTAGTCCCTCTACCTCTGGATAATGCATAATAACACCCACTCTGTGATGTAAAAACCACAGAACTGATTTGAAGTCTTCTCTATCTTTGATTCCACAATCCTCAGCCATTTTATAACATGTATCTAGTTGATGAATAGACTTTTTACTCTTTCGTAATTTTAGACTAAAGGCACACCAAGAAGCAGGAACAGGTAACTCATGAAACTTCTTAGAAATGACTTTGTGGAGTAGAGAACGTAACTCTTCTATTTCCTTTTGATCATTTCTTGTATCAAGTGGAAAAATCACTTGATCTGGAGTTGAATATTGTACAAGATCTTCACTAAATAGTTCAGCACTGTCCTGTATCTTCAGTTTAAGATGATTGTTGACTGAATTCACTTTACCATGAGCTTCAGTTTCATTTGGAAAACAGTCTCTGTGAGTAGCTATGAGGAACGCAGCAGGTTCTGACTCATCTTTCAGTGGTACTTTATCAAAACTCCATCCAATAGTATTTTGTCTCAAACAAGCTATACTAGCTAGAGAACGAAAGATGACCTCTTCATGAGTGAGGGATGTTTGATAAGGTTTAGAATCACCACTAGATGATCGATATTTAATTTCATAACGACTTGTCAAGTCTATTGTTAGATCAAAAACAAGTAGATTGATAGCTGGACCAGTGATAAGAGCTGGTAACATTTCGTGGAACTCAGGTTGTCCTCCAGTATCAATTATATATAACATAGCATGACTGTCTTTGGTGGTTTGTTGAGATCTCTCTTCATAAACCTTTCTTTTGGTGACTGGAATACTTTCTACAAATTTTGAGAGAGAATAGATGCCTTTTACATGTCCTGTTTCAGTGTTTTCATTCTTTTCCTTAAACTCCTCATTGTTACCTTCAATCCCTCTTTCTTCTCCTTCTTTAACAATCTCCTCTGTGTCCTCTTCTACTTTTGTTGTGTTCACTTCAATATCACCATAACTATCACTACAATCCTCTTCTAATTTAAATGTATAGTCACATCTGATGTCAATGTCATTGTTTGCTCTAAGTGATGTCACAGTACTTGAAGATGCACTGCTGTTGAACTGAATGATTTCACTACTAGTATGAAGACAATGACTTATTGTAGAACCATTCTTTTCTTCTTTTCCCTTAAATCCTTTATTGTTGTCTTCATTCTTCTCCTCTTTTGATTCTTCATTCATTTCCTTAGTTTCATTTTGTCTCTCTATTATGTTCACTTCAATATCACTATAACTGTCATTACTTTCTTTCTCAAATTCATCTGTGTAGTCATTTTTGATGTCAATAACATTGAGTTCTGACATGGTACTTGAAGATACATGTTCAATACTGTCACTACTAGTAGTAGGACTTCTTGAAGTGTTATTTATAATATTCTCATACATTAAAACAGCTTCTTCTTCTAGATCTTGTGTCCTCCATTCTGTAGTAACTACTGCATTATGTTGTTGTAGTTTACGAAATGAGTCAACTTGTATGGCTGCATCAACCACACCAGTACTAAGAGAAGGTTCTGTAAGAGACTCATTGAGTAATCTCTTCTTCAAAGTACTCTTACCAGCACCTGGTGGTCCTGTTAGAATACATTTTACAACACATAACATTGCTTCTCCACTAGTACGAAGTACTTGTTGAGATTTGATAAATGAAACAATCCCACTTTTTTTTCTGCTATAATACATCGTATGGTCAAATCGATATCCATCAATAACACAGCCTTTCTCTACCACAAGATGTTGTACAATGTCAATATTTCCAGACTGACATGCTTTATGAAGTGGTCTCTCCTTGTCATTATTCTCAGCTTCAATATTACATAGAGTGTGATTAGTTAGTATTTTAACAATTTCAAAGTGACCTTTATTACATGCTAAGTGTAATGGAGTGTTAGTATATTTATTTTTAGCAGTAACATCACAGTCTTTCTCTACCACAAGATGTTGTACAATGTCTATATTTCCAGACTGACATGCTTTATGAAGTGGTCTCTCCTTGTCATTATTCTCAGCTTCAATATTACATAGAGTGTGATTAGTTAGTGTTTTAACAATTTCAAAGTGACCTTTATTACATGCTAAGTGTAATGGAGTGTTAGTATATTTATCTTTAGCAGTAACATCACAGCCTTTCTCTACAACAAGATGTTGTACAATGTCTACATTTCCAGACTGACATGCTTTATGAAGTGGTCTCTGCTTGTTAATATTCTCAGCTTCAATATTACATTGAGGGTGATTAGTTAGTATTTTGACAATTTCAAAGTAACCCTTTCCACATGCTATGTGTAATGGAGTATCACTATAGTTATCTTTAGCACTAACATCACAGCCTTTCTCTACCACAAGATGTTGTACAATGTCTATATTTCCAGACTGACATGCTTTATGAAGTGGTCTCTCCTTGTCATTATTCTCAGCTTCAATATTACATAGAGTGTGATTAGTTAGTGTTTTAACAATTTCAAAGTGACCTTTATTACATGCTAAGTGTAATAGTGTGTTACTATATTTATCTTTAGCAGTAATATCACAGCCTTTCTCTACCACAAAATGTCGTACAATGTCTACAATTCCAGACACACATGCTTCATGAAGTGGTCTCTGCTGCTTGTGTTTATTCTCAGCTTCAATATTACATTGAGGGTGATTAGTTAGTGTTTTGACGATTTCAAAGTAACCTTTTCTACATGCGAAATGTAATGGAGTGTCTCTATAGCAATTTTTAGCAGTAACATCACAGCCTTTCTCTACCACAAGATGTCGTACAATGTCTACATTTCCAGATCGACATGCTTCATGAAGTGGTCTCTGGTTGATAAAATTATTAGCTTCAATATTACATTGAGGGTGATTAGTTAGTATTTTGACAATTTCAAAGTGACCCTTTCTACATGCTATGTGTAATGGAGTGGCACTATATTCACTTTTAGCAGTAACATCACAGCCTTTCTCTACCACAAGATGTTGTAAAATGTCTACATTTCCAAACTCACATGCTTTATGAAGTGGTCTCTGTTTGCGTTTATTCTCAGCTTCAATATTACATTGAGGGTGATTAGTTAGTATTTTGACAATTTCAAAGTGACTGTTGTCACATGCTATGTGTAATGGAGTATCACTATAGTTATCTTCAGCAGTAACATCACAGCCTTTCTCTACCACAAGATGTCGTACAATGTCTACATTTCCAGACTGACATGCTTTATGAAGTCTCTTAACAAGATCCATATCACCTATAGAACGGGCATCACAAATCTCTACTGTTGACTGTTCCATTGTCTTGAAAGGGCGTGGTCACTTTAATATTCTCTTTATAATGCCCACCTGATTAAGTTGACCCTGCAAACTGCAAAAGTGCAAAGATGTTTGGACGTTCTCGTAGTCTTGGTGAGACAGCTCTGAAGACACAATTAAATATTACAGAACAAAGAATATCTACATTAGAAGACTACATACACAGTAGAGAGAGACAATATCAGGTAAGACTACTGGTACATAGTCTGTTATGATATGATCAGAGACTGTTTCTTGTTGTAGACTACTATATCTCATCTTCATGGAGAACGTAGAGAATCACGTGATCACTATTCATCTGGTGTAGGTCAGTTTATCTCTCAACGTAGAAGACGTGTTGGTAGAACACATGATATTATTATGTCTATGAGAAGTGTTGGATCTACATCATTTGAAGAAGGAAATGAAGTAGATAATGGTAAGTAAAAGACAATTATCTATTGTAATGAGATCTACTTATAATCTACTGCTCATGTTAACATTTAATTTAAAACTGATTGTTCTCTAACAATATTTTCAGCTTCTGAGAGCAAAATACTGTAATCTGATTGGTCAATCAGCACTTTTAAATCCCATACTAAACCTCTGAATTAATTTTGTCCATAACAATATCATTTGTCATATCATCTAATAACTTGTAGTAACAATTATATTATTATTATATCACTAATATTAGTAACAAACAATATTAACAATATATTATATTAGTAATTAATGGAGTACATAGTGTTTAATTATAATTAAATAGTTGTTAATATCTTCAATATCATCATATGTTGTCTATTATAGAACAGTTAGTAATGACATGTTCTTTAGAACTTCAGATCTTTACTTTTGAATTATTATAATATAAAAACTTTAGATATTGTGTTCCCTCATTTTTATATGAACTGTGAATGCATATCTAATTAATGTTGGGGGTGGAGCCTGAGGTTATTAATATTTCCATGATAGTTTCATTACATGTAGTACAGTATCTATTTTACAGTATTAGTATGAACTTTGAATATCATGTTTGATAAATAAGTGTTGTTAGTTAGTTTACAATAAACCAAACTATTCTCATCTCAAATACAAATATCTACTAATTTTATAATATTAATGATAATTTACAAACAAAACTGTTCTCATCTCACAAATACAAAATTAGGAAAGTTTCATCATGAAAAAAGTCTGAACATTGACCATTGTATTAAAAATAAACACACTAACATTATTATACATTGAAATATATACAATAGTAATATTTATAGTATGTAATTGTGTTAGAAAATTTTCAACATATTTATTTTTTACTTGAAACTTTCTTAACACAAAGGTTCCCAATCTATGATATATCTAGTAATTTTATAATAATAATGATAACTTATAAAAACATGAAAACTTAACACAATAAGTTAATATGTATATATTATAATAATTAAAGTATTATATTGTAAGGTTTCCTTTGGTACTACAAAGTTATTAACAACATAGCTAGTTAGGTTTTAAAGTTTGTTTATGTACATATATATTACTATAAATATTTGATTTGTTATGTTATATACAAACTATATTATAATGTACATATATTATAATGTACATATATTATAATGTACATATATTATAATGTAAATATATTATAATGTATAAAATCCTGTATAATTAGGAATTGAAATCAGGAGCTTTAGAATACCTACTTGTCTTGAATTCAAATCATTACAATTCTTTATTTATAATAAAGTTATTAACATTTCATCATTTAGGGATCTAGTACAGTTGTTAGTTTCATATGGTGCTCAAGTAGATATTCATGGTGGTAGTGATTCATGGACACCCTTGTTTTATGCTGCTATGTCAGGTGATTATCACATGACTAAAGTACAAGTATCATGTGACATTTATATATATACATATAGGTCACATTCATTTAGTGGAATTTTTATTATCAGTTGGTGCTAATCCTGAAGTAGTGTAATGATATAGTATATGATTAGATGTATCTTATCACTATAGGAGGAGGACAGTCAAGGTAGTACTGTGAGGGAGAGATTGATAAAGGCAATAGAAGAGACTGAAGAATGTATGACACGTCTTAAACAACGAGAGAGATCAGCTGTTAGTTTACGCTACCTATATACTAATAGATTAATATTGTTTGTTAATAATTATTTAAAATATGTTATTAAGATCTCTTATTTTATAAGTAACTTACAAATATCAGTTTAGTATCTCATGTTATCATTGACTATCTTCTTTCTATCTTTTAGTCTGTTGTAGATACTAACCTTATTACAAGACTCTCTGTTAATATGTTAAGACAGGTATATAAACACTTATATCTCATTGTAATTATTGATTTTAATTACAGGAGAGTTCCCCATCTTGTTCTGTTGAAAATGAATTAGAATGGCAAAATTTAAAACTCACAAAATTAAAGGAGGTCTTGTCTTTGTTGACCACACCCACCGAGAAACTTCTGTCTGCTTTGAATGACAAGAATCTCTCAGAGTTTGTGTAAGACACTTCATATCTACCAGTATCTATTTTTACATGGTCATCCATTTTTTGTCTTACCACTATCTTTCCATCTATCTAGTTCTCTATTGGAGTCAGGCACAATATCACCTGATATATTACTGGGTAATAGACCAGTTTTAGTACAGATCTGTGAGGATGGATTATATGGTTTTGCTAAAGTTTTATTAGATCATGGAGCAAAAGTAATTTATTTGTAATAATACATTAACATGTACATGTACATGTAGGTGTGTCTAGATGGTGCAGCCAATGAAATCCCTCTTATAGTAGCAGCCAGTAATGGGGATGTCCCTTTATTAAAGTTATTAATAGAATATGGAGCTAATGTAAATGTCCAGGTTTGTATATTACATTATATTAATATATGATATCTATCTCTTTATAATGTAGAGTTGTGATACATTAAATACTGCATTACATGAAGCAGCATCTACCAATGATATTGAAGTTGTTAACTATTTATTATCTGTTGGTGCTGATATAACATTAGTTAATATATCTGGTGAACAATCCTTTGATTGTACTACTATATCAGAGATACGCAAGTAAGTAGACTGTCTGTTCATCCATTAATACTATTATCATTTAATTAATAAAATTAGTTAATTATATTTTATCTATTTTATTTAATCCATTCAGTTTATATGTCTATCCTATGTATTCATCCATTCATCTCATCTATTGATCCATTCATCTCATATATCCTCCCATTTATTGATCCATTTATCTCATCTATTGATCCATTTCATAGACTATTAGCTACTGGTAACAATAGATTATTGGTTGCTGTTATGGAGGATGACCAAACTGTTATATCTCATCTTGTATTAGAAGAGGGTGTGTCAGTTAATACAGAATATTATCATAATGGTTATACAGCATTACATCAAGCATGTGAGGAAGGATATGATGAGATTACACAATTACTAATTGAACTGGGAGCTGATATTAACAAGAAGGTATGATAGTCATGTGATTTGTTTTGTCATCATGTGATTGTCACATGATTGTATGGTATATAATTAAAACCTCTAAAGGCATTCTATATTAAGGATACTTTCACAATAAGGATAGTGGTTGAAAAGTGTTAGATGTTTCATTATACAGTATCACATGATTATCACATGTTTGTATTCTACATAATATCTGTTTATAGGGTGGACTGTATCTACAGACTCCATTACATATAGCTAGTCAGGGAAACCATCTTGAAGTGGCAAAGGTCCTTTTAAAACATGGAGCTAGAGTTGACATTAAAGACTCTGATGGCCAGGTACAACTTGTCAAACCTGTTTTATCAACTAGTTTATATATATGTATTGTACAGGTACCCTTTGAAATTGCCTCAACAAACCAAATGCGTAAAGTACTTGTAGAAGCTCGTCAACTCCACCCTCCTCCCCCTCCACCATCCTCCTCCTCAGATGAGGGGGTGGAGTCTGAAGGCAAGCTGTGTCTAATATGTATGGACAAAGTTATCAATACCATCATTTTACCATGTGGACATCAGGTTAATAATTACTTGTTTGGGAGTTGGTCCCTATAATATTTGTTATCACAATATACTATTATTATAGACAGTAATAATAATGATAATTAACATGATAGTTACCTTGTTATATGATATGTATTTAGTATTACATTGTTATGTTAACAAGATAGTTAATACATTAGATATGTGTTCATATAATATAGTACTATTATATTAACAAATTACTATAGACTATCTGAAGGTCAATTCAAAAATAGATCATGTTTTACTAATTATAGCAGCCCCTAGATTAATATAATAATATTAACTGTTTACATTAATAATAAAGTTTATATGTTCATTTTTCTTATGTAGGCATTCTGTATTGACTGTGTAACTTAAATTACACAATGTGCATTGGATAGACAATCTATTAGAGAAGTCATTCCTATTTTTAAATGAATTCCCCAATTTTTAATAATAAGTAATTTTTGACAAATGTTTTTGGGTTCTAGTTTTTTTTAAAACAATAAGTATCATTTTTTGATAGAAGATATGAGAACAAGTAGGTGTGACTAATTGAGAAGAATTAACACAATTATTAATAGTAATGATAGGAGGTATACACATTATGAAATGAGGAATAAAGAATGAAATGAAAATAGCAAGTTTATTGGCCAATAACACAAAAAACAATAACAATAGTACATTTACAGTAAACACATGTAATGATACATGATGTACTCATGTATGGTATATAACATTAAACTTATAAATGATAATAATAAACTGAATAATTAAAGAAGCTGTGCCAATCATTTGCTAATACCAGGGGGAATTCACTACTTTATAGCCACATTGGACTATTTTTAATTAATTGAATTTCAGCTGGAGTCTGTAGTGACCATCACTTGACAGACCAGTTTACAAAACTTGTTTGGTCAATTTAAGGACAATACTGGGTTGCTGAGTAAAACTTTTCATTTGAGTGTTGACAGTCCATTGGGCAGAATTTGTAAGAGGGCACTCATCTGATGGATCTACAAGAGGTGTAGTAGACATTATGGGGCTGGAAAGGGGTGGAGCTGATAATCCAAGGGGCGTATGCACTGAGTGAGGTGGTGTAGAGGTGTGTGATGAGTGAGGAAGTGGGGAAGGTGAAGATGAGGAACGTGAATAATCCAGAATGGGAACATATTGGATGACTTTTTTGGGAGGTGCTGTTGGATGAGTTAGAGCATCCATGTCTTTTCCAGCTAGAGGGAAACGCCGAGGTGGCCATGGTAACACTTGTGTCACAACCTCTTCCATTTCCATTCCTATACCAGGAAGTGGAGGAGAAGCTGAATGAGACGAATCAGGAGTTGATGATAGTTGAGGTGGGCGTGGTCTTTTACGATTGCCAGTAATAAAATTGAGGTATCTTTTTCTTTCCTTTGCCTCACATCTGTTGTGTCTATCAGCAAAAATTAGATCACTGTCATCCTATCAAAATAAACAAAAAACATAACTTTGTCCTAAAAAATATAGTAATTATAACATTAAATTAACCAGTAAGTAGTAAACATATGAAGCCACTATATACATGTAGATACATGTACATGTGTGTGTGTGACTGTACCTCTTCTTCATCACTGTCATCTATATCTCCATTGATTTTTATCCCATGATCAAGTTTTCTGTTCACATGATGAGAATTGAGTCCTGTCTCCTTCCCTTTATCAGTATCACCATTAACAAAGGGAACAGTGTCTGGTCCCATATTCTCTTCTACCTTGCGCCATTTTGGTGTAATGATTTCTTTGTATTCTAGCTTTTCTAGTCGAGATATAGATATAATGGATTGAGGTATAACAATGTTGTCAATGTCGTATTGAGGAGTTGTGACACCTTCCTTCTTCTTGGATAACGAGGTGGGTGTGGCTGGGTGTGAGGAGTCTTCGCAGTAGGCAGACGTGTTAGCAGAGTATCTTTTATGAGGCAAACCTAATTACCAGACATTATAATAATTGTATTATCAATATGTTGTGTACATAATTAACTTGGCTCAATATAGAGATAATACATTTTTTTCAAAGGAAATAAATATAATTAATTAATATTAGACAATAAATAACAGTTTATTATAAAGTATGACTATTTTATTAGTGATAAATTTATTACTGACCTTTGCTGTTTCTGTCAGTGGGTGTGTCCAGTGGTGATGGAGAAGGTGAGAATGATCTGCTCCTCTCTAATCCTATAACATTATAGTAACAAGATGATATTAGTGTAATGAATACACTTACTTAATAAAGGTCTGTTCAGTGGTGTGTGGTCAAATGGAGGAAAATAACTAGCAGCCTTTCTTCTCTTGGAAAGTGGAAGAGAAGCATAAGAATGTTCCTGTAGTACTTGATGTATTGCAGTATCTAACCAGAGACTAGATGGAATATCTAATAGAGACAAACACATAGTTATTAACATGGGATGTGTTTTCAATATTCAGTAATTATTACAACAAGTTGTCTTTTGATATCAATATCAATTCCTTGAGGAGTGTGTCTGTTGACCACATCCATTATGATTGTGAAGGCCAACTCGATCATCATCTTGTTGTAAGTTGTACACACAACAATGTAAATACCTAACATATATTATATTACTGTTATAACTCAATAATCTATTAACATCTCTTATTAAAGGAAGAACATCTTTAGATTAAACCAATGTAGGGAGATAACACATTCTACAACATAGTATCCTGTTAATAACATTACCTGCTGGTTGTGATAAAAATGGATGATAAGATGAATCTAATCGAGTTTTATCATTCTCCTCTCTCCTTGGTTTTCATTTTCTCTCTTTCCTCATCCATACAAGTTTCCTCCGAGGGGCATGATGAAGACTTCAAGTTCTTGCACATGTATTGTTTCCTTCATCCATTAATAGAACTGGAAAGGGGTACCCTAAAATATCTCTGACTTGTAATGGATGTGTCATCAGAGAGGGGTTTGAAAGAAGCATTTGTCGCACTTGACAGTGACAAGGTGTACCAGAGATACCATTTGATGGAACCTTGGATGACTTTAAAAGAGATGCTGACCCAGAAAGAGTTGATCCATTCCTCGTTTATGAGTCTCCAATGTATGACTGATCGTACAAAGTTAGGGTCTCAGTGGGCATGGCTTTGTCATCAGATCACCACTCTCAACCAGAAGCTATTTCAGATAGACTCATTAATCCAGTCACAACCACCCAAAGAAACTGTTCAATTTATGGCTCATAATCCATTCACAATACCTTGTGTGTGTGGACTTCAAAATGGACTCCCATTGTTGTTTAAGAGCTTCTCTCCTACAGAGGATTCAATAGATAACAACATGATAACACCAACTGTAAATCCATTGAGACTATATAGGAATAGATTCATTCAAGACACAGAACATGAGATCATGTTATCAAAGTAGTGGGTGTACATTTTAAATAACTTAACAACAACATCCTACATTATTATATATATTATTATAGAATCTGAGATCACCTTATCAAAGTACTTGACCTGAAAACAGTATCCTACATCCTATACTAGTATAATATATATTTCCAGTTATTACTAATAATTAATACAGTTAGATATCTGTATAGCTCTTATATAATAATATATACTGTATACAGTACTCCATTATCATGTGTTACATATAGACTATTAACTTACAGGTAACTAGCATCTCCTTTTAGTACTGGGATCTATGTCATTGTCTGGTTTCCCTTTCCTTTTATAAGGTCTATCTCCTGCTGGTTCCTTACCATGTGGTCTAGTTGATTGTGACTTTAATTCAATGTCATGTGATCTTGGAGGTTGTCGTTTGGTAATATTAGTAGTAATATTATCATCATAGTCAGAGTTATCTTCTTCATCTGTTCTCTGTCTCTTGTGTTGTTTTCTCTCTTCACATTTTGATGTTGGATGATTAAAATCCAGTTCAACTTTGAGTTCTCGTCTTATAGCTTTAGTCAAATCATCTTGAAGGACACTAGAGGCAGCAGCAAAACTACCACCTACTTTGTTTAAACTTGTTAAGAATTTAACAAAATATTCTTGTAATCCAGCAGGACTTCTCTTAAAATTCATTCCAGCCTGGAATTCTTCCATAATATCATCAAATGTTGCTGTCCTTTGTACTCCACTACTAATGAGACCAACAGCAAACAATTCAGCAGCTAGAAGTGATAAGGAATGTTTTGGCAATCTAAATAAATCAGCATAGTTCTTTGTGAGAACTTTCTTCATTATTCTCCTCATTTCACTGACATCAATATCTATATTTGAGTATGACAAAATAGAACATTATATTAACAATAATTACCAGTATTTATTGTTTGAGAAGAGGATTGGTCTTTGACAATAGTATCTTGTGATACTACAATAGTATCTAAAAAATACTAAATCACTTTCTATTGTCTGTAACAAGAACATACCTGATGTTGGAAATCTCTTAACTAGTTTTCGATGTACTGAAGTTCTAGCATATTTACTCAACTCTTTGAGCGAAGGTTGTTGGTCCGAAAGCTGATCCCATGATTGCTAAAGAAGGAGAGAGAGAGAGAGAGAGAGTCATAACAATAATGAGGTATATACACATGTCTAAAGGTAGATAATAAGTTACTTTATATAACAAATGAAGTTAATAAAATGTGTAGAAATAATAAACTTAATTAACTAACAACATTTATAACAAGATTGTAATTGTTCTAAGATAGTTTTAGTGGTACTGGTCCTATACCAAACAACTAAGACTTCACTAATATTGAAGATATTAAGGTTCTCAGTTACACCAAGTTATAGTACTTGTAGTAAGTAAATTGAAGGATTAAATTATTGTTTAATTTGATTTACCAGCATCAAAAGTCATTTATAATTATTAAATATAGACATAATAACTATAACAATATCTAACATGTGATACAAAATAATCTTAATCAACCTGATACATACAGTATACTAGGTGAAATAATTATATTAACAAGTACAATAGAATACTTACTACAGAAGATCTTGTTGGTATTTGTGAATTAGTATTACTGTCTGGTCTCCTCTTTCTTTTATAAGGTCTACCTCCTGCTGGCTCCTTACCACGTGATCTAGTTGATTGGTCATATGACTCCAATTCATGTGACTTTGAAGGTTGTCGTTTGGTAATACTAGTAGTAATATTATCATCATAGTCAGAGTTATCCTCCTCATCTGTTCTCTTTCTCTCTTGTCTCTGACTACTAATTGAGGATTCCCTGCTACTACTCTCATTGTCTACTTCATCTCTGTTAGTTGATCTCTTACTGGAGGGTGGAGTAGATGATTGATCACATGATCTCTTATTAAGTTGACTTCTCTCTGTCATATAGATCCATGTAAAAAAAGATTATATTAAAGCTGCTTCTTACCTGATGTATCTGTAATGATCACTTCATTCATACTATCATTAACTTCAGTTACACTAGAGGACTCTATTAATGATAATACTCAATACTACTATATAGTATATTAATAAGTAATACCTTGAGATTGAGTACATTGTACTTCACTTGATACACTAGTAGTAGTGAGCTCTGATATCTAGTAAGTGTTACATAATATGTAATGAATACAAGGGAAGAGACAATGTACCTTTGTTGACCACACCAGGTGTCTTCTCTCTTGTAAGCACATAACATAATCAGTTAAGACACACTCTGCTGCAATGCCATTTTCGTCAACTATAGCAGGATGACAAGGAAGTGTGTGACAGCAACAAGGAAAGCCAAACAAGTGACGAGATTTGTAAGTGTAGTGTAATGATTGTGTGACTGTCTCTAGACCTGTGTGTAGTGTGGAGATAATTTGTTTACAGAGAACATCTAGTGATGGCTTTGGGGCCAAACCATCTTTTCTTTCAACCAAAACTTCAAAATAAGTAGCTCGACTAATAAGAGTTATACGATCATGATATTTACCAACTTTAAATGTAATCTTGTTACGATGATGGACAATTTTATCAAGTAATTTCCATTCTAGCTCTGATTTAGATGTTTGACTGAGGAGATAAACTACTAGACAACAGAACACACCCACTGGAGTGTAACCACACTCAAAATAGATTGTCAAAGGAGCAGGACAAATGGACTGATCTCTTTGTTCCTCTTCAACTGGAGCAGGTTTAAGAGCACAAGGCATAAAGTAATAGTTCTCAGTCTTATGACCAACTTTGATCTTCATAGGACCAGCTACAATATGTAGATGTTTTAATAGTGATACTAGTCTGGTGGGTGTAAGAGGATCTCCTTTCCTGGAAGAAAGCTGTTTTACATGTGACTCACTAAATCGGCCATTATCACGAAACTCTTTTTCAGATGAGGCACTTCCTAACTCTTTAAAAGTAAAGCATGATGTGATGAGGTGTGTAATTCTGTCAAATACAAGTTGGAGG
This sequence comes from Xestospongia bergquistia, assembly GCA_963965975.1. NCBI lineage: Eukaryota > Metazoa > Porifera > Demospongiae > Haplosclerida > Petrosiidae > Xestospongia > Xestospongia bergquistia. The sequence continues at coordinate 1,685,887 of OZ014425.1, forward strand.
TCAGTGATGATAATATTTCCTAGTCCCTCTACCTCTGGATAATGCATAATAACACCCACTCTGTGATGTAAAAACCAGAGAACTGACTTGAAGTCTTCTCTATCTTTGATTCCACACTCCTGAGCCATTTTATAACATGTATCTAGTAGATGAAGAGGCTTTTTACTCTTTCGTAATTTTAGACTAAAGGCACACCAAGAAGCAGGAACAGGTAACTCATGAAACCTGTTAGAAATAACTCTGTGGAGTAGAGAACGTAACTCTTCTATTTTCTTTTCATCATTTCTTGTGTCAAGAGGAAAAATCACTTGATCTGAAGTTGAATATTGTACAAGATCTTCACTAAATAGTTCACCACTATCCTGTATCTTCAGTTTAAGATGGCTATTGACTGAATCCACTTTAGCTTGAGCTTCAGTTTCATTTGGAAAACAGTCTCTGTGAGTAGCTATGAGGAATGCAGCAGGTTCTGACTCATCCTTCAGTGGTACTTCATCAAAACTCCATCCAATAGTATTTTGTCTCAAACAAGCTATACTAGCTAGAGAACGAAAGATGACCTCTTCATGAGTGAGGGATGTTTTATAAGGTTTAGAATCACCACTAGATGATCGATATGTAATTTCATAACGACTTGTCAAGTCTATTGTTAGATCAAAAACAAGTAGATTGATAGCTGGACCAGTGATAAGAGCTGGTAACATTTCATGGAACTCAGGCTGTCCTCCAGTATCAATGATATGTAACATAGCATGACTGTCTTTGGTAGTTTGTTGAGATCTCTCTTCATAAACCTTTCTTTTGGTGACTGGAATACTTTTTACAAATTTTGAGAGAGAATTAATGCCTAATTTGATATGTTCTTTTCCAGTGTTTTCATTCTTTTCCTTAAATTCTTCCTTGATATCTTCAATCTCTCTTTCTTCTACTTCTTTAACAATTTCCTCTGTCCTACAATCCTCTTCTAATTTAAATGTATAGTCACATCTGATGTCAATTTCATTGTTTGCTCTAAGTGATGTCACAGTACTTGAAGATGCACTGTTGTTGAACTGAATGATTTCACTACTAGTATCAAGACAATGACTCGTTGTAGAACCATTCTTTTCTTCTTTTCCCTTAAATCCTTTATTGTTGTCTTCATTCTTCTCCTCTTTTGATTCTTCATTCAATTCCTTAGTTTCATTTTGTCTCTCCATTATGTTCACTTCAATATCACTATAACTGTTACTACTTTCTTTCTCAAATTCATCTGTGTAGTCATTTTTGATGTCAATAACATTGAGTTCTGACATGGCACTTGAAGATACATGTTTAATACTGTCACTACTAGTAGTAGGAGGATGACTAGTTATAATATTTTCAAATATCAAAACAGCTTCTTCATCTAGATCTTGTGTCCTCCATTCTGTGGTAACTACTGCATCATGTTGTTGTAGTTTACGAAATGAGTTAACTTGTATGGCTGCATCAACTACACCAGTACTAAGAGAAGGTTCTGTAAGAGACTCATTGAGTAATCTCTTCTTTAATGTACTCTTACCAGCACCTGGTGGTCCTGTTAGAATACACTTGACAACACATAACATTGCCTCTCCACTACTGTGAAGTGCTTGTTGATATTTGATAAATGAAAATATCTCATTTTTATTTTTTCTGTTGTACATATACACTCCATCAATAACACATCCTTTATCAATAAGATGCTGTATAATGTCTACATTTCCAGACCGACATGCTTCATGAAGTGGTCTCTCCTTGATAGTATTCTCAGCTTCAATGTTACATTGAGGGTGATTAGTTAGTATTTTGACAATTTCAAAGTGACCCTTTCCACATGCTATGTGTAATGGAGTGTTACTACAGTCATCTTTAGCAGTAACATCACAGCCTTTCTCTAGCACAAGATGTCGTACAATGTCTACATTTCCAGACTGACATGCTTTACGAAGTGGTCTCAGCTTGCGATTATTCTCAGCTTCAATATTACATTGAGGGTGATTAGTTAGTATTTTGACAATTTCAAAGTGACCTTTCTCGCATGCTATGTGTAATGGAGTGTCACTACAGTCATCTTTAGCAGTAACGTCACAGCCTTTCTCTACCACAAGATGTTGTACAATGTCTACATTTCCAGACTGACATGCTTTATGAAGTGGTCTCTGCTTGTGATTATTCTCAGATTTAATATTACATTGAGTGTGATCAGTTAGTATTTTGACAATTTCAAGGTGACCCTTTCCACATGCATCATGTAATGGTGTGTCGCTATAGTTATCTTTAGCAGTAACATCACAGCCTTTCTCTACTACAAGATGTCGTACAATCTCTACATTTTCAGACAGACATGCTTCATGAAGTGGTCTCTGCTTGTGATTATTCTCAGCTTCAATATTACATTGAGTGTGATCAGTTAGTATTTTGACAATTTCAAGGTGACCCTTTCCACATGCTATGTGTAATGGAGTGTTACTACAGTCATCTTTAGCAGTAACATCACAGCCTTTCTCTACCACAAGATGTTGTACAATGTCTACTTTTCCAGACAGACATGCTTCATGAAGTGGTCTCTGCTTGTGATTATTCTCAGCTTCAATATTACATTGAGTGTGATCAGTAAGTATTTTGACAATTTCAAGGTGACCCTTTCCACATGCTATGTGTAATGGAGTGCCATTAAAGCCATCTTTAGCAGTAACATCACAGCCTTTCTCTAGCACAAGATGTCGTACAATGTCTACATTTCCAGACTGACATGCTTTACGAAGTGGTCTCAGCTTGCGATTATTCTCAGCTTCAATATTACATTGAGGGTGATTAGTTAGTATTTTGACAATTTCAAAGTGACCCTTCTCACATGCTATGTGTAATGGAGTGTCACACCAGTCATCTTTAGCAGTAACATCACAGCCTTTCTCTACCACAAGATGTCGTACAATGTCTACATTTCCAGACAGACATGCTATATGAAGTGGTCTCTGCTTGCAACTATTCTCAGCTTCAATATTACATTGAGGGTGATTAGTTAGTATTTTGACAATTTCAAAGTGACCCTTTCCACATGCTATGTGTAATGGAGTGTGACGCCATTTATCTTTAGCAGTAACATCACAGCCTTTCTCTACCACAAGATGTTGTACAATGTCTACATTTCCAGACTCACATGCTTTATGAAGTGGTCTCTGCTTGTGATTATTCTCAGATTTAATATTACATTGAGGGTGATTAGTTAGTATTTTGACAATTTCAAAGTGACCCTTCTCACATGCTATGTGTAATGGAGTGTTACTACAGTCATCTTTAGCAGTAACATCACAGCCTTTCTCTACCACAAGATGTCGTACAATCTCTACATTTTCAGACAGACATGCTTTATGAAGTGGTCTCTGAATGTAATCATTCTCAGCTTCAATATTACATTGAGGGTGATTAGTTAGTATTTTGACAATTTCAAAGTGACCCTTCTCACATGCTATGTGTAATGGTGTGTATGATGTGTAGTGAGAAAACATATGAGTACTAGTTTGAAGGTTAATATCAAATATTCCAATATTAACAAGATATTTGGTAATATCTAGACAACTCAACTTTATAGACTTATGTAGTGGATAGTCATCAGCAATTATATCTCTTAAAACAGTGTCGTTACTAGAGAAAGTTGGTTGATCTTCAAGTCTCCTTGTTAGATATTCCTTGATACCAATCTTTCTAACTAACAGTTCAATCATTGATCCTGGTACTTTATCTTCTACTGCTGACTTGATACATTGATGTATACCATCAACACTAACCTTTTCTTTCAGGAACATAACTATTTCTTTATGTTCCTGACAAAGTGCATAGTGGAGTGGTTGCCTTCCTGTATTGTCTAATACTTCAAGATTACACTGTAGTTTAGAAGATAGATATTCTACTACTGCTAAATGACCATTATTACATGCATTATGTATTGGAGTGTATCCCTTGTCATCTGATACATTGATATCACAACCTCTTCTATCAAGAGCCTTGATAATTTCTAAATAACCAAGCTCAGTAGCATGATGTAATGGATACATTCCACAGTTATTACTTCTAGTCTCACAGTTACATTGAGGTTGACTGAGGAGATATTGAACTATTGGTAGATGACCATACTCAATAGCTCTATGTAGAGGAGTGTATGCCTCACTATCTAAACCATTTACATCACATCCTACCTCATTAACAAGGTACTGTACTATATCTAGATCACCTGATATAGCTACTTGATGAAAGAAAGGAGAACTACTGTCTTTCCATTGAATAGTAGTGCTAGCTTTAAAAATTTGTTTTGCTAAATACACATGCTTTTCTTGATGTACTCTAGTCATGAAATCATTAAATGATATTGCTCTCAATAATATTGTCATTATATCCCAATTTGGTGCCACTTTAATACACTGATATATATCATCAGGATCCAATATATAGTCAGGATTAGTACATATCAATGATACAATGTTACTGTGACTATTTTTACTGGCAAAATAAAGAGGAGTTTCCCCTCGATAATTAAACAAGCCAAATATGTCATTATATTGACCCTGTACTAGAAATTCCACAAACTCTTTTTTTCCAGCACCACACGCCAAATGAAGTGGTGTAGAACCTTCGTTATTATGTAGATAAATACAACTTACAATTTCAGAAGCGCCAATAAGATACTGTAATACATCTAATCCACAATGGGAAGAACTACAACACAAGTGAAAGAGTGTGTTCCCTTGATCATCACGTACCCAAGGAGACCAATCTCGTGTGATAAGGCTCTTAACAAGATCTAGATCACCTTTAGAACAGGCGTCACAAATCTCTACTGTTGACTGTTCCATTGTCTTGAGAGAGCGTGGTCACTTTAATATTCTCTTTATAATGCCCACCTGATTAAGTTGACCCTGCAAACTGCAAAAGTGCAAAGATGTTTTGGACGTTCTCGTAGTCTTGGTGAGACAGCTCTGAAGACACAATTAAATATTGCACAACAATGAATATTTACATTAGAAGACTACATACACAGTAGAGAGAGACAATATCAGGTAAGACTACTGGTACATTGTCTGTTATGTCGATATGATCAGAGACCATAGGGGTAGGAACCAGGGGGGCTAGGGGGGCTTTAGCCCCCCTAATGTTGATTAAAGGGGGGCTTAGCCCCCCTAATATTGTTAACAAAGTAAAGTTACATGGAGATATATTCATCTGTCATCAACTTTGACAAGCTGGTGAACCAACTTTAAATACTTCAAGATTTTGTCTGAGTAAGTATGGCAAGCCAAGGGATAAAAAAATTACCAAGGTCAGCACAATGTGTGAAGTAATGTACATTAGCGACTTAGGAAAATCAATATTCACTGAGGTACACAAGCTTTTAACCGTTTATTTGACTGTGCCAATGACATCCGATACAACAGAACAAATGTTCTCTTCACTTCGAAGACTGAAGAATTATTTAAGGTCCACAATGACTCAAAAGAGACTTAATAATGTAGTATAAATGCACACACACAGAGAGCATATTGATAGGGTAAATTTATTAAGTATCGCAAAGGATTTTGTAACCAGCAATGAGAGACGTGTAAACTATTTTGAACATTATTAACATATTTTATTAGGTCATGTACATATATGTCATTTCTTTAATTCAGTCATAATTATCTGTTATCATTTAACATTTTTACAAGGTTTTCAAACTAAAAACATCTGGGAATGCAACCCCCTGCTCATAGAAGAGTTATTACTACTGATAATATTTTAGCCCCCCTAATCCCTACTATCTTCTTACCCCTATGTCAGAGACTGTTTCTTGTTGTAGACTACTATATCTCATCTTCATGGAGAACGTAGAGAATCACGTGATCACTATTCATCTGGTGTAGGTCAGTTTATCTCTCAACGTAGAAGACGTGTTGGTAGAACACATGATATTATTATGTCTATGAGAAGTGTTGGATCTACATCATTTGAAGAAGGAAATGAAGTAGAAAATGGTAAGTAAAAGACAATTATCTATTGTAATGAGATCTACTTATAATCTACTGCTCATATTAACATTTAATTTCTAACAATATTTCAGCTTTAAATTATAATATACGAAATACTATGATCTGATTGGTCAATTGCAGTTTTTGAATCCCATACTAAACCTCTGAATTAATTTTGTCCATAACAATATCATTTGTCATATCATCTAATAACTTGTAGTAACAATTATATTATTATTATATCACTAATATTAGTAACAAACAATATTAACAATATATTATATTAGTAATTAATGGAGTACATAGTGTTTGGTACTTCAAAGTTATTAACAACATAGCTAGTTAGGTTTTAAAGTTTGTATATGTGTATATATTATTATAAATACTTGACTTGTTATAATATTATAACATATACAAACTATATTATAATGTACATATATTATAATGTACATATATTATAATGTAATATAGTTAGTAATATAGTGGATGTTTCTCTTATTATTTAGAGAATCTTCAAGCACCTCTTGGTGAATTCATCAGCCTTAAGTTAGTTAAAGCTCTTGAACCTGATGAAGCCACACCCATTCCATTTGTTATCCGACGTCTAGTTGGGTGTGTCGATCATGTTGGTCCAGAGGGTGTCACTCTGGGTACCTCTCCTCATTGTTCAGTAATATTACCAGCAGAGGCAGAGATCCAAAAAGAACATTGTCAAATTATATGGAGAGATGACAATGATAGTAATGATGACTTGGAAAGGACAGAAACAGGCAGACATTTATCTCGACAAAGGAGAGTAGGAGATGGTGGCCATTTTATATTGAAGGATCTTACAGCTGGTACTGGTGTGTTTTATATCAGTCATGTGACACATCATGTGACAACACCTATTGATGAAGAAGAAATACCCAGTAGTGAAGAGTCTGTTGCCAGAGAAACAGATACTGTAGAAAGTGACAAATTTCCTATGGTATTAAGTTATGGTATACATTTTGTTACTGGTATATTAGTATGGGAACTATCTGCTTTATCTCCTAGTGAAGTATTAACTGCTAAATTGTTCCATTTGGCTAAACAAAGGGATCTAGTACAACTTAAGGAACAAATTAATAAAATGGAGTCCTCTACTTTAAATGTTCCTACTCTTACAATTACAGGTTTGTTAAATCAATATATAAAATATATAATTGTAAAAATAACTTTATCAATAACTTAATATCTTATTGTTTGTAGTTGATATTACTTTATAACTTTAGTCTCATCTTCATCCTCACATATCCCCAGGAAATAAATGACTTATCTTAGTTACAATAATAACATTTAACTAGAAACATTAAGTACATAATCTACTATAATATCATATATAACATTAGGTCATAATAATTATATAAATCATATTAACAATATATTGTAACTAATGTATTAAACACATACTATATTATAATGATTTGACTCAAGTGTTGTTTATTAGTATTATACACATATAACTGATCTAGTTAGGACTTGTTCAGACTTGTCCTAAATATATAAATTATAATACACATATTGTATTGTAGTGATATGACTTAATTGTTTATAGAATGTTTTAATTAATAGGTACTGAGGATAATGAACAGAGTTCTATAAAGTTTTCAATTGACTCAATATTTTCAACTCCAATTCTTCCTTTAACATCTTATGATATTAATACTGAATATCAACCACCATCATATGAAGGAGATGATAAATTTAATGCTTTATTTGCTCCTCGTAAATCATTTGGTATTACACAGTTCTCTCTTAACACACCCTCTACTGCCAATATTCGTCAAGTGCCACGCCTCCTACTTCATATTGCTATTGATAATAGTGATATAGAAATGGTAACTTATCTCTTATCAAGAGGAGCTAATGTAAGTGGGTGTGGTCATCACTCTAGTCATTATTGTCTTTTGTTCTAATATAGGTTAACAAAGCAGCTAGTGAATTCCAATATACTGCTGTCCATTTAGCAGCATTACGTAATGATGATGTCATTATGACACTATTATTAAAATATGGAGCTGATGTAGAAATAAGAAATGCTGAACATTTAACTCCATTAGCTATGACAACTAATTACAGTGTTAGGTAAGTCTCAACCACACCCACTAATTATGTTCAAATATATTCTTTTAGAAAAATGTTACTGAACTCAGTTTTGTTATGTGCTGCAGCTGATGGTGGTGATATATCAGAAGTGACACGCCTCCTGACAACCACACTCATTAGTCCCAATGTAAAGGGTTTAAGACATAAATGTGCACTCCATCTTGCAGCTGCCAAAGGATATCGAGAAATTGTTGAATTTCTTATATTGAATGGAGTAAGTTTGATTACATGATCCTTGATAGTGATGTGACAATCATGTGATTTTAGGTTGATGTTAATATTAGAGGAGGTAGTCGTCAACGTACAGCACTTCATTATGCCAGTTTAGGAGGTTATGCTGATGTCATTCAAATCTTATTAAGTGCAGGAGCTCATGAGTTTACCAGAGATGCCGGAGGATATACTCCTCTTAATCTTTGTCAAGGAGATGCTTGTCGTCTTTTACATACTGTATGTCTGTTAATATATGTATGTATTTTATTATTGTTGCTATAGAAACCAATGTCTCTGTGTCTAGCTGTACAAAGTGGTAACATTGATCAGGTGAAGATAATACTTGAACAAAGAGAATGTCATGAAAATAGAGATGATGATGATGATGTTATTAATCTACGTAATGATCAGACACATGCTCCATTACATTTAGCATGTATTCTAGGATCTATGTAAGTATAATTCATCTAATTATACATCAATTAATACATTTATTATTTGATACTTGTTATCATTCATCCATTTTGAAAATATGGTAGAAGAAAATCCTGTATAATTAGGAATTGAAATCAGGAGCTTTAGAATACTTACTTGTCTTGAATTCAAATCATTACAATTCTTTATTTATAATAAAGTTATTAACATTTTATCATTTAGGGATCTAGTACAGTTGTTAGTTTCATATGGTGCTCAAGTAGATATTCATGGTGGTAGTGATTCATGGACACCCTTGTTTTATGCTGCTATGTCAGGTGATTATCACATGACTAAAGTACAAGTATCATGTGACATTTTTATATATACATACAGGTCACATTCATTTAGTGAAATTTTTATTATCAGTTGGTGCTAATCCTGAAGTATGAGATATAGTGTAATGATATAGTATATGATTAGATGTATCTTATCACTATAGGAGGAGGACAGTCAAGGTAGTACTGTGAGGGAGAGATTGATAAAGGCAATAGAAGAGACTGAAGAATGTATGACACGTCTTAAACAACGAGAGAGATCAGCTGTTAGTTTACACTACCTATATACTAATAGATTAATATTGTTTGTTAATAATTATTTAAAATATGTTATTAAGATCTCTTATTTTATAAGTAACTTTCAAATATTAGTTTAGTATCTCATGTTATCATTGAGTATCTTCTTTCTATCTTTTAGTCTGTTGTAGATACTAACCTTATTACAAGACTCTCTGTTAATATGTTAAGACAGGTATATAAACACTTATATCTCATTGTAATTATTGATTTTAATTACAGGAGAGTTCCCCATCTTGTTCTGTTGAAAATGAATTAGAATGGCAAAATTTAAAACTCACAAAATTAAAGGAGGTCTTGTCTTTGTTGACCACACCCACCGAGAAACTTCTGTCTGCTTTGAATGACAAGAATCTCTCAGAGTTTGTGTAAGACACTTCATATCTACCAGTATCTATTTTTACATAGTCATCCATTTTTTGTCTTACCATTATCTTTCCATCTATCTAGTTCTCTATTGGAGTCAGGCACAATATCACCTGATATATTACTGGGTAATAGACCAGTTTTAGTACAGATCTGTGAGGATGGATTATATGGTTTTGCTAAAGTTTTATTAGATCATGGAGCAAAAGTAATTTATTTGTAATAATACATTAACATGTACATGTACATGTAGGTGTGTCTAGATGGTGCAGCCAATGAAATCCCTCTTATAGTAGCAGCCAGTAATGGGGATGTCCCTTTATTAAAGTTATTAATAGAATATGGAGCTAATGTAAATGTCCAGGTTTGTATATTACATTATATTAATATATGATATCTATCTCTTTATAATGTAGAGTTGTGATACATTAAATACTGCATTACATGAAGCAGCATCTACCAATGATATTGAAGTTGTTAACTATTTATTATCTGTTGGTGCTGATATAACATTAGTTAATATATCTGGTGAACAATCCTTTGATTGTACTACTATATCAGAGATACGCAAGTAAGTAGACTGTCTGTTCATCCATTAATACTATTATCATTTAATTAATAAAATTAGTTAATTATATTTAATCTATTTTATTTAATCCATTCAGTTTATTTGTTTATCCTTTGTATTCATCCATTCTCCCATCTATTGATCCATTCATCTCATATATCCTCCCATTTATTGATCCATTCATCTCATCTATTGATCCATTTCATAGACTATTAGCTACTGGTAACAATAGATTATTGGTTGCTGTTATGGAGGATGACCAAACTGTTATATCTCATCTTGTATTAGAAGAGGGTGTGTCAGTTAATACAGAATATTATCATAATGGTTATACAGCATTACATCAAGCATGTGAGGAAGGATATGATGAGATTACACAATTACTAATTGAACTGGGAGCTGATATTAACAAGAAGGTATGATAGTCATGTGATTTGTTTTGTCATCATGTGATTGTCACATGATTGTATGGTATATAATTAAAACCTCTAAAGGCATTCTATATTAAGGATACTTTCACAATAAGGATAGTGGTTCAAAAGTGTTAGATGTTTCATTATACAGTATCACATGATTATCACATGTTTGTATTCTACATAATATTTGTTTATAGGGTGGACTGTATCTACAGACTCCATTACATATAGCTAGTCAGGGAAACCATCTTGAAGTGGCAAAGGTCCTTTTAGAACATGGAGCTAGAGTTGACATTAAAGACTCTGATGGCCAGGTACAACTAGTCAAACCTGTTTTATCAGCTAGTTTATATGTATGTATTGTACAGGTACCCTTTGAAATTGCCTCAACAAACCAAATGCGTAAAGTACTTGTAGAAGCTCGTCAACTCCACCCTCCTCCCCCTCCACCATCATCCTCCTCAGATGAGGGGGTGGAGTCTGAAGGCAAGCTGTGTCTAATATGTATGGACAAAGTTATCAATACCATCATTTTACCATGTGGACATCAGGTTAATAATTACTTGTTTGGGGATTGGTCCCTATAATATTTGTTATCACAATATACTATTATTATAGACAGTAATAATAATGATAATTAACATGATAGTTACCTTGTTATATGATATGTATTTAGTATTACATTGTTATGTTAACAAGATAGTTAATACATTAGATATGTGTTCATATAATATAGTACTATTATATTAACAAATTACTATAGACTATCTGAAGGTCAATTCAAAAATAGATCATGTTTTACTAATTATAGCAGCCCCTAGATTAATATAATAATATTAACTGTTTACATTAATAATAAAGTTTATATGTTCATTTTTCTTATGTAGGCATTCTGTATTGACTGTGTAACTCAAATTACACAATGTGCATTGGATAGACAATCTATTAGAGAAGTCATTCCTATTTTTAAATGAATTCCCCAATTTTTAATAATAAGTAATTTTTGACAAATGTTTTTGGGTTCTAGTTTTTTTTTTTAAACAATAAGTATCATTTTTTTGATAGAAGATATGAGAACAAGTAGGTGTGACTAATTGAGAAGAATTAACACAATTATTAATAGCAATGATAGGAGGTATACACATTATGAAATGAGGAATAAAGAATGAAATGAAAATAGCAAGTTTATTGGCCAATAACACAAAAAACAATAACAATAGTACATTTACAGTAAACACATGTAATGATACATGATGTACTCATGTATGGTATATAACATTAAACTTATAAATGATAATAATAAACTGAATAATTAAAGAAGCTGTGCCAATCATTTGCTAATACCAGGGGGAATTCACTACTTTATAGCCACATTGGACTATTTTTAATTAATTGGATTTCAGCTGGAGTCTGTAATGACCATCATTTGACAGACCAGTTTACAAAACTTGTTTGGTCAATTTAAGGACAATACTGGGTTGCTGAGTAAAACTTTTCATTTGAGTGTTGACAGTCCATTGGGCAGAATTTGTAAGAGGGCACTCATCTGATGCATCTACAAGAGGTGTAGTAGACATTGTGGGACTGGAAAGGGGTGGAGCTGATAATCCAAGGGGCGTATGCACTGAGTGAGGTGGTATAGAGGTGTGTGATGAGTGAGGAAGTGGGGAAGGTGAAGATGAGGAACGTGAATAATCCAGAATGGGAACATATTGGATGACTTTTTTGGGAGGTGCTGTTGGATGAGTTAGAGCATCCATGTCTTTTTCAGCTAGAGGGAAACGCCGAGGTGGCCATGGTAACACTTGTGTCACAACCTCTTCCATTTCCATTCCTATACCAGGAAGTGGAGGAGAAGCTGAATGAGATGAATCAGGAGTTGATGATAGTTGAGGTGGGCGTGGTCTTTTACGATTGCCAGTAATAAAATTGAGGTATCTTTTTCTTTCCTTTGCCTCACATCTGTTGTGTCTATCAGCAAAAATTAGATCACTATCATCCTATCAAAATAAACAAAAAACATAACTTTGTCCTAAAAAATATAGTAATTATAACATTAAGTTAACCAGTAAGTAGTAAACATATGAAGCCACTATATACATGTAGATACATGTACATGTGTGTGTGTGACTGTACCTCTTCTTCATCACTGTCATCTATATCTCCATTGATTTTTATCCCTTGATCAAGTTTTCTGTTCACATGATGAGAATTGAGTCCTGTCTCCTTCCCTTTATCAGTATCACCATTAACAAGGGGAACAGTGTCTAGTCCCATATTCTCTTCTACCTTGCGCCATTTTGGTGTAATGATTTCTTTGTATTCTAGCTTTTCTAGTCGAGATATAGATATAATGGATTGAGGTATAACAATGTTGTCAATGTCGTATTGAGGAGTTGTGACACCTTTCTTCTTCTTAGATAACGAGGTGGGCGTGGCCGGGTGTGAGGAGTCTTCACAGTAGGCAGAAGTGTTAGCAGAGTGTCTTTTACGAGGCAACCCTAATTACCAGACATTATCATAATTGTATTATCAATATGTTGTGTACATAATTAACTTGGCTCAATATAGAGATGAGTCATTCTCAGAATGTCTAATCCCAAAATGTCTAATCCCATAATGTCTAATCCCAAAATGTCTAATCCCATAATGTCTAAAGGTGATAACTGAGGTGTTAATATAACAGAGTATTTCAAGAGTTCTTTTTGCAACAAGATGGTGATGCTGACAAGATCCTTATTTTTGCAACAAATAAGAACCTTCATCTCTTAGCAGAAGCAAACTCTATTTATGTGGATGGTACTTTTGAGGTTTGTCCAAGGCTTTTCTTCCAAGTATTCACAATTAATGCTTTTATTCAAGGCCAACAGTTCCTCTTTGTATGGTTTACTACCTGGGAATAGAAGCATTGAATCATACATTTCTGCAATTAGACACTGTGTTGTTTCATTTGATTTTTAAATATAGCTTTTCAGATTAGACAATCAATTCATTAACACCTCAGTTATCATGTTTAGACATTATGGGATTAGACATTCTAGGATTAGACATTCTGGGATTAGACATTTTGGGATTAGACATTCTGGGACGTTTCCATAGAGATAACATACAAATACATTTGTTTTCAAAAGGAAATAAATATAATTAATTCATATTAGACAATAAATAACAGTTTATTATAAAGTATGACTATTTTATTAGTGATAAATTTATTACTGACCTTTGCTGTTCTGTCAGTGGGTGTGTCCAGTGGTGATGGAGAAGGTGAGAATGATTTGCTCCTCTCTAATCCTATAACATTATAGTAACAAGATGATATTAGTGTAATGAATACACTTACTTAATAAAGGTCTGTTCAGTGGTGTGTGGTCAAATGGAGGAAGATAACTAGCAGCCTTTCTTCTCTTGGAAAGTGGAAGAGAAGCATAAGAATGTTTCTGTAGTACTTGATGTATTGCAGTATCTAACCAGAGACTAGATGGAATATCTAAGAGAGACAAACACACAGTTATTAACATGGGATGTGTTTTCAATTGTCACAAGTTGTTATAAATAAACTACAACATTACTATAGATCTATTGTTATATAAGTACATCAGGTAAGTGATAATTAACATAATGTCACACTACAGTTAAGACTGTACACACAGCAGCTAACATATATTATACTACCATTATAACTCAATAACCTATTAACATCCTTTATTAAAGGAAGAACATCTTTAGATCAAACCAATGTAGGAAGATAACACATTCTACAACATAGTATCCTGTTAATAACATTACCTGATGGTTGTGATAAAAATGGATGATAAGATGAATCCAATTGAGTTTTATCATTCTCCTCTCTCCTTGTTTTTTGTTTTCTCTCTTTTCTCATCTGTACAAGTTCCCTCTGAGGGGCATGACGAAGACCTCGAGTTCTTGCACATGTATTGTTTCCTTCATCCATTAATAGAACTGGGAAGGGGTACCCTAAAATATCTCTGACTTGTAATGGATGTGTCATCAGAGAGGGGTTTTAAAGAAGCATCTGTCGCACTTGACAGTGACAAGGTGTACTAGATATACCATTAGATGGAACCTTAGATGACTTTAAAAGAGATACTGGCCTAAAAATTGTTTCACCTTGTATGTGAACATATCTCAGTTAGTATCATATTCATTGAGACATAGGGAGGCCTAGATGTTTACGTATCTCGTTAGCTTTTGTTTTGTTTTTAACAATACCTCCCTCAATAGCAGTAATTATTGTCTTCCAATTAACAGGTAATGACTGTGTAGTTAACCAGCTGTGAATGACTTCAGAAAGTTTAACAATGTTACTATCTTGACTTTGTTTTAAACCATTTAAAATATTGTGAGGAACTTTCAAGGATAAACCGATTTCATGCCATTTGTCATCAATATCAGATAATAGTTCAAGTAGTATGTATTCATTAGGAACAGTATTTAATATATCTGGAGTAGCTATAAAATAGAAAATATATACTAACAATACTCTAGTTACAAATGTACAGTATTCTTGATGTTATTATAACTGTCATAGTTCTAGTAACTTCGACTATAATCAAAAAAGCTTCAACATAATTTTCAAGAGACATTATGTCATACAAATCTATACCAAGTACTATTGTGAAATAAAAAACTCTTTACATGGTGATCTGTACAATAAACCTTTCATTGGATGGGTAACTGTATAATATTACTAGATATTGGATTGATCTTGATAGTATTTGATTCGTCATTTGGACTCACTCAAATACAATACACACTCGTCTAATATACAGCCATATTGGACAGTTATTCATCCAATAACATATTTATTAGTTCAGGAGAACTAGTCTGGTAGTATCCTCTTCAATAAACTATTTATATCGCCAGCTGTCAAATGTTACTTACTTAATACTGAAACTTGTTCACTTGATACCAATAACATTATATTTAAGGTCTACCTCCTGCTGATTTCTTATCACGTGGTCTAGCTGATTGGTCATGTGACTCTAATTCAATGTCATGTGACTTTGGACATTGTCGTTTAGTAATACTAATAGTATTATTATCATCATAGTCAGAGTTATCCTCCTCATCTGTTCTCTTTCTCCTGTGTTGTCTTCTCTCTTGTCTCTGACTACTAATGGAGGATTCCCTACTACTTCTCTCATCATTTACTTCATCTCTGTTAGTTGATCTCTTACTGGAGGGTGGAATAGATGATGATTGATCACATGATCTCTTATTAAGTAGACTTCTCTCTGTGAGATCAGTAAATCTATGTAAAAAGTAACAGTGTTGTTTCTTACCTAATATATCTGTAATGATCACTTCATTCATACTATCATTAACTTCAGTTACATTAGAGGACTCTATTAATGATAATACTCAATACTACTATATAGTATATTAATAAGTAATACCTTGAGATTGAGTACATAGTACTTCACTTGATACACTAGTAGTAGTGAGCTCTGATATCTAGTAAGTGTTACATAATATGTAATGAATACAAGGGAAGAGACAATATACCTTTGTTGACCACACCAGGTGTCTTCTCTCTTGTAAGCACATAACATAATCAGTTAAGAAACATTTTGCAGCTAAATCATTCTTGACAACCACAGCAGGATGAGGAGAATGTGAGTGACACTCAGGACAGCAACAAGGAAAGCCAAAGAAATGATGAGATTTGTAAGTGTAGTGTAATGATTGTGTGACTGTCTCTAGACCTCTGTGTAGTGTGGAGATAATTTGTTTACAGAGAACATCTAATGATAGCTTTGGAGTCAACTGGTCAACCCAAACTTCAAGATAAGTAGCTCGACTAATAAGAGTAACACGATCATGATATTCCCCAACATTAAAAGAAATCTTGTTATGATGATGAACAGTTTTATCAAGTAATTTCCACTCTAGCTCTGATTTAGATGTTTCACTAAGGAGATAAACTACTAGACAACACAACATACCCACAGGAGTATAACCACACTCAAAATAGATTATCAAAGGAGCAGGACAAATGGACTGATCTCTTTGATCCTCTTCAACTCGAGCTGGTTTTAAAGCACAAGGCATAAAGTAATAGTTCTCAGTCTTATGACCAACTTTGATCTTCATAGGACCAGCTACAATATGTAGATGTTTCAATAGTGATACTAGTCTGGTGGGTGTAAGAGGGTCTCCTTTCCTGGATGAAAGTTGTTTTACATGTGACTCACTAAATCGGCCATTATCACGAAACTCCTTTTCAGTTGAGGCACTTCCTAACTCTTTAAAAGTAAAACATGATGTGATGAGTTGTGTAATTCTATCAAATACAAGTTGGAGGTCAGTGATCACAATATTTCCTAGTCCCTCTACCTCTGGATAATGCATAATAACACCCACTCTGTGATGTAAAAACCAGAGAACTGACTTAAAATCTTCTCTATCTTTGATTCCACACTCTTGAGCCATTTTATAACATGTATCTAGTAGATGAACAGGCTTTTTACTCTTTCGTAATTTTAAACTAAAGGCACACCAAGAAGCAGGAACAGGTAACTCATGAAACTTCTTAGAAATCACTCTGTGGAGTAGAGAACGTAACTCTTCTATTTCCTTTTCATCATTTCTTGTGTCAAGAGGAAAAATGACTTGATCTGGAGTTGAATATTGTACAAGATCTTCACTAAACAGTTCAGCACTGTCCTGTATCTTCAGTTTAAGATGATTGTTGACTGAATCCACTTTAGCTTGAGCTTCAGTTTCATTCGGAAAACAGTCTCTGTGAGTAGCTATGAGGAATGCAGCAGGTTCTGACTCATCCTTCAATGGTACTTCATCAAAACTCCATCCAATAGTATTTTGTCTCAAACAAGCTATACTAGCTAGAGAACGAAAGATGACCTCTTCATGAGTGAGGGATGTTTGATAAGGTTTAGAATCACCACTAGATGATCGATATGTAATTTCATAACGACTTGTCAAGTCTATTGTTAGATCAAAAACAAGTAGATTGATAGCTGGACCAGTGATAAGAGCTGGTAACATTTCATGGAACTCAGGTTGTCCTCCAGTATCAATGATATGTAACATGGCATGACTGTCTTTGGTGGTTTGTTGAGATCTCTGTTCATAAACCCATCTTTTGGTGACTGGAATACTTTTTACAAATTTTGAGAGAGAATTAATGCCTAATTTGATATGTTCTTTTCCAGTGTTTTCATCCTTTTCCTTAAACTCCTCCTTGTTATCTTCAATCCCTCTTTCTTCTCCTTCTTTAACAATTTCCTCTGTGTCCTCTTCTACTTTTGTTGTGTTCTCCTCAATATCACCATAATTATCACTACAATCCTCTTCCAATCCAAATCTATTGTCACATCTGATGACACTTTCATTGCTTGCTTTAACTGATGTCACAGTACTTGAAGATGCACTGTTGTTGAACTGAATGGTTTCACTACTAGTATGAAGACAATGACTTGTTGTAGAACCATTCTTTTCTTCTTTTCCCTTAAATCCTTTGTTGTTGTCTTCATTCTTCTCCTCTTCCAGTTCTTCATTCTTTTCCTCAGTTTCATTTTGTCTCTCCATTATGTTCACTTCAATATCACTATAACTGTCACTACTTTCTCCCTCAAATTCATCTGTGTAGTCATTTTTGATGTCGATTTCTGTCATGACACTGGAAGATACATGTTCAATGCTGTCACTACTAGTAGTAGGATGATGACTTCTTGAAGTGTTTGTTATAATATTCTCATATATTAAAACAGCTTCTTCATAAAGATCTTGTGTCCTCCATTCTGTGGTAACTACTGCATTATGTTGTTGTAGTTTACGAAATGAGTTAACTTGTATGGCTGCATCAACCACACCAGTACTAAGAGAAGGTTCTGTAAGAGACTCATTGAGTAATCTCTTCTTCAAAGTACTCTTACCAGCACCTGGTGGTCCTGTTAGGATACACTTGACAACACATAACATTGCCTCTCCACTAGTACAAAGTGCTTGTTGATATTTGATAAATGAAATGGTCTCATTTTTTCTTTTGCTGTACATATACACTCCATCAATAACACATCCTTTATCAGTAAGATGTTGTATAATGTCTATATTTCCAGATGCACATGCTTTATGAAGTGGTCTCTGCTTGTCATCATTTTCAGCTTCAATATTACATTGGGGGTGATGAGTTAGTATTTTGACAATTTCAAAGTGACCCTTTCCACATGTTATGTGTAATGGAGTGTCACTACAGTCATCTTTAGCAGTAACATCACAGCCTTTCTCTACCACAAGATGTCGTACAATGTCTACATTTCCAGACTGACATGCTTTATGAAGTGGTCTCTTCTTGTTATTATTCTCAGCTTCAATATTACATTGAGGGTGATTAGTTAGTATTTTGACAATTTCAAAGCAACCTTTACTACATGCATTATGTAATGGAGTTTCATTATATTTATCTTTAGCAGTAACATCACAGCCTTTCTCTACCACAAGATGTCGTACAACGTCTACATTTCCAGATTGACATGCTTTATGAAGTGGTCTCTGCTTGATATTATTCTCAGCTTCAATATTACATTGAGGGTGATTAGTTAGTATTTTGACAATTTCAAAGAAACGCCTTTCACATGCTATGTGTAATGGAGTGTTACTATAGTCACCTTTAGCAGTAACATCACAGCCTTTCTCTATCACAAGATGTCGTACAATACCTACATTACCAGACTGACATGCTTTATGAAGTCTCTTAACAAGATCGATATCACTTTTAGAACAGGCATCACAAATCTCTATTGTTGACTCTTCCATTGTTTTGAGAGGGAGTGGCTTCAAATTTAATATTCTTTTTATAATGCCCACCTGACCTGCAAACTGCAAAAGTGCAAAGATGTTTGGACGTTCTCGTAGTGTTGGTGAGACAGCTCTGAAGACAATTAAATATTGCACAACAAAGAATATCTACATTAGAAGACTACATACACAGTAGAGAGAGACAGTATCAGGTAAGACTACTGGTACATACATTGTCTGTTATGATATGATCAGAGACTGTTTCTTGTTGTAGACTACTATATCTCATCTTCATGGAGAACGTAGAGAATCACGTGATCAATATTCATCTGGTGTAGGTCAGTTTATCTCTCAACGTAGAAGACGTGTTGGTAGAACACATGATATTGTTATGTCTATGAGAAGTGTTGGATCTACATCATTTGAAGAAGGAAATGAAGTAGAAAATGGTAAGTAAAAGACAATTATCTATTGTAATGAGATCTACTAATAATTAATAATCTACTGCTCATGTTAATTTAAAACTGATTGCTCTCTAACAATATTTTCAGCTTTTAATAATGGAGCAAAATACTGCAATACTAATGAGACCAGCAGAATATAATTCAGCAGCTACTTCTTCAAAGAATGTTTTTGGCAGATTGATTAAAGCAACGTAATGTTTATTGAGAATTCTCATAATTAGTATCTTCATTTCACTGATTTCAATATCTGAAATGTACAAATAATTATACATAATATTAATAATGTGTATATTAAAGTATCTAGATGCTAACAGGAAGCTCATACTTTGCTGTAAAAGTAATGTATTGTTTATATTGGTTTTACAATGTTAGTACATTAATAATACAATCATTGGATTAATTATCATCACATATACAATCGTAGAACTACTAAAGAAAAGCAATACATTGGTTTTAGAATGTTAATACATTAATAATACGATCATGGATGCTTGGAAGAAATGTGGAGAATACAATGTTACTACATTAATATTACAATCATTGGATATAATTATATTCATGATACAATGTTAAATCAATGATGATACAATTGTTGGATTTTTTTTCTATTGATTGTAATATAAATATTACAATCATAAGATTATTGTTAGATATTTTTATCACTTCTATTGTATAATTGTAAAATTTCATCTAATAAACCATCAATATTATATTCAGTGGTAAATTTGCATAGATATATAGTAATACAACTAATATAAATATATTATTTTCCAAATGTCGTAAATAGACTTTTTTCCCTGTGTGTCAATTTTTAATTGTTAAAATTAACTATACAATGAATTTCTTGCTAGACCTATAATTGCCGCATTGACATGGGGATATAATTATGATGGCTACTGTAAACAGTTTGATTGCTTGGAAGAAATGTGGAGAATATTAAGTCTATCGAAATATATGGAATCTTACCACAAGGTTGATGATGGAGAAAACAGGACTATACTGTTTGGTGAATGTATGTACTACAATGAAATTTATATTGTATATATACATTTTAATGGTTCATGAATCTTAGCTTTGATTGATCATCAAAAAGTAGTCACAATAGGAAGGTCGAAATTTTGGAGAAAGATTTTAAGAACTTTTCTGAATACATTACATGAAAGAAAGATAAAAAATAACATGTGCTTTGTCAATATTCTTCTCAAACTACTTCAAATAGACAAATATAACAATACTATTACTATTACAACAAAGCAGGAAAGAATCAAACCATGACTGGATATAAGACTTTCCAGTAGGTAGAAGTATATTATCAGAGTATCTTTTACGAGGCAAACCTAATTACCAGACATTATCATAATTGTATTATCAATATGTTGTGTACATAATTAACTTGGCTCAATATAGAGATAACATACAAATACATTTGTTTTCAAAAGGAAATAAAATATAATTAATTCATATTGTTATACCTTTCTTATCTATCAATAGAAAATCAGTGTTAGGAAGACTGTACAAAATATTTCAGTTTGATAAGGTAAGTGTATCTCAGTTGTCTCATATTCATTAAGACATATGAAGGTCTAGATGATCGTGTATCTCATGAACTTTTACTTTGTTTTTAACGAGTAGTTTTTGTTTCACCACCATCACTAGTACTGATCTAAATGAATTGATAATTATTATTTTCATCTCTAAAACAAGTACAATGTATTATAAACTAGTGGCTTTTGATAATGTTACATTTTGTATTATATAATAATTTGTGTTAACTGTCAATCAATAGGTAGATATTCTCACAATAATTGTTATATCAAGCAAAAGACAATGTATCACAAACAATATTAAGACAAATGGTACACTGTGTACTGAGCAAAAACTAGAACAGCGTACCATAACACATCTTTATATAATCACATATTAATCACATATACTGACAACAGCTGATATACACAGAAAATACATTTGAAATACTTAAAGGTGTAGTTTTAAATATGGGGTCTTAACAGAATGAACTAACCAATGTTTCCAGATAATCTTCATATTTCTTTGCAACATTATTTTGATTAATAGTTCTTAAAGAAGATAATAAATTTCTTCTTGTTGCATTTTCAGCCTTTTCTTGAATCCATAAGTTATACACACGACTTAAATCACCATTACATCCATTAAGATTTATGTTGTCCAGTTCTAGTTGTGTTCCTAATTGAAACCACTCTGAAGTTCTGGCATGGGTATTTAACTCTACCAGTGAAGGTTGTTGGTTCAAAAGTTGATCCCACGATTGCTAGAGAGAGAGAAAGAGAGAGAGAGAGATAACAAGTGAGATATGTACACTTGTCTAAATGTACATTTTTTATATAACAAATGAAATTAGTTGCAACACAATTAATTACTATAACTTTTAACTTGTTCAATGATAGTTTTAGTTATCAAACAGGTAAGATTTAACTTAGGTTGAAGACTTGAAAGTTGTCAGTATAGCTACAGTGAGATTTTCTTAAGTCACATAGTAATTTGTACAAATATAATAACACAATAGCGCACTTACTATAGGAGGTCTTATTGATCTTTGTGAAGTAGTGTTATGTCTATGAGATTGTGACTCTAATTCAATGTCATATGATGGTCGTTTGGTAAGACTAGTAATATTATCATCATAGTCTGAGTTATCCTCCTCATCTGTTCTCTGTCTCTTTCTCTCTTGTCTCTGACTACTAATGGAGGATTCCCTGCTACTACTCCCATTGTCTACTTCATCTCTGTTAGTTGATCTCTTACTGGAGGGTGGAGTAGATGATTGCTCACATGATCTCTTACTAAGTAGACTTCTCTCTGTCATATATAGATCCATGTAAAAAAGATTACATTAAAGCTGTTTCTTACCTAATATATTTGTAAGGATCACTTCATTCATACTATCATTAACTTCAGTTACATTAGAGGACTCTATTAATGATAATACTCAATACTACTATATAGTATATTAATAAGTAATACCTTGAGATTGGGTACATAGTACTTCACTTGATACACTAGTAGTAGTGAGCTCTGATATCTAGTATGTGTTACATAATATGTAATGAATACAAGGGAAGAGACAATATACCTTTGTTGACCATACCAGGTGTCTTCTCTCTTGTAAATGCATCATTTCACAGGTTAAAACACATTCTGCTGCTAAATCATTTACATCAACTATAGCAGGATGAGGAGGATATGAGATACACTCAGGACAGCAACAAGTAAAACCAAAGAAGTGACATGATTTATAAGTGTAGTGTAGTGATTGTGTGACTGTCTTTAGACCTTTGTGTAGTGTGGAGATAATCTGTTTACAGAGGACATCTAATGATAACTTTGGAGTCATTTGGTCAACCCAAACTTCAAGGTAAGTAGCTCGACTAATAAGAGTGACACGATCATGATATTTACCAATGATAAAGGTAATCTTGTTACGATGATGGACAATTTTATCAAGTAATTTCCATTCTAGCTCTGATTTAGATGTTTGACTGAGGAGATAAACTACTAGACAACACAACATACCCACAGGAGTGTAACCACACTCAAAATAGATTGTCAAAGGAGCAGGACAAATGGACTGATTTCTTTGATCCTCTTCAACTCGAGCAGGTTTTAAAGCACAAGGCATAAAGTAATAGTTCTCAGTCTTATGACCAACTTTCATCTTCATAGGACCAGCTACAATATGTAGGTGTTTTAATAGTGATACTAGTCTGGTGGGTGTAAGAGAGTCTCCTTTCCTAGAAGAAAGCTGTTTTACATGTGACTCACTAAATCGGCCATTATCACGAAACTCCTTTTCAGTTGAGGCACTTCCTAACTCTTTAAAAGTAAAACATGATGTGATGAGTTGTGTAATTCTATCAAATACAAGTTGGAGGTCAGTGATCACAATATTTCCTAGTCCCTCTACCTCTGGATAATACATAATAACACCCACTCTGTGATGTAAAAACCAGAGAACTGACTTGAAGTCTTCTCTATCTTTGATTCCACACTCCTGAGCCATTTTATAACATGTATCTAGAAGATGAATAGGCTTTTTACTCTTTCGTAATTTTAGACTAAAGGCACACCAAGAAGCAGGAACAGGTAACTCATGAAACTTGTTAGAAATGACTCTGTGGAGTAAAGAACGTAACTCTTCTATTTCCTTTTGATCATTTCTTGTGTCAAGAGGAAAAATCACTTGATCTGGAGTTGAATATTGTACAAGATCTTCTCTAAAAAGTTCACCACTATCTTGTATCTTCAATTTAAGATGGTTGTTGACTAAATCCACTTTAGCTTGAGCTTCAGTTTCATTCGGAAAACAGTCTCTGTGAGTAGCTATGAGGAATGCAGCAGGTTCTGACTCATCATTCAGTGGTACTTTATCAAAACTCCATCCAATAGTATTTTGTCTCAAACAAGCTATACTAGCTAGAGAACGAAAGATGACCTCTTCATGAGTGAGGGATGTTTGATAAGGTTTAGAATCACCACTAGATGATCGATATGTAATTTCATAACGACTTGTCAAGTCTATTGTTAGATCAAACACAAGTAGATTGATAGCTGGACCAGTGATAAGAGCTGGTAACATTTCATGGAACTCAGGTTGTCCTCCAGTATCAATGATATGTAACATAGCATGACTGTCTTTGGTGGTTTGCTGAGATCTCTCTTCATATATCTTCCGCTTTTTGGCTGGAATATTCTCAACTAATTTTGATAGAGAATTAATACCTTCTTTATGTTTTGCACCAGTGGTCTCAACTTTTTTTCTAAATCCTTTTTCTTTCTCTTTTTCCAATTCTTCATCTATTTCCTGAGTGCCTTCTTGTTTCTCTAGATCTGTTTTGTTCATTTCATTGTCATCTTCAATCTCCTTTTCTTTTTCCTCTACAAATCTTTTTTCAATCTTATTTTCAAATGTCTCAGTGATGTCTTCACTTATGTTCATTTCATTGTCATCTTCAACATCCTTTTCTTTTCCCTCCATTTTGTATTCCGGATCCAATTCAGCTATATTTTGTAAATTGCCCTCTTCGTATGTCATAGCATTTGCAATTACACTTTTGCTTTCAAAATTAGTGGCATGATGACTTTGTGAATTATTAGTTGCAATTTTTTCTAGCACTAAAACAGCTTCTTCATCTAGATCTTGTTTTCTCCATTCTGTGGAACCTTCCTTTATTAGACCAGGGACTACTACACTTTGTTTTTGTAGTTTACAAAATGAATTAACTTGTATGGCTGCATCAACCACACCAGTACTAAGAGAAAGTTCTGTAAGAGACTCATTGAGTAATCTCTTCTTCAAAGTATTCTTACCAGCACCTGGTGGTCCTGTTAAGATACACTTGACAACACACAACATTGCCTCTCCACTAGTAAGCATTGCTTGTTGATACTTGCAAATACTTGTTTTCATTGATGTTAACTTACCAAACTTGTCTTTAGCAGTGATCTTGCTGCAGCCTTGCTGAACAAGATGTCGTACAATGTCTGCATTTCCAGACTGACAAGCTAATTCTAATGGTCTCAGTCCGTCAAAATTCTCAGTTTCAATATTACATAGAGAGTGGTTAGTTAGAATTTTGACAATTTTAAAATGACCCTTTTCACAAGCTATATGTAATGGGGTGTTGTCACCATAAAAATCATTCACATTACACCCAACGTCTTCAACAAGATGTTGTACAATCTCTACATTTCCAGAATAACAAGCTAAATGGAGTGGTCTCTGTTGATAATCATTCTCAGTGTCAATATTAGCTTGAGAACACTTTGTTAGGATTTTAACTTTTTCAAAACAACCCTTCTCACATGCTATATGTAATGGAGTGTTGCTAGATTGACTCTTAGCAGTGACATCACATTTTTTCAATTCAACAAGATGTTGTACAATATCTACATTTTCAGATTGACAAGCTATATGAAGCGGTCTCTTGTGCTGTTTATTCTCCACTTCAATATTACATGAAGGGTGGGCAGTTAGAATTTTGACTACTT
The DNA here is from genome assembly GCA_963965975.1 of Xestospongia bergquistia. Classification (NCBI taxonomy): domain Eukaryota; kingdom Metazoa; phylum Porifera; class Demospongiae; order Haplosclerida; family Petrosiidae; genus Xestospongia; species Xestospongia bergquistia. Next base: position 1,711,900 of record OZ014425.1, read on the forward strand.
CAGAATGACCCTTTTCACATGCTATGTGTAATGGAGTATTGCCATAACAACATTTTACTGTAACTTCACAGTCTTTCTCTTGAACGAGATGTATTACAATGTCTAAATTCCCAGATTCACATGCTTTATGGAGTGGTCTCTGGTGATGAGTATTTTCAACTTCAATATTACATCGGGGGTGAGCAGTTAGAATCTTGACTATTTCAAAGTGACCTTTTTCACATGCTACATGTAATGGCGTGTCACTAAAGTTATCTTTAGCAGTAACATCACAGTTTTTTTCTACCACAAGGTGTCGTATAATGTCTATACTTCCAGATTGACACGCTAAATGGAGTGGTCTTTGCTTGCAATCATTTTCAGCTTCAACATCACATTGAAGATGAGATGTTAGAACTTGGACCATCTCAAAATGACCCTCATTACATGCTATGTGCAATGGACTTCTGTCAAGAATATATCGCTTACTTTCAAGAATAAAAGTCCCTATTCTAACAAGATACTGGGCAACATCTACACATCTCAATTCTACTGCCTCACAAAGTGGGTAGTCTGACTCAAAAATGTAGCTCACATTAGTGTCCTTGCTAATAAAAACAGGCTGATCTTCCTGACGTCTCTTTTTTAAATATTCCTTGAAGCCAATCTTACTAACTAACATTTCAATCATTGATCCTGGTACATTATCTTCTACTGCTGACATGATACATTGATGTATGCTATCAACACTAACCTTCTCTCTCAGGAACATAACTATTTCTTTACGTCCCTGACAAAGTGCATAATGGAGTGGTTGCCATCCTGTATTGTCTAATACTTCAAGATTACATTGTGGTTTAGAAGCTAGATATTCTACTACTGCTAAATGACCATAATTACATGCATTATGTATTGGAGTGTATCCTTTGTCATCTGATACATTGATATCACAATCTCCAGCAACAAGTGCATTAACTATTTCCAAATAACCAAGTCTAGCAGCATGATGTAATGGATACATTCCACAGTTATTACTTCTAGTCTCACAGTTACATTGAGGGTGACTAAGGAGATATTGAACTATTGGTAGATGACCATACTCAATAGCTCTATGTAGAGGAGTGTATGCCTCACTATCTAAACCATTTACATCACATCCTACCTCATTAACAAGGTACTGTACTATATCTAGATCACCTGATCTAGCTACTTGATGAAGGGGAGGAGAACTACTGTCTTTCCATTGAATAGTGACACTACTTTGAAAAATTTGTTTTGCTAAATACACGTGGTTTTCTTGACGTACTCTAGTCATGAAACCTCTAAATGATATTGCTCTCAATAATATTGTCATTATATCCCAATTTGGTGCCACTTTAATACACTGATATATATCATCAGGATCCAATATATAGTCAGGATTAGTACATATCAATGATACAATGTTACTGTGACCATTTATACTGGCAAAATAAAGAGGGGTTTCCCCTTGTAAAGTAGGAAGGCCAAAATCACAATGATGACTGCATATTAGATACTCCACAAACTCTTTTTTTCCAGCACCACAAGCCAAATGAAGTGGCGAGGAACCTTCACTGTTACGCAAAAAACTACAACTTACAATTTCAGAAGCGGCAATAAGATATTGTAATACGTCTAATCCACAGTGGGAAGAACTGCAACACAAATGAAAGAGTGTGTTCCCTTGATCATCACGTACCCAAGGAGACGTACCACTCATAACAAGTCTCTTAACAAGATCGAGATCGCCTTTAGAACAGGCATCACAAATCTCTATTGTTGACTGTTCCATTGTTTTGAGAGGGAGTGGCTTCAAATTAAATATTCTCTTTATAATGCCCACCTGATTAAGTTGACCCTGCAAACTGCAAAAGTGCCAAGATGTTTGGACGTTCTCGTAGTCTTGGTGAGACAGCTCTGAAGACACAATTAAATATTGCACAACAAAGAATATCTACATTAGAAGACTACATACACAGTAGAGAGAGACAATATCAGGTAAGACTACTGGTACATTGTCTGTTATGATATGATCAGAGACTGTTTCTTGTTGTAGACTACTATATCTCATCTTCATGGAGAACGTAGAGAATCACGTGATCAGTATTCATCTGGTGTAGGTCAGTTTATCTCTCAACGTAGAAGACGTGTTGGTAGAACACATGATATTATTATGTCTATGAGAAGTGTTGGATCTACATCATTTGAAGAAGGAAATGAAGTAGAAAATGGTAAGTAAAAGACAATTATCTATTGTAATGAGATCTACTTATAATCTACTGCTCATGTTAACATTTAATTTAAAACTGATTGTTTGCTAACAATATTTCAGCTTTAGATTATATGAGAACAAAATACTGTAATCTGATTGGTCAATCGACACTTTTAAATCCCATACTAAACCTCTGAATTAATTTTGTCCATAACAATATCATTTGTCATATCATCTAATAACTTGTAGTAACAATTATATTATTATTATATCACTAATATTAGTAACAAACAATATTAACAATATATTATATTAGTAATTAATGGAGTACATAGTGTTTAATTATAATTAAATAGTTGTTAATATCTTCAATATCATCATATGTTGTCTATTATAGAACAGTTAGTAATTACATGTTCTTTAGAACTTCAGATCTTTACTTTTGAATTATTATAATATAAAAACTTTAGATATTGTGTTCCCTCATTTTTATATGAACTGTGAATGCATATCTAATTAATGTTGGGGGTGGAGCCTGAGGTTATTAGTATTTCCATGATAGTTTCATTACATGTAGTACAGTATCTATTTTACAGTATTAGTATGAACTTTGAATATCATGTTTGATAAATAAGTGTTTGTTAGTTAGTTTACAATAAACCAAACTATTCTCATCTCAAATACAAATATCTACTAATTTTATAATATTAATGATAATATACAAACCAAACTGTTCTCATCTCAAACACAAATACTGTAAATTAGGAAAGTTTCATCATGAAAAAAGTCTGAACATTGGACATTGTATTAAAAATAAACACACTAACATTATTATACATTGAAATATATATAATAGTAATATTTATAGTATGTAATTGTGTTAGAAATGTGTTCAACATATTAATTTTTTACTTGAAACTTTCTTAACACAAAGGTTCCCAATCTATGATATATCTAGTAATTTTATAATAATAATGATAACTTATAAAAACATGAAAACTTAACACAATAAGTTAATATGTATATTATAATAATTAAAGTATTATATTGTAAGGTTTCCTTTGGTACTACAAAGTTATTAACAACATAGCTAGTTAGGTTTTAAAGTTTGTTTATGTATATATATTACTATAAATATTTGATTTGTTATGTTATATACAAACTATATTATAATGTACATATATTATAATGTACATATATTATAAATTAATGTACATATATTATAATGTAATATAGTTAGTAATATAGTGGATGTTTTTCTTATTATTTAGAGAATCTTCAAGCACCTCTTGGTGAATTTGTCAGCCTTAAATTAGTTAAAGCTCTTGAACCTGATGAAGACACACCCATTCCATTTGTTATCCGACGTCTAGTTGGGCGTGTCTACCACGTTGGTCCAGAGGGTATCACTCTGGGTACCTCTCCTCATTGCTCAGTAATATTACCAGCAGAGGCAGAGATCCAAAAAGAACATTGTCAAATTATATGGAGAGATGACAATGATAGTAATGATGACTTGGAAAGAACAGAAACAGGCAGACATTTATCTCGACAAAGGAGAGTAGAAGATGGTGGCCATTTTATATTGAAGGATCTTACAGCTGGTACTGGTGTGTTTTATATCAGTCATGTGACACATCATGTGACAACACCTATTGAAGAAGAAGAAATACCTAGTAATGAAGAGTCTATTGCCATAGAAACAGATACTGTAGGAAGTGACAAATTTCCTATGGTATTAAGTTATGGTATACGTTTTGTTACTGGTATATTAGTATGGGAACTATCTGCTTTATCTCCTAGTGAAGTATTAACTGCTAAATTGTTCCATTTGGCTAAACAAAGGGATCTAGTACAACTTAAGGAACAAATTAATAAAATGGAGTCCTCTACTTTAAATGTTCCTACTCTTACAATTACAGGTTTGTTAAATCAATATATAAAATATATAATTGTAAAAAGAACTTTATCAATAACTTAATATCTTACTGTTTGTAGTTGATATTACTTTATAACTTTAGTCTCATCTTCATCCTCACACACCCCCAGGAAATAAATGACTTATCTTAGTTACAATAATAACATTTAACTAGAAACATTAAGTACATAATCTACTATAATATCATTATAATACTAGGTCATAATAACTATATAAATCATATTAACAATATATTGTAACTAATGTATTAAACACATACTATATTATAATGATCTGACTCAAGTGTTGTTTATTAGTATTATACACATATAACTGATCTAGTTAGGACTTGTTCAGACTTGTCCTAAATATATAAATTATAATACACATATTGTATTGTAGTGATATGACTTAATTGTTTATAGAATGTTTTCATTAATAGGTACTAAGGATAATGAACAGAGTTCTATAAAGTTTTCAATTGACTCCGTATTCTCAACTCCAGTTCTTCCTTTAACATCTTATGATATTAATACTGAATATCAACCACCATCATATGAAGGAGATGATAAATTTAATGCTTTATTTGCTCCTCGTAAATCATTTGGTATTACACAGTTCTCTCTTAACACTCCCTCTACTGCCAATATTCGTCAAGTGCCACGCCTCCTACTTCATATTGCTATTGATAATAGTGATATAGAAATGGTAACTTATCTCTTATCAAGAGGAGCTAATGTAAGTGGGTGTGGTTATCACTCTAGTCATTATTGTCTTTTGTTCTAATATAGGTTAACAAAGCAGCTGGTGAATTCCAATATACTGCTGTCCATTTAGCAGCATTACGTAATGATGATGTCATTATGACACTATTATTAAAATATGGAGCTGATGTAGAAATAAGAAATGCTGAACACTTAACTCCATTGGCTATGACAACTAATTACAGTGTTAGGTAAGTCTCAACCACACCTACTAATTATGTTCAAATATATTCTTTTAGAAAAATGTTACTGAACTCAGTTTTGTTATGTGCTGCAGCTGATGGTAGTGATATATCAGAAGTGACACGCCTCCTGACAACCACACCCATTAGTCCCAATGTAAAGGGTTTAAGACATAAATGTGCACTTCATCTTGCAGCTGCCAAAGGATATCGAGAAATTGTTGAATTTCTTATATTGAATGGAGTAAGTTTGATTACATGATCCTCGATAGTCATGTGACAATCATGTGATTTTAGGTTGATGTTAATATTAGAGGAGGTAGTCGTCAACGTACAGCACTTCATTATGCCAGTTTAGGAGGTTATGCTGATATCATTCAAATCTTATTAAGTGCAGGAGCTCATGAGTTTACCAGAGATGCCGGAGGATATACTCCTCTTAATCTTTGTCAAGGAGATGCTTGTCGTCTTTTACATACTGTATGTCTGTTAATATGTGTATGTATTTTATTATTGTTGCTATAGAAACCAATGTCTCTATGTCTAGCTGTACAAAGTGGTAACATTGATCAGGTCAAGATAATACTTGAACAAAGAGAATGTCATGAAAATAGAGATGATGATGATGATGTTATTAATCTACGTAATGATCAGACACATGCTCCATTACATTTAGCATGTATTCTAGGATCTATGTAAGTATAATTCATCTAATTATACATCAATTAATACATTTATTATTTGATACTTGTTATTATTCATCCATTTTGAAATATGGTAGATGAAAATCCTGTATAATTAGGAATTGAAATCAGGAGCTTTAGAATACCTACTTGTCTTGAATTCAAATCATTATAATTCTTTATTTATAATAAAGTTATTAACATTTCATCATTTAGGGATCTAGTACAGTTGTTAGTTTCATATGGTGCTCAAGTAGATATTCATGGTGGTAGTGATTCATGGACACCCTTGTTTTATGCTGCTATGTCAGGTGATTATCACATGACTACAAGTACAAGTATCATGTGACATTTTTATATATACATATAGGTCACATTCATTTAGTGGAATTTTTATTATCAGTTGGTGCTAATCCTGAAGTATGAGATATAGTGTAATGATATAGTATATGATTAGATGTATCTTATCACTATAGGAGGAGGACAGTCAAGGTAGTACTGTGAGGGAGAGATTGATAAAGGCAATAGAAGAGACTGAAGAATGTATGACACGTCTTAAACAACGAGAGAGATCAGCTGTTAGTTTACACTACCTTTATACTAATAGATTAATATTGTTTGTTAATAATTATTTAAAATATGTTATTAAGATCTCTTATTTTATAAGTAACTTACAAATATCAGTTTAGTATCTCATGTTATCATTGACTATCTTCTTTCTATCTTTTAGTCTGTTGTAGATACTAACCTTATTACAAGACTCTCTGTTAATATGTTAAGACAGGTATATAAACACTTATATCTCATTGTAATTATTGATTTTAATTACAGGAGAGTTCCCCATCTTGTTCTGTTGAAAATGAATTAGAATGGCAAAATTTAAAACTCACAAAATTAAAGGAGGTCTTGTCTTTGTTGACCACACCCACAGAGAAACTTCTGTCTGCTTTGAATGACAAGAATCTCTCAGAGTTTGTGTAAGACACTTCATATCTACCAGTATCTATTTTTACATGGTCATCCATTTTTTGTCTTACCATTATCTTTCCATCTATCTAGTTCTCTATTGGAGTCAGGCACAATATCACCTGATATATTACTGGGTAATAGACCAGTTTTAGTACAGATCTGTGAGGATGGATTATATGGTTTTGCTAAAGTTTTATTAGATCATGGAGCAAAAGTAATTTATTTGTAATAATACATTAACATGTACATGTACATGTAGGTGTGTCTAGATGGTGCAGCCAATGAAATCCCTCTTATAGTAGCAGCCAGTAATGGGGATGTCCCTTTATTAAAGTTATTAATAGAATATGGAGCTAATGTAAATGTCCAGGTTTGTATATTACATTATATTAATATATGATATCTATCTCTTTATAATGTAGAGTTGTGATACATTAAATACTGCATTACATGAAGCAGCATCTACCAATGATATTGAAGTTGTTAACTATTTATTATCTGTTGGTGCTGATATAACATTAGTTAATATATCTGGTGAACAATCCTTTGATTGTACTACTATATCAGAGATACGCAAGTAAGTAGACTGTCTGTTCATCCATTAATACTATTATCATTTAATTAATAAAATTAGTTAATTATATTTTATCTATTTTATTTAATCCACTCATGTCTATCCTATGTATTCATCCATTCCTCCCATCTATTGATCCATTCATCTCATATATCCTCCCATTTATTGATCCATTCATCTCATCTATTGATCCATTTCATAGACTATTAGCTACTGGTAACAATAGATTATTGGTTGCTGTTATGGAGGATGACCAAACTGTTATATCTCATCTTGTATTAGAAGAGGGTGTGTCAGTTAATACAGAATATTATCATAATGGTTATACAGCATTACATCAAGCATGTGAGGAAGGATATGATGAGATTACACAATTACTAATTGAACTGGGAGCTGATATTAACAAGAAGGTATGATAGTCATGTGATTTGTTTTGTTATCATGTGATTGTCACATGATTGTATGGTATATAATTAAAACCTCTAAAGGCATTCTATATTAAGGATACTTTCACAATAAGGATAGTGGTTCAAAAGTGTTAGATGTTTCATTATACAGTATCACATGATTGTCACATGTTTGTATTCTACATAATATCTGTTTATAGGGTGGACTGTATCTACAGACTCCATTACATATAGCTAGTCAGAGAAACCATCTTGAAGTGGCAAAGGTCCTTTTAAAACACGGAGCTAGAGTTGATATTAAAGACTCTGATGGCCAGGTATAACTAGTCAAACCTGTTTTATCAACTAGTTTATATATATGTATTGTACAGGTACCCTTTGAAATTGCCTCAACAAACCAAATGCGTAAAGTACTTGTAGAAGCTCGTCAACTCCACCCTCCTCCCCCTCCACCATCATCCTCCTCCTCAGATGAGGGGGTGGAGTCTGAAGGCAAGCTGTGTCTAATATGTATGGACAAAGTTATCAATACCATCATTTTACCATGTGGACATCAGGTTAATAATTACTTGTTTTGGGGTTGGTCCCTATAATATTTGTTATCACAATATACTATTATTATAGACAGTAATAATAATGATAATTAACATGATAGTTACCTTGTTATATGATATGTATTTAGTATTACATTGTTATGTTAACAAGATAGTTAATACATTAGATATGTGTTCATATAATATAGTACTATTATATTAACAAATTACTATAGACTATCTGAAGGTCAATTCAAAAATAGATCATGTTTTACTAATTATAGCAGCCCCTAGATTAATATAATAATATTAACTGTTTACATTAATAATAAAGTTTATATGTTCATTTTTCTTATGTAGGCATTCTGTATTGACTGTGTAACTCAAATTACACAATGTGCATTGGATAGACAATCTATTAGAGAAGTCATTCCTATTTTTAAATGAATTCCCCAATTTTTGACAAATGTTTTTGGGTTCTAGTTTTTTTTTAAAACAATAAGTATCATTTTTTTGATAGAAGATATGAGAACAAGTAGGTGTGACTAATTGAGAAGAATTAACACAATTATTAATAATGATAGGAGGTATACACATTATGAAATGAGGAATAAAGAATGAAATGAAAATAGCAAGTTTATTGGCCAATAACACAAAAAACAATAACAATAGTACATTTACAGTAAACACATGTAATGATACATGATGTACTCATGTATGGTATATAACATTAAACTTATAAATGATAATAATAAACTGAATAATTAAAGAAGCTGTGCCAATCATTTGCTAATACCAGGGGGAATTCACTACTTTATAGCCACATTGGACTATTTTTAATTAATTGGATTTCAGCTGGAGTCTGTAGCGACCATCACTTGACAGACCAGTTTACAAAACTTGTTTGGTCAATTTAAGGACAATACTGGGTTGCTGAGTAAAACTTTTCATTTGAGTGTTGACAGTCCATTGGGCAGAATTTGTAAGAGGGCATTCATCTGATGCATCTACAGGAGGCGTAGTAGACATTGTGGGGCTGGAAAGGGGTGGAGCTGATAATCCAAGGGGCGTATGCACTGAGTGAGGTGGTGTAGAGGTGTGTGATGAGTGAGGAAGTGGGGAAGGTGAAGATGAGGAACGTGAATAATCCAGAATGGGAACGTATTGGATGACTTTTTTGGGAGGTGCTGTTGGATGAGTTAGAGCATCCATATCTTTTCCAGCTAGAGGGAAACGCCGAGGTGGCCATGGTAACACTTGTGTCACAACCTCTTCCATTTCCATTCCTATACCAGGAAGTGGAGGAGAAGCTGAATGAGACGAATCAGGAGTTGATGATAGTTGAGGTGGGCGTGGTCTTTTACGGTTGCCAGTAATAAAATTGAGGTATCTTTTTCTTTCCTTTGCCTCACATCTGTTGTGTCTATCAGCAAAAATTAGATCACTGTCATCCTATCAAAATAAACAAAAAACATAACTTTGTCCTAAAAAATATAGTAATTATAACATTAAGTTAACCAGTTAGTAGTAAACATATGAAGTCACTATATACATGTAGATACATGTACATGTGTGTGTGTGTGACTGTACCTCTTCTTCATCACTGTCATCTATATCTCCATTGATTTTAATCCCGTGATCAAGTTTTCTGTTGACATGATGAGAATTGAGTCCTGTCTCCTTCCCTTTATCAGTATCACCATTAACAAGGGGAGCAGTGTCTAGTCCCATATTCTCTTCTACCTTGCGCCATTTTGGTGTAATGATTTCTTTGTATTCTAGCTTTTCTAGTCGAGTTATAGATATAATGGATTGAGGTATAACAATGTTGTCAATGTCGTATTGAGGAGTTGTGACACCTTTCTTCTTCTTGGATAACGAGGTGGGTGTGGCTGGGTGTGAGGAGTCTTCACAGTAGGCAGATGTGTTAGCCGAGTGTCTTTTACGAGGCAATCCTAATTACCAGACATTATAATAATTGTATTATCAATATGTTGTGTACATAATTAACTTGGCTCAATATAGAGATAACATACAAATACATTTGTTTTCAAAAGGAAATAAATATAATTAATTAATATTAGACAATAAATAACAGTTTATTATAAAGTATGACTATTTTATTAGTGATAAATTTATTACTGACCTTTGCTGTTTCTGTCAGTGGGTGTGTCCAGTGGTGATGGAGAAGGTGAGAATGATCTGCTCCTCTCTAATCCTATAACATTATAGTAACAAGATGATATTAGTGTAATGAATACACTTACTTAATAAAGGTCTGTTCAGTGGTGTGTGGTCAAATGGAGGAAGATAACTAGCAGCCTTTCTTCTCTTGGAAAGTGGAAGAGAAGCATAAGAATGTTCCTGTAGTACTTGATGTATTGCAGTATCTAACCAGAGACTAGATGGAATATCTAATAGAGACAAACACACAGTTATTAACATAGGATGTGTTTTCAATATTCAGTAATTATTACAACAAGTTGTTATAAATAAACCACAACATTACTATAGATCTATTGTTATATAAGTACATCAGATAAGTGATAATTAACATAATGTCACACTACAGTTAAGTCTGTACACACAGCAATGTAAACAGTTAATAACCTATTAACATCCCTTATTAACCCTTTATATACGATAGACATTAACAAACCTCATGTAATAATATCCACATTAATATGGTAGATGTATTTTTAAATCCAACAAGTTTGCTCTCTGTTTTAGCAGAAATCTTATAGCTAGTTTACTCAAATTTTATATTAAACAACTATAAGGTATAGTAATATAAATTATACAGCCAATAGTTATTTCTTGCTACTACTGAGCCTGAGCACGTGTTTCAAGTTGATGGAATCCTTATCTTTTCTACGAATGTCCAAAACATAGTTTTCTCATCTTCGTACGTTCTAGCAACCTGTAAAGGGTTTTAACTTCTATGGGAGAATTTTTTAACTTAGATAATGGTCAGAAGTTGTTATTCAAACATAAAGGCTATAATCTAACGAACATACTTACCTCAAGCGCTCGTGAACTAGAAATGGTTCTTCAAGTATCCAATCTATTATAAACACCTAAATGATCTTAATAGGACAAGTATAAAGCTTAGCATAGCAACAGAAAACACTCTAACACAACAGAGGCAAAACTTTCCATGAAGTTTCCTCAGGCAATTTTTAATTTAGTATTACCAGGCACACCACCAATAATTAATTTCGTATATAAAGGGTTAAAGGAAGAACATCTTTAGATTAAACCAATGTAGGGAGATAATACATTCTATAACATAGTATCCTGTTAATAACATTACCTGATGGTTGTGATAAAAATGGATGATAAGATGAATCCAATCGAGTTTTATCATTCTCCTCCCTCCTTGGTTTTTGTTTTCTCTCTTTCCTCATCCGTACAAGTTTCCTCCGAGGGGCATGACGAAGACCCCGAGTTCTTGCACATGTATTGTTTCCTTCATCCATCAATAGAACTGGGAAGGGGTACCCTAAAATATCTCTGACTTGTAATGGATGTGTCATCAGAGAGGGGTTTGAAAGAAGCATCTGTCGCACCTGACAGTGACAAGGTGTACCAGAGATACCATTAGATGGAACTTTGGATGACTTTAAAAGAGATGCTGGCCCAGAAAGAGTCGATCCATTTCCTCGTTTATGAGTCTCCAATGTATGTCCATTTTGAAGTCCACACACACAAGGTACTGTGAATGGATTATGAGCCATAAATTGAACAGTTTCTTTGGGTGGTTGTGACTGGATTAATGAGTCTAACTGAAATAGCTTTTGGTTAAGAGTGGTGATCTGATGACAGAGCCATGCCCACTGAGACCCTAACTTTGTACGATCAGTTTCCCATTGTTGTTTAAGAGCTTCTCTCCTACAGAGAATTCAATAGATAACAACATGATAACACCAATTGTAAATCCATTGAGACTATATAGGAATAGATTCATTAAAGACACAGAACATGAGATCATGTTATCAAAGTAGTGGGTGTACATTTTATATGACTTGACAACAGCATCCTACACTAAGTGATATATGGACATAGGATTGTACAACCATCTCTGTATATCATTCCATTATACCCATCAAAATACATGACCCAATTCACAATACACAAACAAACTACTGGGAGGTCATAGACAACACACTATGAATACCTAAATTGGTAGGGGGAGCTGGGAAGAAATACACAAAGGATAATTTATATTTAAATATGATACAGAAAGCCTTATAAAGTATCAATCTTATTCCAGAACATCTGTTCTAACATAGTAGGCCTCTAGTGTAACTCATTATGAAAACAAAGGAGCCTACATAACAGCCACCTGTAGAATATTGAAGACCTAGGATACTATTATGAATATCTCGGGTCACTCTAAAGAAGGGAGTTATGAATGTCATGTGGTTAATCAAGTGCACACTATGAATACGATTATATTAATATGTCAATACTGTATACGTGGCAACAGGAAGTTAAGCCTATTTAGCAATATGTAATAATACAAGATTCATAGTTGTAGTACAGAATGATAATGATATATCTATAATACATAATAATACTGTCTCCCAAACATAATATATTCAGGCAACAATAGATGAGGCATGTTATAAATAATTCAAATAACTAGTTAACAAGTATAGATACATAACAGCTTTAATATAAATGAAGTGGTTGTAGTCAGGGTTGTATGGGGTCCATATAAAGCTAAGTAAACATTACTCTTAAAACACTATCATAGCCAATACTATACAAATTTATCAACCTATATATGACACATGCTAATAATCCTATTATTAAAAAGTACATTGGCATTCTTAAGAAAATGAGAGGATTTCCCAAGACTGAAAATTGCATTGAGAAACTAAATGTGGTCATAACAATAATGAATCTAGAACTCCTCCTAAAAACATTACTATTTGTATGTGGTTTGGTGGTGCTAAGTGTTGCACTTTACAAAAAGTGGCCTCACTAGTGCATTAATAATAGATGATGATGCAATAAGTCACTTAATACATTTATAACTGATTAAGTGACAACCAATCAATTGACAAGGTTATTTAATGCCTACTTTGCATGCTTCTCATTTCTATTTTTATGGCGTCTCTCTACTATCTCCTCTTCTTCATCAGAGCTACTACAGGTAACATCCTCATCTACAAATGACTCCAGACATTGAAGATGTTGTTGGAGTGAATTTGATATCTCTGCTGGACTGGGTATCTCAGGAGATGAAGGGGCAACAGTCATATTTGTAGATGATAACATTGTACTACTACAAGAGTCTAGACTTGTATTGTTACTGTCGACTGAAGGTGTTACATTTTCTTCTATCTTTTCTGTGTTGGTGATGCATTGCCCATTTTTATAACATTTGATTTGTGCTGTGGAGTGGGCACGACTAAGATCAAGTTGTTGGTGACGTAGATTTTGTAAAGAATTTTTCAGTCTCTGTTCTAAAAATGTTTGTGTACTCAATAAACGAGTTGAATTGGTTTGAATAATTGATGAACAATGTCGATTAATAAAGCCTTGAGCTGAAGTAAGGGGTAAAGGGTGGGCGGTACCGGTCTGTTGGTTAGAGGGTGTAGCCTCCGTTCTTGTTTCTTTAGGCTCAGTATGTGAATGAATGGTTCCATTTTTACGATTCAACTTTCCCTTTAATGTAGACTGGGTTAGAGTCTTAGTCAAAGATGCCAAACGTACTGCCATTTCTGGTACTACTACACCATTTAATTCATTTAAATCACTTTCCTTCACTTGTTTATGGTTCTGGTTGACAGGCAGGGCAGTGCATACCATGCCAGAGAGTTTTCCAACTGCTTGCATGATACAGAGAAGACTCTATGGGACAGAGAGACACGTTCGCACCACTCGAGGGCTCCTATTTTGATTTGTTTACGTGATAATATTTGCCACAAATAGCCTTTACGATACGCCACAGTAGACCATAACGCTCTTTCAAACTTCAATACTAGTCTGTGCGTTCCTTACTCTAACTTTAAAAAGGCTATATCAGTAATGAAGAGTAAACGAATCCCGCTCGAAAGGTATAAAGTTTATCGCCAGGTGCTTGACACATAAGTAGAATACTGTATCAAAAAGATTACGGAGACACTTTCGGATCTTTTCTCTATGCAGTCAACACTTCAAAAAGTATTACAGACTAAAACTGTACTCAGTAAAAGACGATAAACATCGAGGGAGAAGCCGACGACTCCGTCGTACGTAGAGCCATGTGCTTCAAGGTCATACAGTCAACATCAAGCCCGCTAATGGACTTCCTTATAAGGTTGGCCTCCCCACCCACCACGTGAGTAGTTATTAACTATGACCTCATCATTATTAGTTTATAAAACCTTTTGCAGCCATTTCTGTACGAAGATATTGTAGTCAAAACTAATTTGTGCTTGAAGTTATGGCTGCTCAATATTTAATAGCTTTGCCTGCAAAGGCCACGAAGTCAGTAGATTTCACAGAGAAGCTCCCACGATTTATTGCCAACAACTATGATGATGAACCTGGCAAATTTAGAGAAGCAATTAAGGAGCTTAATGGACTCAGAGAGGCTTGTGTTATCAAATCACCAGACAAACATGATACTGGTTTGGATCTCATGATCAGGTCTTAATATATTTCTCTCTTGTCTGATTTTTTCTACATTGTTTTTTATATAACACAATCTAATTTTAATAATAATAACTGTTATTTCCACCATTTTTATCCATCAGATACTATGATCAACTTGTAGCTGTTGAGAATAAACTCCCGATCACTGAAAACCAGGTACATAGTTAATTATATGGGTAGTGGTCACCTGGTGGTTACGCCCCCTTGCCTTGTAATGTAAAGAATCACATGTTTCTCAAATGACATTGACATAATTGACACTAATAATACAGGACATAATAATATGACATCATTATTATGTTACTAATAATACCTCATCTCTCCTTAATAGATTCACATTAAATTTCATTGGAATGATGCATTTCAGACTGGACTCTTGAGTTCTAAAAGTGCTTGTAAGTCATTATGTCAATTATTATTTTATAAACAAAAAATATTATTTTTGTTTTTAAGCTTACATTGAAATTAACACATATCCTGTAAAAAAATGTTAAAATAAGTGTCAGTTAAATTAAGAGCGTGATATATGGAAGCTAGCCCACTGGAACAGTCCATGGTCAATACAATATGATACTGATCTCCATTCCCAATGATATAGGCCTTTGAAGCTTGGATTGTCATACATCCCACTGGGTTTCCGTAGTATTAGATTATTGTGATAAAAAGTGAGGAAGGGTTACATTTTGAACAGATATATGAAATACATAAGGTGTTAGTTTCTAGTGTAGTAGAAGTCATCCAAACTAGAAAGTAAGATAAAATTATATAAGTTATAATAGGACTACATCTCAGTCACTCTCTATTATTTATTTCTTAGCATTGGTATCTGGTGTCTATGAGAGATGCTGTGTCTTGTTCAATATTGCTGTCCTACAATCCCAAATTGCCAAGTCACAGAATTTTGATAGCGATGATGGTCTAAAGAATGCTGCCAAACACTTCCAGGTACATTAAGCCAACATATACTACAAATGATATGGTAGTAATCAATTATCAATTATGACTAACTCATGACATGTCATGTGATACATAGTGATGATACAATCAAAGTTTGTCTTTATTTTTTTAATATACAAATCAATGTGTATGTTACCAAAACACACATTGTAGGTCTGTTACAACAACATTTCCATTGCTATTAAATTGCTTTCATTTTGTTTTCTCTTTTTAAGGGTGCTTCAGGAACTTTTCAACTACTTCGTGAGCAAGTCTTTGCTCACCTCCAGACTGCTCCGACCCCAGACCTGTCAGCTGAATCTACCACAGCACTATCAACCCTCATGCTTGCACAGGCTCAAGAAGTGTTTGTATTCAAGGCATTCAAAGGTAAGTGAGAAGCAGAAAAACATTTATTTATTTATTATTTTTTAGACAAAATCAAGACTCCAATTATTGCTAAACTAGCTATGCAGTGTGCTGACCTGTATTCTGAGGCTTCAAGTAATATGCAGGTGGCTTCTGTACGTGGACAATGGGAGAAGGGATGGCTTGCTATTGTAGCTGGCAAAAGTCATTATTTCCATGCTGTGGCTCAACACCATATGGGTTTAGTAGCTCAGAGTAATAAGAGTTTTGGTGAAGCTGTTGCTAGGATGAAGGTAGGGAGTGACTTGTTTATTTGTGGTTGTCTGTAGCATAATAAGTCTAATTTTTTGTTAATTACAGTGTTTGTTTATCTTCATAGAAAGCAGTAGATTTGTTAAAAGATGCTGAAAGAAAGGGAGAAGGGTACTTTAAACCTTATGTAAGTTAGCCTTGTCATGGATACTGCTTATCTAAACAATATAGGAGTTGACATCCACTCTGAAACGGGATGTTGAAGCTGTGGAAAAAGACAACAACTTTATCTATAATGATCGTGTTCCTGACTTTGGTACTTTAGAACCACCTGGAAAAGCATCTGTTGCCAAAACAATTCAGTTCCAGTCACCAGCTTCAAATTTCCTTGACTTGTTTGCAACACTAGTTCCTTTACCAGTCAGTCGTGCTTTGTCAGCTTACAATGGAAAGAAAGATACCTTAGTTAATGAAGAGTTAGAGAAACTTAGAACTGCTACTTCTAAATTGAATGAGTAAGCTACTCAACAATGAAATAGGAAGAAATACTGAATACAATACATTAGCTTAATACATAACATGTACACATTGCTATTTCCTCTAGAATGCTTGCTGAAAGAAACTTACCAGCAGCTATTGAGGATCTTGGTGGCGATCGAGTGCCTGAGTCAATAAAAGAAAAGAGTGACCAAATTCGTACACAAGGTGGTATCCAGTCCTTAGAACAAGATATTCACAATCTACCGGAACTTCTTCAGCGTAATAGAGAGATTCTTGATGAGGTACTTAAAATATCTTATACTTGTTTGTTGCTATCTTTGATTTAGACTCAGCGCATGCTTGATGAGGAGGAGAGAGATGATCGTACACTTAGAGATAGATTTAAAGACAAATGGAAAAGAACAGGTTCTAATGAATTAACTCAGAGTATCAGAGCAGAAGTAGCCAAGTTCCAAGGGATTGTTGAAACTGCCACAAAGGTATGAAGAGGATATAATTTCACAATGTGTCTATAAAGGTGTCATGTGTATCGGTCATGAGTTTAGGTTAATATTACCATATATGGACTGTGTTGACACTTATGTCTCAACTGATTAGACAATATTATGTACATATTAATAACATTGCACAAGGATCAAAGTTCAATTAATGTCCTGACAGTATCTTTCTCCTTATCAAAGGCTGATCTTACTGTCAAAGACAAGTTTGAAAACCATCGGTCTGGTATGGTTACTCTCACAAAAGATGAAGCAGATCTTGAAGCCTCTCTACCTAAGGCAGGAGCTATGGCTGCAGTTTTATCTGGCAGTTCTGTAAGATATGGTAGACACATAATCTCTTATTATATTTTTGGTTAGTCTGTACAGGAACTACGTCAATTAATGGAGGATGTCAAAACTATTAAAGCTGAGAGAGAAGTGTTGGAGCAACAACTCAAAGAACCTGTATCTGATATAAGTAAAGACAAAAACTATGAGATTTAAGATATTACTCAATTTCCTAGCTCCCAAGTTTCTGCAGTCTCTCAAAGAATTAGGAGATGTAGATGAAGAAGCTATTTCTGAGGCTCACCTGCAAAGCGAGTATGGCAAGCTTGAAGAACAGGTTTAACTTAAACACAACAATGATTTATTGACTATAGCTGTGACTTACTAGGTTGCAGAGAGCATCCAACGTCAAGAAGGTCTAGAACGTTGCATTGAATCTGTTTATAGTAAATTCCAGCAAGAGACTCAACAGCATGGAACAACTGCTCGAGATAATATGTTAAAAGAATTGGCAGCTGCCTATGATGCTTATATGGAGCTAAAGAACAACTTAGCTGAGGGTTCTAAGGTATAGTGAATGGCTTTGATTATCACTTGTAGACACACTTTGTTTCTTTAGTTCTATAATGATCTTACTCCATTGTTGGTCAAAATACAAGGCAAAGTGTCAGACTTTGTCTTTGCACGCACGACTGAAAAAGATGATCTCCTAAAGTAAGTATAACCAAATACATATAGGTGAAACTTGTTATGGGTTCTTGCACTAGTTCCATACGTTAATACTTTAGTGTGTTATTCAACCCTCAGTAGAAAGGTTTCTATCAATTTTATAGCTTGAGTAGCACTAATAGAACACCTGATGAACTGATATCTCATTCTTTAGGGACTTACAACGCACAATAGCAGGAGCACCTACAACACAACCTCCTCAAAATCCTCAATATCAACAAAGTCTGTTATCACAATAATATGTTGACCAAAAGATTACTTATTATTTCATTTATAGATCAACCCCCATCTAGGCCTCCACCACCAACTCAACAACCTCCTGCACACCAACAACCTCCCCCTGCACACCACGGGCCTCCTCAGGGAGGTTATGCCCCTCCTCCAGCTTCTGCTCCTCCACAAGGATATTATCAGCCACCTCCACCACAAGGTAAAAAAAAACAAGTACTTCAAATCTCATTCTCATCGGATTATTAGGTTATGCACCTCCATATGGTTATGCTCAAGCTCCACCCCCTCAAGGTTATTACCCACCTCAGGGATATGGTCAACCACCACCCCAGGGATATGGTCAACCACCACCTCCTCAGGGATATTATCCCCCAGGTACTGCTCCACCTCAACCTTATGGTGGTGGCTACTATCACCCACCTGGTAAGTCTACCATTGATCATAGCTAATTGACACTTAATGCTAGAATTATAAATATATACTCTCGTAATAATCACCTCAATTTTGATGATAGTAAATGCCTCCATAATCTTATTAAAATACAACTAAATAAGACTGTCATTAACCAATGTTGTGAATTCTACATTGTAACAATAGCCAATTAAAATTCTCCTTTTGTAGGTTATGGGCATCCCTATCAACCACCACCTAACAGGCGATAGAAGACTGAAATAACTGGAAGCTAGTAAAATTCTTTTGACTGCCTATAATAATTCTTGTTGTACTTTATGATAATAATATTGTGTGTAGTTAAATTACAAATATATATTTCTGATAGCCCCGCCTCTCAGCCCTTGTGGTCTTTATTGGTTCATGAATTTTATTAAGATAGGTGTCGATAATCCAAACCATTTATTACACACACAAGTGATAACAATCATGTTTGTTACTAAGTAATACTAACAAATACACCCAACCATATAGAAAGCATTATGGTGTCCTCAATGTACGACTGTTCATCGATCCAATGTATCACAAGACTTCCATCTTTCATATCAGCAGCACTTCATAGCTGAATGGGCAAAATGGCATTGAAAAGTCACTTAGTTAACACACAAGTTTTTTTATTACAATAACGTATATTATTATAATAAGTGAAACATGATCTTTTGTTAAACAATTGTTATAAGAAACTAACATTATAAAGATGAGGAATTACCTGTCCCCATGTTTAGGGGAAGGACGTAAGGTGGGAAATAGATGATCAGAATGTTCCGACCTGGGATATGAGAGGGAAAAAAGAAAAAAAAAGACAGCTATATTATACAAGGTATCATCTAATGACTAGCAAGGGCACTCTTTTTAAGTTCACTGTTCTCTTCCGTTAGTTCTCCATTAGTTTTTTGTAGATCATGTAACTTTTCTAGTAGTTCTATTTTTTCTTGTTCAATAGCTGAAACTCTGTCCTCTAAGTTGTAGCACTGGTCAATTAAGTCCTGTTTGGTCATCCCTTCCAGTCTATCCATCCTTAGCTGAATGTACACTTGATCAAAGTCTGCTGTTAAAAAGGCCTCTTGTTCTTGAAGATCTTCATCTGACGGATCATACTGGACTTCATCACCTAAACGGATAAGAGGAAAAAAAGGGATAGGAGAGAGACAAGTCTCAGAGTCTGAAGATGGAGGAGTTAGAAGGCCAGCCACAAGGACATGACCACTTACCCCACCTGATGAAGAAGAATCATAGGAGATGGTCCTAGCCAGATGTGAGGATGGTGGGGTCCTAACTTGAGTCTCGCCTCTGTCATCCATTAGAAACTGTGTGCTATTAAAAGGAGCTACAGGTCTCATAGATCGAGCATTGATCTCTGCTTCTCTTTTAACTACTCGGTCAGCTTCCCATTCATCTAGTTGCTTTCTCTCCTCAAGAGTCATTTTTGAATATGGTTTCCATTTCGGCCGGTTACGCTTTTTACCCCGTCTGTGTTTCCTTTTTAAAGCATTATCATCTAGTTGCTGCCTTGGCGACCTGTTTTCTTCTTCGCTAATACTTGCACTGGATCGATCCATCTCCTCGTCTTGATATGTAGTGAGTAAAAACAAACTATCTAAATGCATACTACTTGTGAGATACTTTGATAAAAGATAACTGGAGTTTGAGTTTGTAGTGAACTGCTAAACTCCTTTCATGTATTAAGCCGAGAAACCAGACACTGAAGGACCGACTAACTGAACACGTTAGTAAGACGCAATAGTCAACTGATTAAAACAAAGGAACTGACGTTTCTTTTATAATCCTCGAGGTGCTGAAACAGCTATATCGTGTCTACGACGTTTTCCATTGGCCAGTTTTAATTGTCGTCATAGAAACGTTCAATTGCGACCGTAAATGTGCAATAATACGGATTACGGATAATGTTCTATTTAGTCGTGATAAATCATTTCTTTCTGATGTAAGAAATGAGTGGATCTTGTAGATTTCCAGAAGGAAGGAGATTAGATGGAGTATGTAATTTCATTTTGAGTAACGCAAAATTAAGATCACAAGCAAAAGATATTGTTGATGATTTTCTATCAACAAATAAAGGTCAACCATTATTATTATGTACAATAGCGTAGTGTTATGTTTAATTTAACAGATCTAGATGATGTGTCTTGGACAAGACCTCCTATTAGTCATGTCATCAACACAAGGTTAGTCAATATAAAGTCATAACATTATTGATATGCCTATTTTAAGACCTGATTGTTCCTGGAGTGAAAAGTCTGAACTCTTAAAAGATGAGCTTGTTAAGCAAGTGACATCTCTTAAAAGACAAGTACTGATTAATGGACAGGATTTACACCAAAGAAAACATGGTTTAATGAAATTCATGAAATTAGTGAAGACAAACTCTTTGTTAGCTGCTGACTTGTTACACGAGGGCAAAGAAGGGGTGTCTGGTAGGCGTGGTCTCTGGATAAAACGGAAAAAAGTGAGATGCTGTATGGTCACTAACGAACAGCAATGTACAGAAACAGCCGTGTTATATTCAAAATATTGCTTAGGACGTAAGAACTATATGGTACAATATTGAGAGTATAAGTGCTTTCTCTTTGTAGATATCGCTGCAGATAAACGTCAGGTATTATATCAGACTTGCATTGCATTGGACAGTGACACATTGTTGCGGTGTAATCGACCTGTATTGGAGCTGTTACAGGATAAACCATATTGTCGTAAACATGCTTCAATGAAAATTGAGGTACATACTTGATAGCTAACTATTATGCATTTCTTGCAATATTTTTATGTCCAGACTAAGACAAAGACAGCTATTAAACTTGCTCCTCCTGTTAGAGCAGGAGGACGAGGAGGAAAACGTAAAATCTCCCCAGGACGACAGAAAATCAAAGTAAGGATATTATCATGTTACTCAAAGACTTCCTGTCTGCTTGTGTCAGGAGGCAACTAAAAAATCAGTAGTATCTCAATCACCTTCTCTAATTACACCACCTCTTCCTCCACCTCTACTTACACAATCTCTTCCACAACCTTTACCATTGCTACCTTCCCTTGGCCCTTCATGGAGTTCACCTGAAAGTGAAGAAGGTGAAGGTAAACACAGACAAGGTAAACCAAAGAGATGATGATAGACATGTGTTACAAATGGTATATATTATTAGAATATTCTTCTGAAGTAGGTCAAGGTCTCTCTCCAACTAAAATGATTCCTCCTTTGTTGTCACCTGCTAACCAAATGGGTGAAGCAAATGAGCAACTTCAATTGTTGCCTTTTTCTCCAGACCCCACCCATCCACCTCCTCTCACTTTATCCACACCTCCTGTTCTCTTATTGCCCCCAGGACCAACCCTTGGTAGTTTCTTGGATGACAGCTCTTCAAGTGAAGATAAATAATCATATTTGATTTATATGTACAGTATATTATTGTGTGACTTTGAATTATATCTGGATGATTCTAGTGAATCAATAAAGTAATTAAAACAAGGCCAATATGGCCAAACAAAAACAGTGATAATATTCTTGCTACAGTTGATATAATAAACTTTATATAATAATTATAAATAACAATATTTACTATTAATGTACTACAGTGGATAGCTGAATACGAGAAGAGTTTGCATACACTCTGCCAGTACATTTGTTCTTATAACCTTCAATTTCATGTTGAAGTGAGAGGGCCTTCAAAGCAAGCCGAGCTTTTACTCCTTTCAGTCGATCAACTTCCTGCTGTAATCCTGATAGCACATCTAGTTTGCGTTGGCGACAGTGCTTTGCAGCCATCTTGTTCTTGCCTCTCTTACGAATGGCTTTCATCTGGTCTTTGTCTCTCTCTGAAACAGTATTGGAATCTAAAATTTTCTTGAATTCATAAAACGGCATTTTGATAATGTCTGTCTTGTTTAATCCGATGACTGTATTTGGCATATCAGGTGACCCCAAGTCTTTGGAAAACTCGCTGTCAGGATAGTCTGTAGTGATACTACTGGTTGGACTTGGGATAGGGTAAGTGGGAGATGGGGATGAACTACGTTGATCTGTTTGTGATCCTCTGTCAGTGTTATGTACAAAGTCATTACTCCATCCACCACCACCTAATCCTTCACTAGTGGCTAAAGTGATAGAATAGTCTGATAAAGTTTGTGGTTTTGTATACAAGTCTGTTAATAAATGGTTGCCATGAGGTTTTGCTAAGTTCATAAAGGTTGTAGGAGTTGCCATCATGTTACTTGTTGGCGTAAACTCTCCTGTAGTTGAACCAATAGTTCTATGAGGTAGACTAGGTAAGTTGCTTAAATCAATAAATGATTTTGTGTCTTTGTTATCGTTTTGAATCATTGAGCATATCAATTCAAGATCACTATTGCTGTGTAAATCACCGTTAATGAGAGAAGATGGTTCAAGAGAAGGTAATGGATTAGTCACATGGTAGTCATGTGACCTTGTAGCTAGTGTAGTGGATGATGACATAGATGAAACTGGACTAGGTGAGTGGACAGGAGAAGTATAATGGGGAGAGAAAGATACAAGTGGAGTGGGATTACAGATGGGAGGGGAGGTAAATGGAAGATCATAAACACTATCAATATCTGAACAAGATGTAACAGGAAGATGAGCTTCACTTGCTTCCATGGCAACACCTTGGTCTAGTTCAAAGAGTTCGTCAACTAGAGATACACCATTGGCCATAAAGACATCTCCTTCACCGATCATATCGAGAGGGAAAAAGCCATCCAGGCCTGTAGTGTTAATAACATTTAGAGGGATGCTACTGCTGTCAGCCAGACTTGGATCAACGTCTCGTTGAAGGGCACTATCTTCGTCTTCAAAACAATCTATATACAGAATAATAAAAACGGTAATGCCAGTCCATATATCACACACAAAAAGTTATTCAAAAATAGTCTGTTATCGCACAACTTTACCTTCAAAGCCTTCGTCCTCTTCTCCACCAGCTTCTCTATCAAGTTTGATTTCTGGTAACAAGTTTATGCCTGGCGAAGGAGAAAGATCGTTCAAATTGAAATACAAGTCAGGGATGTCGTTTGAAGTCTCTTTAACTGTATCTAACAGAGAGGTTAATATATCCTCGTCGTGTAGATAAAGTGGAAATACTTCTGCAGACTCCATTTCAAGCCTTTTTAAAGAATTTATTTGTGAAGTCACCACTTGACTTAAAATCCTGAGTCATTCTCATAACGCCAATCCTTTTTATACAGCCTGTTTCTATTTTTAGAAGTAACGTCATTATAACGTAATTCTAAAAATAGAACTACTATTTTTATGGTTTTGTTCCTATTTTAGTGTCAAATACCACGGAAATTAAATTAAGATCACGAGAACATGTTACTAAAAATAGCATAACTTATTTACTATACACAGGTAACCCATAAACAACAGGACTGGCTCCGATAAGATACTTAAGTTTACAGCTCCCACGAGCTTGAGTCATATGGTATAGTAAATCATCATGAGTTCTTTGCAAGCTATCAGGTTCTGTGAGCCAGTTTTTGACAAGACTTGTACAAAACCGATCGATATCTTGATCTGTAACATCCCATAAATTAGCTACAAGGAAAGGACTAAATAAGACAGATAAAAACAAAAAAAGTAAACATTTCTTTTTCTACTACTTACCAACCAGACACAAGAAAATTTAAAGCCATACCCTGTGGATCCAACATACCTATCATCTTAAAGAGCGAAAGGGAAATTGAAGGCATAGTTATTAAACATAATATGTACCTGTAATTTCCCAGAGCTACATCCCATTTGTAACACAGTAGCACGAGTGTTGAGTTCTTGTAATCTCTGATCACTACCTAAGTATTCTCTGGCCTTACCATGACCGCAATATCTAAAACAATATTAAAATTAACAGCACTACAACAAAGTTATCATACATAAATGTGTCGTGGTCCTTTAGTCCGTGAACAAATTCTTCTGTTGTGGGGCATCGTCCAACTACACCACTCCAACCAGTTTCTCTACTAAACCAAGTTGCAAATGCCTTTTCAGTATTACAAAGATCTCCAGATGGATTGATCATGTAATATGTACAATGAGGATCAATATGCGTTTGACTTTTAGCTTTGTGTAGGAGTATGTGGGCAGATAAAAAAGAGAGAGAGGGCATTCGAGTCACTAATTGATTATATAGTAATGGTATATTTTCAAAAGGAAGTGTTTGAAGAGGATGTGACAGTGAAAGAATGAGAGGATGGGATACAGAGGGTGGAATTTGAGCTACCCTGTCATTAATTAGATGCATGACCTAAAGAGATAGATATTTAAGCTGGTATGTAATGATAATGTACACTGACTTTAGTGATTGTAGAACTATCTCTTTTATCCATCAAAGAATGTAAAACAGTGTTTATTTCTTGAGTTGTCAACTCTTGTGCCGCACATACTAAGAGTTCTGCCCATGTGTTGCTATTATACACACCATATTGACTCAATAGAGTGGCAAGATCAGAAGAAAAAGATGGAATAGTTGATTGTAATAGAAACCTCCATTCTTTTAGCCAAGTTGACTGTATTTTTGACAATAAATTCTACAAAAAATGAACATGTGAATCTACCTCTTATGCTGCTAGTATCATGTTCCATTACAGTCCATTATGTAATAGTTTAAACAGAGGGTACATTTGAGGTACAGCTTATGGTAACAATATCCATTTATGAACATGTAAATGCATTTTTGGCATACATACAGATATGGGCTTTGGCTGTGTATTCATAGTTGTTTTAGTACATATCTCAATACATACATGTACATAACAACCACAACCCCTGCTTACATATACACGCAAAACACAAGTCATGAATATTATTTGACTATGTCACCTTAAGTTGCTTGTCTAATTGTCTTCTTTTTGTCCACCATTGTCGTTTGTCTGTTAAAGTAGTACTGGTAGAACTAGCTGTCATAATATCATTAAACTCCTCTATTAAGTAGCATGTCTTAGAGTCAGGTGACTATAGAGAGGAGAGAGTACACATATCATGTGATATTGTGAACGAAGCCTTCTATATATTACATGTGTGTGTGTGTCAACAAACATCTTTATTGTTCACAATGTCATTGTTACAAATCGTCTTCAAAAGAATGCAGAATAAATGCATATCACATAACATAGGTCAAGCATCATTATCTCTATCGTTAACTACATTGTTAACTTCACTAGTATTAAAATACAAAATGTTCTTTTCATGGGAATGTTCATGGGATCTGACACTTTGTGGTAACTGCCACAGGAGGAAATACTACCAGATCATCAAACATGTTATTGTTATGATAAATGTAAGTAGACAACTGGAAAATATAATATTACATGAGAACACAATGTTTTGATCAAACAAACAATGTTATTAATATTTGTAATAGAATCATGCTATCCACTATACATAACTATTGGAAAAATTCTAATTGATGATAACTGCTATCTGATAAAATAATTTCCAGCTGACAATTGTCCAAACTTATTTAAGCAAACAACCTGTTTACGTGATGTCAGTATAACTGCCAATAACATACTGATATTCAGTTAACTTCTTTAGGGTTTCATTTGTCAATTAGTAACCTAACATGTAACATTTTATACAAACACATGTGTACTATATAACCTAATAAACTTTCACTACCTCACTAGCAGATGAGATTGGTATCTTTACTATCACATTCTCTCTCCCATTTCTCACTCTCACGATGACCAACACTTTTTCCTTCTCCACTCTCTCAATCAAGTGTACACTACAGTAAATCCAATCTTCAGGGAGAGTAGCAATCAAGTGTTGTGTATAGGCCAATGGCAAGGGGTGTGGTAATGGATATAGTATTGATCTAGCCTTGAATAGTGGAGTAGTGTAAGAAGTGTAGGAAGAGGAAGTGAGGGTGGACAACATGTTTGATACAATAGATTTAGATGAGGAGCTGTTTTGTTCTCTCCTAAATATAAAACAATAAAAAAAATATATATTATATAAAATCATGACTACCTTATTTTCTTGCCAAACCAGTATACAGTCTCTAGATTAAGAGTAACAGATGAAGACAAGAGGAAAAAATGGCTAGCCAGATCACTCCGCCAAACTGATAGACATGTTCCTAGCAACTGATAAACATCTCGTATAAGTATGGCTGATAATGTGAGTGGAGACAAGTATTGACATGCTGTGAAGAGATGAGAGAGAAGAGGTTCAAGATCTTTGGGAATTGATTG
This sequence comes from Xestospongia bergquistia, assembly GCA_963965975.1. Taxonomy (NCBI): domain Eukaryota; kingdom Metazoa; phylum Porifera; class Demospongiae; order Haplosclerida; family Petrosiidae; genus Xestospongia; species Xestospongia bergquistia. The sequence continues at coordinate 1,739,242 of OZ014425.1, forward strand.
ATTTAGCAAAGCCATTTTCCCTTGTTTAAGACACGTTTCCTTATCATCATCTTCATCACTGTCACTGGCAATTCTTCTAGCTCGAGTCCGTTTCTTTTTCTTGGTATGTCCACTCAAATCATTAGTAGTCTTTTTCGTTACATGAGATGTGCGACCAATACCTTGCCAAATGTCATTACCTAATGTTGGATGTGTTTGATGAAGACTTAACAAGACAGCTTTGGACATGGCAAAGTGTAATGCAGCTAATGGTACTCTTAATGTGGCTAAGTGAGTATACTGGTCTATATTCAATTGTTCATGACCCACTTCAATAGCTTCTGTTAGTTTAGACAAAGCCAATAGTACAGTCACTTTTAGATATCTACTCCACACAACATAAGGTAACACTATTTCATTATACAAGGTGTTGTCAATTTGCTTTTTCCTTCTCTTCCCTGACTTAGTAGTCGTTTTACAGCTCACAAACTGATGTATTTCTTCTTGTACTTTATCCCATCCATTAGTTAACAGGTGGTTCATGTGATCCAAAAGTATGAGAACAGTACTAGTATTATTACAACTGAGTTCATGTTGACTAGTTACAACAAGAAGAGACAGAGATAGGATATACTGGTGGGTGTGGTTAAAAGGTCTTTCTGTAGTACTTATAGTGAGATGTTTCATGCTTGCTATAAGGCTGCTTTCATTGTCTTCTTGTTGCAACAATGTCATCATTTCACACTCCATACCTAACACCTGACTAGCTTCAGTAACACAACCATGTGTTGATGAAAAATCAGTCATTAAGTCTTTAATTTTGGCTAGTTGTAAAAGAAACTCAGCATACCTACATGTACAAGTAAACAAGGTAAATACATGTAAACATAACTTTAGGTTACAACTGACCACAATGTTAGATGTAATCTCTTTGACAACTCCAATCCTTCTTTAGTGAAATGTTCTGACTCTTTTCCCATGCCATGAGCAAGATAGAGCTGAGCTACTCTAAGGAGAGATTCTAACAACATCAATACCAGCTCCCATGTTTTATAAGATGGTGTATATAATAGCAGTTTAGTACGTGGTTCTTCTTCAGCGTCATCGACTAACATTGCTTCATCTAAATTTGTATTACTTGGTTCTGGGTGTGGTTGGTGAGGGTGGTCTTTATGTAATAGGCTGTATGTTAGGCCTCGAGTCAATTTAAGTGCATCGAGCGCTGTCTCTAAATCTGTTAGTCTCAATGACTTACAGGAATAATTTCCAATTAAGTCTTGGCAAGGACATCTTTCTAAACCACATCCTTTATATTCTGTATCACTGCTACTATTACTTATGTACGTTAAAAAGTCATCATTGTTAGAAAGTGGTTTTCCCAAACACTGTAGATAATGTGATGTGAGGATAGCACTTGAAGCTATCAAGTGATGAACATATGTAAATTGAAGCGTGAGGACAGAATGAGACAAGACATGACACAAGTGAGTATGACATTCTTCCACCTACAGTGTACATAATGATAATATGATGATTATTATTGACAATTTTATCTACCTTTCCACTTTGTAGGAGAAAAGCAGCCAAAGCTAATTTACATTGTAAGTAAGCCACATACTCCTTCTCATTGCCATCAATGGACTCCTTCTGTTCACTCTTTTGAGCAAATTTTGTCACTAAAGACAAGTCCTCACTGGTCATATATTTTACACCATATACTGCTAATATTACTTGTACTTTTATAACTAATCCCTGACATAATATTACAGGATCACTTTGATTACACCATAAAGAGAGAGAGATAAGAAGGTTTAGAGTTTTGAGAGTCAAATGAGGCAAAAGAAGAGCATGAGTGAAAGAAGCACAGAGGAGAAGATGATTTAGGGTAGAAGAAAAGTCAAGAAAACATTTCTTATAGTTAGACTGAGAGAGAGAGAGAGAGAGAGAGAGAGAGAGAGAGAGAAAGAGAGAGAAAAGGGAATATCTGACTACTTATATTGTTCAAACTAACTTGATTGATTTTATTTTGTTGAATATTTAGCCATGTTTTACTCCAATAATCAATAGCAGTAGTTAAAGTTAACGCACAATCTTGACATTTCTCAACAGTTGGACATTGGTCCAGTGAGCCACTACAGACAATACACAAATGATATATCACATACGTAGTAAAGTTACATGTTAGATACATTTAGGACTGAATCAACAAATCATTCAGCTACTATATCATATATAAGAATGTGTACATATATAATACAGGTAAATTACCTAACATGAGCTTCATGTAGACATATTCCCTTCCATAAATAGGCCAAGCCCAATAGATCAAATGTCAGACAAGACTCTTCACTACAGCTAGATTCACTAACTAGTGACTCAAGACTTTTAACAGCATCAGATAGACTATGAAAAGAGGTGTGGTCAGTGTTATTGTTAAACCTATGATGGAGTGAAGCTTGCTTGATCAAAATCCAGGCATACTCATGTGTCGAGTGCGAGGAGAGAGAGAGCAGTTGATTAATTACAGTTAATTGCCAGTCATCTGTCTTCTGTTTAACAAGTTCATATGTCTTGAGTTCTTCTTGTAAGCATAATAATTTCAGTGCGTTGTCATGACAACCACTCAACAGATCATACGATGTCCTTTAAAAGTTAAAAAGAAAGTATATAAAAAGAATTAAACAAACTGTCAATTACTTGTTGATCAACTCTTTATTAGAGCAACCTCCTCTCTTTCTCATAAGACACTTTGCCTTCACGAACTGTGAAATAAAAAAGGAAATTTCCTTCTTGTCTGATGAAAATGACATAATTAACTTTGATATGGTTTCCATGACAACTTCATATTGTTCTGAATTAAGCAGACACTCAATAAGCAGGCTGTATTTCTTGGAGAGTCTTACCTATGTAACATAATAACTACATCATTGTAAGAGTACATAATGAAGTTCATAAGTACAAACTAAGTTAGAATGTTAGTAAACTTTAAATGTTGTTATATCATTCTACTAAGTAACCAGAATGTTGTTAGTTTAACTTAAATGTACATCAGTATAACAGTACATTAGACTAAACAGTGAAAAGAAAATTTAGAACACTTGTTCTAGTCCCATGTTAATACTTTGGTGTATTATCTATACTAAAGGCTGATTCTAACACTATAACAATATGTAGTGTATTACCTCTTGTGTTTTGTCTTTGTTTTGTAGTTGACAGTAATAATCTAACTGACTACAAGCTATTTGAAGTATTGGAACAGCATCATAAGGCAAACCCATTTGATGAAGCGCCAGACCAAGATTGTATGCGCTCACGCCAATCCAGTGATATTCCTTTACAGGTAATGAGTGGGCGGAGTCTAATATATCACACGATTCACGTAGTAGAGGTAGACATTCAGTGACAAGATTAGCTTTTGGATCATTGTCATGGTTACTCATCAATAACTCCAGTAAGACATCAGTAAGTATATTCATTGCTGATAGCTGTCTTGACTTTCCGGATACTTTGATGGTATCAGTGGGTGTGGTCTGGACTTGTACTTTTATTAAAGTATCCACACATTGAATATAAAATAGAACAAGGGATTTAAGTGGCTGGAATGAATTAGATTGGATCAGACAAACTCCCTTATTAGACTTCTGTACATTTCGTATCATTGTTGTAATGGTCTCAATACTTTCCAAAAGTGGAGAGAGTTGTTGAGGAAGAGAAGATAGATCAACATGTGGTATCATAGAAACGGAGAGTGTTAGTTGATCTTGGAAGTGAGACAAGGTAGGAGAGAGAAGTTCTAATCTTAACTTATAAAGTGTTACCAATAAATCATGTAATGAGTGTTCTTTTACTGAACAGAATTGTTCATGAGACAATCTGAAGTCATCAATCAAATTGATATAACTTTTAACGTCCTTTTGACTAGTATGGTTGTCATGACGACTAGCCAGTAGCAACCAGTCCAATGTAAGCGTAAAGGACTGACATTCTCGTGGAAGGTAGCCTGCTAAAGCATCCAACATATGACTATTATGAAGGAGAGATTGATGAAACTCGTGGAGTGTAGACTGACTCTTTTTCCCATTACATTCAGCCCTAATAAACAATGCATCAGTTTTAATAGCTCGCTCTATGGCCACTAACATCTGAGATGGTATACAAAGAAGAGTTTCAATTGAAGAATGACGTAAGGTAAGTGCTTCTTTTGATCTTTGTTTATGTTTAGTTCCTCCTTCTAGACTAATTGCAGCTTTCCATAATATGTCTACTACACCTTTTAACAGACTATCTGCTTCTTGTTTCCGTCTCTTATCTTTATGAACTGTAACCAGCCTCTCTTTTAAAATATTGAAACAGCGTATGACAGTATCTATTTCAATCACTTTCATGGCTTGGTTAGCCAAATGGAGAAGGAGTTTCTCAAAACTAAATATCCCCAATTTGCTGTCATCAACATTGGGCTGGTTTTGCAATAATGTTACACATACCTCAGCCATTTCAAATAAAATACTGCTGTGAGTAGTTGTAGGTAGCTGTTGTATGATAAGCTTTAAACATTTTAGAGCAAACAGTTCATACTTCGAGACATCACTTGTTCTGGTAGTTTCTTTACGTCTTTTGTTGGTGCTTTGTAATGGATAAAGATACGCCTGAATACAACAAAGATACAAAATGTAAATTAAATAAAATCACAAAAAATGAGTACCTTTAAATCAGAGACTATCTCTTCTAATGTCTTGTCTTCCTTGATTGTTTTTAAGATTCTCTCTCCCTCCATCATGAATTTTTCCCGCGTAAACTTATTTAATATTCATATTTTAGTAATTAAGTTAATTAAAATGGGCCGAGCGGACTAGACTAGTGAGAGAGAGAGAAGTTGATAAAAATTGAAAGTAGGCGGTAGAGCTAATTCTAGAGAAGTCTTTTGTTACTAACTAGAGAAAAGGCTCCTAGGAGGAGTATGGAGTCAAAGATATTAGCTGGTGTCCTGCATAGTGACACACACATCCGTCTTCAAGCTGGGGAACAGCTGCTGGACTATTTAAGAGATGAAAATAACGACTTAGCTGAGTATGAAGAGATAGAGAGTCTTATAGGAGGTCTAGCTAATTGGATGACAAGTAGTAACTTTAGAGTGAGTATAAAAAAACTTAGAATAATCTCCATGTGACTTGTTGGGATTGTGGTTATATCATATATATGGCTGCATCCTTTTTTAATAGTTTTAGTCTCTTCTTAGCCATATACACATTAAATAAGTCTTATAGTGTTTAGTGGTTTAATAGTTTCAAGGGGCAGCTGTTTGTTCTAAATAGTGCCCATCTAGTGAATCTCTTCTTACTTGTTGGCATGGCTGCTTAAACATATCCTAATTATTGCCCCATTTCATGATGTCATATAGCTCAGTGTAGTGATATTTATGCTACCAAGTTCAGTTATATCAATAGTTTGTCATATATATTCCACATCAATATAATTATGTATTAAAAAATCACGCTTAAAGCTAAGGATATATTATATAAAGCACATTCATGTAAGCAAGTATATCATTAATGAATCTGTTAGTGAGAACTCTGGGAAGTGACACAATAATAAACATCTATAAAATATGTACATAAGATAATAGTTAATAAACTTAATTTTTATCTAATATAGATCAGTTTACAAGCGATGGATCTTTTAATAATGATGATAATGCAATTAAAGGAAAAATTTAAACCACATGTTTCAACAGGCAAGTTATCCTTATATGTACATGTATTAGACTACCAGTACATCTGTACATACATGTATATGTACCACATGTATGTGTCATTTATTATAAGCATCTAATTAGTTTATGGAAGGAAGTTTACATATAAATAGTTTGTTGAGGTGTTCTGAGAAGCTGACTAATCTCCTTAGTCATGTTGTTAAATAGATGATAGAAGATGCAAGCATAATCATTAAATTTGATGAGTAGGGTGTGTCTCAACTAGCAGTTAGTGTGTTGGTGTACATTGTATACATACCTGTTAATTGTAGAATATCATATTATATAGTTTGTTGTTGCTTAATATGTTGTCATTTGTGAGTATACACAGTGAACATAAAGTGTTTTGCCCATTGCTCTTAGCTCTGATATAATGAACACTTCATATTGCCCAATCTTTTTCCAAGTATTCAGGCAGGAAGAGTAAATCTGATCTAACTGTACAAATTAATATACATGATTCCAACAATGTCTTGAGAGTACATGTGTGTATTTCTATAAATGTAGTACTTCCTGTTATTCGAGAGAAACTTGGTGACTCAAAAGATTCAGTTAGAGAAAAAACACAAGTCCTTATCCAACAGATAATGCAGGACTCTTGCTCAAATCCTCAAGTATGTAACAATTGCTAGTATGTTAATTACATATCTTTACTTTTAATTGTTTTAGAAACTGCTAGACAGTGTTTTAGAAGGTACATTGACTCATAAGAATTGGCGAGTCAAAGAACAAGGATTGTTTTGTATCACTAGAACTCTTAGTTTGTAAGGAAATGAACCACACGTTATAACTCATTACTCTCCCCTACCCTCTCTCTCTCTCTCTCTCTCTCTCTCTCTCTCTCTCTCTCTCTCTCTCTCTCTCTCTCTCTCTCTCTCTCTCTCTCTCTCTCTCTCTCTCTCTCTCTCTCTCTCTCTCTCTCTCTCTTCTCATACTTTTTATACATGTATAAATCTACCCATTCAGTTTTGGTACTGGACAAATCTCAGTCTCCAAATATGTTGGTAAAATGTGTGACTTATTGGGTGATGCTACTGTTCAAGTGAGAGGTACTGCTATGGAGTCTCTTGTAGAAATATATCGTCATGTTGGAGTAAAAGTTAGAATGGATCTGTCCAAACGAGATATACCAGGTCCAAAATTACAACAAATCTTTCAAAAGTTTGATGAAATTGATAAAGGAGAGAATATACAAAGTGGAGATGAGGTAAATTATTTTCTTGTACTAGAGAAAATTACTGGAGTGTGAGCCCTTGCTGCCTATTTGATGAATGATTTGAATATTCCTAATAGCAGTCATATCATGATTATTAGTAGATGTGATATAAAATTATTGGTCAACATTGATGGTCTATTTTTATCATGTCTGCTCATCTTTATTAAGTTGTTTCATACTACTAGTGTAGAGTTATAAATTATAAAGTACCTGTATTATTGTATCTAACTATTAATGGAAGTCAATTCAAGACAAATAATAAAAATAAAGTTATGTAATCTTCATGTTTGTTTTATTTGTCATGACAAATTGAGACTGAGTATTGTAATCCCCTCACACACACACACTCAGAGAGATAGCTTATAATATGTTTGTTATCTTTTTTGTCTTTTCTATTTTATATCATTTTCAGACTGAATCTGTCTCCTCATGTTCTTCAAATGCTAGTCTTTCCTCTGCAAGAACTCAAGGCTCTGCTCCTCCCAATTCCTCATTAGTAACCAAACGTAAAGCCAGTGCTCCAGCTGCCACAAACTCTGGTTCTGGAGGTGTTGATGAAACTCAATTTGAAAAAGCCTTTTCTGATGTACCTCATATTAATGTGAGTATGAGAACATTTAGTCTGTTATATTTACTATCACACACACACACAGATATTCACACAAAGTGATGTAGAAAAGATTATGGACAACATTTGTCAAGTATTAGGCAACAAAAAAACAAATTGGGATAATCGTGTTACAGCACTCAAAGAACTAAGAGCTGTCATTCAATGTGAAGCTACTGACTATCAAGTCTTCCTCAGTCTACTACGTAACATGGATATATCCTTTAGTGATGCATTGAAAGATCTCCGTTCACAAGTAGTAAGAGAAGCCTGTGTTACTCTGAGTTGTTTAGTAGTCCATTTGAGAGTTGAGTTGTCTGCATTTGCTGAATTAATGTTACCACATCTGGTTGCTTTATTACCTAATTCAGCTAAAGTCATGGCTTCTTCAGCTAGTGTGTGTACAAAGATTATTATAAGAGTAAGTACTGATAGATGTAAGAAGAGCAGTTGAATGTTTATTCATTGAAAATATACTACTAAGTAAACAGTAAAGAATTGTCAATTAGTTGACAAAGCAATATTGCTTACAGAATTAGTGTTTGCCAATATTTAGAATTGTACTTTTTATGTAGTATATATGCATCTTAATGTGCAAGATAGTCATGATAATTCATACATACAGATGTAGTATCATGACTATTGTAATGAGTACACTGATGTTAACCACATACTACATGTACATGTATTCCCTGTGTAGTTGTACAGACCGACAGTAAGCATTAGGACGCATCAAATAACAAAAGTCAAATTAGTAATAATATAATGTAATACATTATGATATGATGAAAGAGTAATCTATTGCTCTAGTCACTCCACACTGCTGTTTGCCATTGTTAATTGCTGTTTTCAATATGTTTATTTCAATGTAGTACTAGTTATAAGAGAATTCAGAAATGAATACACTTTTAGTTATATTTATTTATAGTTGTTGTTTTCCACTTTAGAATTGTCCTAGTCATCGATTAATACATCCTTTAATTCAAGGATATCAGACATCAAAGTCACCAATAACTCGTAAAAGTTGTGCTGAATTAATTGAACTAGTGACTCAAGTTTGGGACACTAGTGTTCTAGATAGAGCAGGGAGTTCATTAGAAGAAGTAATTGTAAAGGGAATTAAAGATGCTGACCCTACTGCTAGGAAATTAATGAGAAGGTAATTAATTCATTATTGTATTAAATTATGTCATTCTTATGTTATTATAGAGCATTTTGGGGTTATCATCATCACTATCCTACTACAGCTGATAGATTATTTAACTCTTTTGATAGTCCACTTCAAAAACATCTCAACGATGAAAAAAGAGTATTGGATGGAGGACCAGCTGCTCCACCAATGCAGCTGTCTCAAATTAAGTATGTAATCCATCACAACTAGCTCATATAACTTTAAATGTAATTAGTCAAGATTTACATTAAATTGTAACTAACGCTCATGTCAAGAGAAATACTAACACCATCTGATTATAGGATTATAATGATAGTAACATTATTACATCTAATTGACAGTGACTTAGTTCAGTCTGTACATAATAGTCACATACATATGATCCTACTATTATAATAATAGAGGATTTATTTTATTTTCATAGACCAAAACTGAAGAAAACCAGTGCAGGAGGTATGTTATCTTAATGTCATGTATTATAACATTATTATATTGTTCTCAGAGATTCGATTAAATGTTGAATCCTCAGTCACTCATCAGTCTCTGCCACCATCTTCTACTAGTGGTACTGTCCCAGCTATTAGGGTACGTACTGCTACTATTCGTTCATCTGTAGGACCGAAAATACGACGTGCAACAGAACCTGCTGTCTCAAAAACTTATCGAAGTAACTCAACAGAAAACCTGTTATCTGATTCTTCAAATCAACCAGTAATGGGTCCTCCTCCCAGACCATCCTCTCGTTCTGGTCGGTTAGCTGATAATGTGTCATCAGACTTGAGTTCTAATCTAGGTGCTCCAGCACGTCCTTCATCACGTAGTGGTAATACTCGTAAAGCGTCTGATACTGTTAATCACCGTCCCCCCACTCCTTCAAAAAGAAATTCTCGGACACTCATGAGAAGTCCCCCTAGTCACCATGATGACTCTCCAGCGAAAGGAAAAAGCCAATCAATGCCAAGAAGATTAGTTACTCAATTGACTGCAGATTCTTTGAGACAATTTGTAAGTTATCTCTGATGTTATTACATGGACATTTCTAACAATTAATGAATACACATTTTTATTGATATATGTCTATATATGTACATGTACTGTTTTAATAGGGAGGGGGCGGAGGGGTAGATGATGATGACGACAATGCTAGTGTAACCTCTGAACGTTCTGCTTTCTCTATATCTTCTGAGATCTCCATTAGTCCATATGCTTCTTCTAAATATCCTAATCCTATTACAGTAAGTACTGCTTAGTAAATGTTGTATTACATTACTAAACAATAATGACATACAGTGATATATATTGTACGTTATATTTCAGTGATACTCTCTATACTAAATTTGTTTGTGTTAGTGTCACTGCTCTGAATTACATAACATCATCAATCACTAACAAATATTTTGCATTTTATTAGCTAAATTGTCTGCTATTATTTGTATATTTTGTGTGATACTATATACATATTGTATATAAAGGCAATGAAGACAAAATTGTCAAAAACAATACGTTATTTTACTAATAACTTCATGTCTGTACTCATGACAGTGGAAAGTATATTTCTTGGTTGGTGTGTTCATTAGCTCTATGTGCAAGAGTTTAATTTATTTGCTAACTTTGATAATCCCTTACAACAACAATGTAGACATTAGTCAGTGTTAATTCCTCCTGGCATGCTTTGCGCATGCCTGGCGGTCCTAAGATTGTTTTAGAGTGTGTGTGTGTGTGTGTGTGTATTAGTATGCCCATTATAATCTATTGTTAACTTGTGAGAGCAGTGAATAAAATTAACCTACAATAAGTAACTGACAATGTACATAGCAACCAATGAATATTATTACTTTGCTACAAACACTGAATTGGGCGTGACTGACTGAACTTTCTCTTCATTGAGCAGTTCCATTGTTTCTGCCAACTATGCTGTCTTAAAACTTAGTAATAATGCAGTCTCTTACAGAAATAATGGTACCATCAAATAATCTTAGGATAATTTTTATAATTACAAACTTGTTTTTAAATCAAATTCAACTTATATGATTTTAAGCCATGTGTTTTGTTCTTGATTGCTATGCCATATTGTAGGACAATAAAGACTAACACTATTAGTGTTATACAAGAATTGGAAGAGTATTATTTTGATGTGTTGTGTGTATATTATGTATAAAGCCACTAGAAGGGAATGAATAGTGTGCATATTACAGTGGCTGTATTATGTATCCCAAGTTTCATTAGATTTTGACAAAAGAGTAACTCTATATGTATCTACTATACATTAGTAACATTGCCAGTATCTTAATGAGGCAGACTCTTTCATAGAACAATGTAGTATATAATTGTTGTACCCAGTAGCCAAATCTGGCTTGCCAATACTAAATTTTATCTTAGTATCCAGACCTATTCCTAGAATATTGCACTATGTTGTTGCCAGCCAAAGTCTGGTGAGCCAATACTACAATTTACAAATCTAAGTATGTACTTGGTATATTCATTGAGTAATATAGACAATACAAAGTAAGGCTTGTGTCACTAGTTGGAATCCACTAATAAAAGTCATGTTGTCCTTTTTTGATTAAATGTTTCAATCAAATATAAATGACTTTGTTGAAGGATATTGTGTTATGACCACATAAGTCATTTAATTTAATGTGGTTTAAATTTCTTTCACACAACCACATTCAATACTTTTCTTGAATTGCAATTCCTTGTACATTTCTAACTACATTGCTGCAATACATTGTGCATCACATCATAGATAAAAATAATCATGATGAGTATGGTCGCATAGTATGTTTTGTCCCACAATATGGCTGACTAATTAACACATGGTAGGTGTGGTTTCAAATCTTATGAATAAATTAATACTGACAAGTCTATTTAATTTTTTAAAAATTGTATTTGTAATTAGCCACAATTGTGTACCTCAAGCAGTAAATGTGTATTTGAGCTATGACATCATTATTATAATATATATATATTATAATTTAATTTCTCTTTAAAAGAGATATATTAAACTATCAGGATGTTTTTGCTACTAACACTCAAATTAAATTGTTGTGACAGCATAAATTAAACTTCATTCTCACAATCCTTGTTAGCTATTCACTAATACTAATATATACCTATATTAGGAGAGGACAGCTTCATTGATAATTAATGTTAACTGTTGCTAAGTTTACAAAGGTGTGAAATCAACATAGACTCACACATATATATATATAGAAATACTAAGAATGTTGTGTAGTATCCTGTGATGAGAAAAGACTTGTAGTTGACCTGTTGACACATGTTTCTTAGGCAAATGGAGTAGTGTTAGTTATAGTAACTGATATTACATGTACTGACAGTGAGATTATTCATTTTGTGGTGACACCAGCTGCTCAATAATTGTCTACCTACCACCTGGTTCTGTAAAGAAGGCTCTTTTGGCTCTTTTAGACTTTGTTCTGGTTACTTATCCCTCCTTTTCATTAGTTTAGTTTTAATAACAAATTTCTGGCTACTTGTGGGTTTATTTCAATAGAGAGAGAAATAAAGAGATATCTCTGTTATTTTTGGTGATTCTGGACAGAATAGAAAGTTTCTATTGACAGATGGAGTGTTAATAGTGTAGATGTTTAATCAAGTTAACTGTGTATAAAAGACCTGCTCTGGTCATTGTCAACAACCATGATGAATTTAAATTTAAGTATTTATTGTAGTTTGTTAAATCTTGCTGCTGACAGATATGTGAGTGTCAGTTAAATCACTGTGATACTGGTTGTGATAGTAGTGATTTTATGATTTTATGGCACTTGTATTCATTTAGAATCTTGATGAATTAATCAAGTTATGCTGTTCAAAGTCATGGTCTGAGAGAAGAGATGGTATTGCTCAACTTCACCTCTTGTTGGAAAGTGATCGAGAGTTATCGTAAGAAGATAATCTTAAGTTAAATGACTTCTCTCTGTCTGTCTGTCTCTCTGTCTCTCTTTGTTTCTCTGTCTCTGTCTCTCTCTGTCTCTGTCTCTGTCTCTCTCTCTGTGTCTCTCTCTGTCTCTCTCTCTCTCTCTCTCTGTCTCTCTCTCTCTCTGTAGTCATTCTGACATGATGCGTGTAAAAGATGTCTTCAAACGAATGTTTTCAGAACCTCATACAAAAGTTGGTGACACTGTACTCTTTCATGTACACAGAATGTTAACAGATATACTTAAAATATTAATGTGTTTACAATCACTGCAGACTGTATAGAACTCCATATGTTTTAGTTGTTGAGAATGTTCATTATTCATTAATCTATCCAGCTGTTTATATACATGCTGAACATATCTCTAATTGTTTATCCATTTTTATAACCTGTGTGTCCATTCTTTAATCTGTATGTCCATCTCTTCATTCAGGTATATGGAATGTTTCTAGAAACTCTATCTCGTTTTATTGAGGAACATCGAGAATATCTTGATGACTGGCTCTTTCTTCTTCTTTTACGATTATTACACAAACAAGGCACTGATATGCTCAAATCAGTTCAATTCAAGTTACAGTTAGTATTAGAACATGTGAGGTAAGACATCTACTAGTAATTGTATTGTAGTAAATTGTAGTAGTTTAAATGTCATGAAATGTCTACTATAAAATGTGTTGTCTGCCAAATGTAATTGGCTGGTTTCGAACTGATGTCTTGTGATATGAATTTAATGTCCTCTTAATTGTATTTGTGGTGAGTAAATTTTACTATATTATTTTCTAGTAATGATACTAATGTACATATGTTACTTACTGGTTTGTCAATTAGTAAGACAATAACCCTTGTTTCTTATTATTAAGGGTATAGTTTATTAGTTTAATTTATGTTCTGAAATTCTTTATTATTACAGACGTCACTTTGACGTGTCTCAACAGTTCAGTGTTTTATGTCGTATTCTTAATGATCAAACACAACCAATGAACAACAAAGTCAAACATGCTTGGTTAGAATATGTACATGAATTACTTCCTCTAATGGATTGTGATGACTTTAAGGATACCTCAGGTATATATCATTTAAAATCATTGAAAATCGCCATAGTTACTTTTAGTTACTTCAATTCTTTAGAAATTCGTCAAGCATTCACTAAATTACTTGTTATGGTTGGAGAACCCAAAAGTGCTGAGATTCGTAAAGCTACACAAAATGTTATAACTGGTCTCTTTGATTTAAATGCAGCTGTCTTTAGTTTACTGCAAAGAGGAGTCCCTCGTAATGTACAGGAATATGTTGAACGCATTATTAAAGGATATATGCAAGAGAATTCTAGTGAAGATGAAGACTGTCTCTCTCCTACCACCAAAAACCCCTGTCTCTCTCCTACCAGCAAGACCTCTGTTGCTCCAAGAACACCTCGATCTCGTTTCTCTGAAAGTAAAGTCACACAGTCATTATCTCCTACCAGTTTAAGTCGACAAATCTCTTCTTCATCACCTGATATTTCCTCTGTGGGTTACGAGGGTCCATCCACTCCTAAAGTACCACTTACTCCTCGTAGTCGTTTACCTATTCCTTCTGGGCGAGCAACACCTTCTGGTGGTAGAGCTACACCCTCTAGAATCCCTCGTCCATCCAGTAGACAAGGTGGACTCCCTCCAAGAGCTAGAAGTGTTGATCCAGATCGTATGTTGGCTACCTACCAGGTACAAGAGCCACAGTCAAAACCTCGTGATCGTTATCAACGTCCTACTTCATCTCAATCAGAATACATTGGTTCATCATTACATGGAGGGGGATTCTCTAATGGTATTCGAAACCCTGTCATGCCACGACCACCTTCAACTCAAGGTTTTATGTTGGATCATTTTATTTCAACATTACCTGTGTTAGATTTTGGATCACCTGACCCAGATGGTAAGTCACATGACATATAAATGGCAATATTTTATGGTAATTATTTTAGGTGAACCACGAGATCAAGTGGCTTTATTGTTAAAGGAAATTAAAAATGCCAGCAAGTGAGTTTGTGAAATATTGGAAAATCTGACTTTAGTGTATTTAATTTATAGTCCCAAATTACGTACAACAGCTCTACAAACAATATTTTCTCTTGCTCGAGCTTATGAAAATAACAATTGGAAAGATCATATCACAGAAGCTTTAACTGTGTTTATTGATTGTCTTCAGGTAAGTAGTACTACCATTATTATAACTACATCCCTTTCCAGGACACAGATGGGCTTGTAAGAACAATGGCACTGCGTGTTCTTCGTGAGCTCATAAAGGCACGTCCTCCTGGAATCACTCAGTTCACAGAACAACTGACAAAACAATCATTAGAGACCTTTAAAGATACTGACTGCAATGTGAGTCAGGCTGCAGAAGATCTCTTCAGTCCTTTAGCTGGTGCTCTCCCTCCTCAACGTGTACTTGATATCTTAACACCCATGGTGTCTCAAGGAGCAGATACTTCATCACTGGGAGCTCTTAAACTGATCTCTAAGGTAATGGACAATAGGAACAAAGCCATTATAAGAATTATTGTATTTATTGATTATTAGGTGGTGAGCCATGCTGATGAGAGTATAATAAGCTCTAAATTAAATGAACTAGTACCAGGTATTGTTCAGGTATGTTACAGTGTGTGTTTTGATTGCCTTGATTGTATTTGTTGTTTCATTGTTAGGGATATTGCGATGAAGAGAGCAGTGTTCGTAAAGCAAGTGTATTCTGTTTAGTTGAAATTCACGGAGTTGTTGGTGAGAAATTGAGACCACATTTATCAGCACTGTCATCTTCACAGGTGAACCAATAACATTTTGTCTATATTGATGTTCATCTCTCTCTCTCTCTCTCTCTCTCTCCTTCAGTCAAAGTTACTTGATCTCTACATAAGAAGACATCATGTTGCTCCTAAAAATGTCCCTTCCCATCCCACATCATCTGAACAATGACCACACCCCTTTATTAACAACAAATTTGTTCTACTGATTTTTTCTGGTGGCATGCAGTCCACTCAAAATAATCAAATTATTTTAACTCCATAAAATCAACTGTGCTTCCTAGAGAACTTTGCCCCTTCGTTTAAATGTATGCCTAGTTAGATGTTATATAAAATTGCCATCTTTAATTATTATTTATCCTTTACTTAATGTACTTACTTCGTTTGATGAGTTCTTCTATTTTTCTCTATCTACAAGTACATCACACTCTTATCACAAGTATAATGTACTGTTTATTAGTGTGCTATTATTGTGTAGTGTTATTGTTTGTTATTTTCTTTGTACATATACATGTGTAAAGTGTTGTTCTCTGTAAATGATGTTTGTTCTATGAAACATTAGCACTGTTAATTTTGTCTAGTAGGTCGGTCAGCAATATCACTGTGGTTTCTATATAAATTTAAACAATGGCACTGTGTGCTCGTTGTGACCTCATAAAAGCATGTACTCCTCCAATAACTCAATTCACAGAACAATTTGCAAAACAGTCCCTTAAAGATACTGACTGCAATGTGAGTCAGGCTGCAGAAGATCTCTTAAGTCCTGTAGCTGGTACTCTCTTTCCTCAATGTATACTTGATATCTTAACACCCCTGGTGTCTCAAGGAGCACATACTTCATCACTGGGAGCTCTTAAACTGATCTCTAAGGTAATGGACAATAGGAACAATGCCATTATAAGAATTATTGTATTTATTATTTGTTAGGTAGTGAGCCATGCTAATGAGAGCATAATAAGCTCTAAATTAAATGAACTAGTACCAGGTATTGTTCAGGTATGTGTGTTTTAATTGCCTTAATTGTATTTGTCATTTCATTGTTAGTTTGAAACAGCCTTTAAAGATACTGACTGCAATGTGAGTCAGGCTGCAGAAGATCTCTTCAGTCCTTTAACTGGTACTCTCTCTCCTTAATGTTTACTTGATATCTTAACACCCATGGTGTCTCAAGGACCAGATACTTCATCACTGAGAGTTCTTAAAAAGATCTTCAAGGTAATGGATAAAGGAACAAAGCCATTATAAGAATTATTGTATTATAGTTTCCATTAGGTGGTGAGTCATGCTAATGAGAGTATAATAACTTCTAAGTTAAATGAACTGGTACCTGGTATTGTGTGAACAAATGTTTAAAACCTAAAATGTGATTTAATCCTACTTATTATTCCTTTATTAGGGATATTGTGATAAAAATAGCAGTGCTCACAGAGCAAGTCTACTCCATATGCATATAGTTGAAATTCATGGAGTTATTAGTGAGAAATTGAGACCACCATTCAACATTGATATATACAAGATGTTATCTTCACAGGTAATGATGGCACCTTGCCTATATCAATGTCTCTCTCTCTCACACACACACACGCATGAACACTTCCAGACTAAGTTACTTGATCTCTATATAAAAAGACATAATAAAGTCATGATCACCACTAAAAAGTGTCTCTTCCTATCTGAACAATAACCAGATACCACACACCTCTCTCATAACTGCTAATTCTTCAAACACATAGTTAACATCTCTGTTGATCTAAAATAACTTCATATGGAGCTAGTACCAACTTCATTTATTGAATTCTTTTTGTAACATCAAACTTTTTGATAAGTTATTATTTTAAAGAGAAAACTATTAAACTTTGCACAAAATTATTTAAAAGAAGATAATGTAATTAATAATCACACTGTCACTATGTAAATTTACCAACTAAAATGAAATTTTGAGGGAACAAAAAAAGTAGCAAATATATCTCTACATAATTATAGGAATTCTAAAAGGGGTCAGTAAACAAATTAAAGGATTAGTTCAATTTTATGGAGTAGCAATTTGACATGTAATTTTACAGTCAAATTTACCACAATCACAGAAGGCATCTACACTTCCTTTGAACGAAATGTGGTGTCCCAAATGGCAAGTTTGCATACACTGATAACAACAGCCAGCTCTTGGATTAGTAAAGCAAGAATGACAAAAGTAAAAAGGTTGCCTTAGATATTGATTTCCAGTGAAATAGTAGGTGCATACTTTGGTCTGGTGAGAACTAATGCCACAATGACAGATAAAATCTTCAGCATCATGATGAGCGACTAATTCATGTCCAGAATGGCATTCATTAGCACATACTTCACAACAACCCATTCTTGAATCTTTACCCCAGCAGGACAGGCACTCGTACCATTTCTGATTCCTTGCAGCACTTCCATATTGATCGTATGTGCATTTCAATCCAATATTACAACGTATAGCACAGCACTCTAAGCCACAGTCACAAAATGCATTTCTGATTCCACTGTCTTCTATATCGTGACCTCTGTGACAATTTTCAACACAGGCTCTGCAACATCCCCTTTTACTCTCAGTAAAACAGGTGTGACATCGATAGAACGGCTGGTCAACATATTCTTTCATTGTTGTAGTGTAGGTGCATACAACATTGTTATCAATAGATGACTCTTCTTCATCACTTTCTTTAAAAGTTACATCGTGATTGTTAGCACCACAGTCACAGAAGAAATCTCCTGATTCATGCAGCACTAAATTATGTCCCGAATGGCATTGTTCAGCACATACTACACAGCACCCATAACCTGATTCTTCATCCCAACAAGATAGGCATTCATACCATTTCTGATTCCTGGCATCACTTCCATATCGATCATATGTGCATTTTGATCCGATCTTACAACGTGTGGCACAGTATTCTAGGCCACAGTCACAAAATGCATTTATTATTCCACTGTATTCCACATTGTGACCATTATGACATTTTTCGACACAGGCACTACAACATCCCTCACTACTTTCTGAGAAACAGGTGTGACATCGATAGAATGGCTGGTAAACATATTCTTTCTTTGTTGTAGTGTAGGTACATACAACATTGTTATCAATAGATGACTCTTCTTCATCGCTTTCTTTAAGAGTTACATTGTGACTGTTAGCACCACAGTCGCAGGAGAAATCTCCTGATTCATGAGACACTAAATTATGCCCTAAATGGCACTCTTTGGCACATACTACACAACACCCATAACCTGATTCTTCATCCCAACAAGAAAGGCATTCGTACCATTTCTGATTCCGGGCAACACTTCCATATTGATCGTATGTGCATTTGGGTCCAATCTTACAACGTGTGGCACAGCACTCTAAACCACAGTCACAGAATGCATTTCTGATTCCACTGTCTTCTATATCATGACCTCTGTGACAATTTTCGACACAGGCTCTGCAACATCCCTTATTACTCTCAGTAAAACAGGTGTGACATCGATAGAACGGCTGGTAAACATATTCTTTCATTTTTGTAGTGTAGGTGCATACAACATCGCTATCAATAGATGACTCTTCTTCATCACTTTCTTTAAAAGTTACATCGTGATTGTTAGCACCACAGTCACAGAAGAAATCTCCTGATTCATGAGACACTAAATTATGCCCTAAATGGCATTCTTCAGCACATACTACACAGCACCCATAACCTGATTCTTCATCCCAGCAGGACAGGCATTCATACCATTTCTGATTCATGGAAGCACTTCCATATTGATCGTATGTGCATTTTGATCCGATCTTACAACGTATGGCACAGCACTCTAAGCCACAGTCACAAAATGCATTTGAAAATTCACTGTCTTCTATATCGTGACCTCTGTGACAATTCTCAACACAGGCTTTACAACATCCCTTGTTACTCTCAGTAAAACAGGTGTGACATTGATAGAACGGCTGGTCAACATATTCTTTCTTTGTTGTTGTATAGGTACATATAGCATCAATGCTGTAGTTTGGTGTTACTTCGTGACTGTTAGCACCACAGTCACAGGAGAAATCTCCTGATTCATGCAGCACTAAATTATGTCCAGAATGGCATTGTTCAGCACATACTACACAGCACCCATAACCTGATTCTTCATCCCAACAAGATAGGCATTCATACCATTTCTGATTCCTGGCAGCACTTCCATGTTGATCATAGGTGCATTTGGGTCCAATCTTACAACGTGTGGCACAGCACTCTAAGCCACAGTCACAGAATGCATTTCTGATTCCACTGTCTTCTATATCGTGACCTCTGTGACAATTTTCGACACAGGCTCTGCAACATCCCTTATTACTCTCAGTAAAACAGGTGTGACATCGATAGAACGGCTGGTCAACATATTCTTTCTTTGTTGTTGTATAGGTACATATAGCATCAATGCTGTAGTTTGGTGTTACTTCGTGACTGTTAGCACCACAGTCACAGGAGAAATCTCCTGATTCATGCAGCACTAAATTATGTCCAGAATGGCATTGTTCAGCACATACTACACAGCACCCATAACCTGATTCTTCATCCCAACAAGATAGGCATTCATACCATTTCTGATTCCTGGCAGCACTTCCATGTTGATCATAGGTGCATTTGGGTCCAATCTTACAACGTGTGGCACAGCACTCTAAGCCACAGTCACAGAATGCATTTCTGATTCCACTGTCTTCTATATCGTGACCTCTGTGACAATTTTCGACACAGGCTCTGCAACATCCCTTATTACTCTCAGTAAAACAGGTGTGACATCGATAGAACGGCTGGTCAACATATTCTTTCTTTGTTGTAGTGTAGGTGCATACAACATTGTTATCAATAGATGACTCTTCTTCATCGCTTTCTTTAAGAGTTATATTGTGACTGTTAGCACCACAGTCACAGGAGAAATCTCCTGATTCATGAGACACTAAATTATGTCCTGAATGGCATTCTTCAGCACATACTACACAGCACCCATAACCTGATTCTTCATCCCAACAAGACAGGCATTCGTACCATTTCTGATTCCTGGCAGCACTCCCATATTGATCATATGTGCATTTCGATCCGATCTTACAACGTATGGCACAGCACTCTAAGCCACAGTCACAAAATGCATTTGTGAATTCACTGTTTTCTATATCGTGATCTCTGTGACAATTCTCAACACAGGCTTTACAACATCCCTTGTTACTCTCAGTAAAACAGGTGTGACATTGATAGAACGGCTGGTCAACATATTCTTTCTTTGTTGTTGTATAGGTACATATAGCATCAATGCTGTAGTTTGGTGTTACTTCGTGACTGTTAGCACCACAGTCACAGGAGAAATCTCCTGATTCATGCAGCACTAAATTATGTCCAGAATGGCATTGTTCAGCACATACTACACAGCACCCATAACCTGATTCTTCATCCCAACAGGACAGGCATTCATACCATTTCTGATTCCTAGCATTACTGCCATATTGATCATAGGTACACTTACATCCAAACTTACAAGGTATGGCACAGTACTCTAGGCCACAGTCACAAAAAGCACTGGATATTCCACTGTATTCCACATTGTGACCTATGTGACATTTCTCTATACATGGAGTACAACAATGTGTGTTTTTGCAGGTATGGCATTTATAAATATGCTGTTTAATAGTATTGGTTTTGACAGAACCATATGTACAGGCAGTGCCACTTGTTGCCATAGCACTCAGGTGAGATGCTGAATGATTGTTTAAACCACAGTCACATGAAAACTCTTTTGCTTCATTTAGTACTAGTTCATGTCCTGAGTGACATTCTTTAGCACAGAGCTTGCAACAGCCAAAATCAGATGTATTTGGCCAGCATGTTTGACATGAATACCATTCTTGTAACTTTAAGGTATTACCATATTGGTCATAAGTGCATCGCTTTGTTTTGTGGCTATTTTCACCACAGTCGCAGATGAAATTTGTGGAACCAAGAGGCACTAAACTATGTCCCAAGTGGCATTCATTAGCACATGTTTCACAACAGCTAAATTCAGATTTCTCTCCCCTGCATGTGTAACATTCAAATCCTCTCATTTTGGACATGTTAGAATGTTCATCATGTTCATCAAAAGAACATTTATAACCAATTTTACAGTTATTTTCACATTCTTTGAGACCACAGTCACAAAAGCCATTAAAAATACCACAATACAGAATGTTATGGCTAATATGACAGTTTTGAATGCAGGAGACACAGCAACTTTCAGTAGAACAATCAACACAACGATAGAATGGTTGCTTAACATGTTTTGTCTTCATTAATGAATATGTACAAACTCCATCACAGGTCATTTTGTCTGTGTAAGAAAAGAACAATAATGTATAATGAATTATTAATATATTGTTCCAAAATTAGTATATGACATACATGTACAAAAAAACTCACCTCCTTTTGTGCTTTTCTTAATGATCTCAACTGATAATAACTCTGATTCTTCACTAAGTTGCTGCACAGATATCTCACTTGAAGAATATCCACAAAGAACTTGTTGACTTAAAGCTTTAAAATCAAAAATTTGAATCTTCCCTGTTTCAACCTCTAATGCAACTTGATGCTCCCAAATCTTTTCTTGACATTTGTCTGGAGTTAAATTTGCATATTCTACAATGTTCTTGTTAGTGCATTTTATGAATACTTTGAGAGAAGAGGCAGAGTGAAGCTTAGATTTGATCGAGGCAAGATTAAGTTGAAGTTTCATTCTGTTTTTATCCATAGAAAAATGATGGCTATAGACAGATATTGGTAAAGCAGGATCACTAACATCAACAAGTTCAACCTGGTATTGATAATCCTCTCTTTCTTCAAAAATTACTTGGATAGTGTTATCTTCTTTTTGGTAGTTCATCTCCATTGCCAAGAACTCAATTTTAGTTTCTCTGCTAGGGCTAGAAATACAATTAGGACCCATAGCAGTTATCTGGACAATGTACTCCCTTCTGTTAAGACTTTTCATGTCATTTTCACTCAAAAAGTATACTGAAGGTAAATAATCAGTGCATTTGACAATACTACGAGGTGGATAGCATTCCTCAAGTAAGGCCAAAACATCTTTGTCATCAACAGTTATGATTTTTGTGAGAATTGGCACTCGGTTTTCCTTATCACAGAACTCAATCTTGTAGGCCTGTGCATGTGGGACTTGTGTCCAGATTACGATGAGGGTTCCAACTTCCAATGAATAGAAAACATTCAATGCTTTTAGAGTTGGAAGTAGATTTATTTCATTGGAAAGTAAAGGATCACTATCCAGGGTATTTTCATCACCTTTTGCAATGACCATGCTTTCAAGGCAGATAAGTTCTTGTACAAATTGTTTTCTTACTTCCTCAAGAGAAAATTCATGAGAGAAAACAACTTCGCCATCTGGACACAGCTGGTAACTTGTTAGATCAAGAGAATGTTCTATTAGATACAATGGAGTCTTTCCTTCAGGAGTACATTTCAAAATTACAGACAACCCTGACTTAAAATTGTCAATAGATTTAAATGGTAATGTCAGCTTTGCTTCCAAATTTTCATTAAGTAAACATGACAACTTTGGAAGATGCTGCTGGTTGAATAATTGCATACATTCATGATGCTCACTACTAGTTCCTTCAGATGAAATGGAAAGAGCTCTTATTTGGTATGGACTTTGAAAGTCAGCAAGTGAATCAGGGAGTTTGAGAGAAAAACCAATATTGTCATTATGAGAATGGGATAGTAATTGACGGTTCAATACTCTTTTGGTTGTGTCTACTATTTCAACAAGGTATTCAGCAGCATTTTCAACTGTTTCAATCTCACCAGATATGCACTTTTCAAGACAATTGTTGTAAGGACGTAAAATTACAGGAGGATGAAGATCTTGGCAATGGTTAATCTCTTTGAAAAACTCACAGTGAAGTATTTTGCCAAGAAGAGTAACTTCTGTTCTCACAAGTTCAGTACCAGTACGTAAACGGAAACGACTCATTTGTTGTTCATACGTTGGAATGATGTCTTTATTAAACTCAGGCTGGACAGTCATTCTAACACAGGCTTTAATGGAAACCTTAATAGAGATTGCCCTTGAAACCACTTTGGAGAAATTATCATCTTTTATAATAAGTGGGTCATTACTAGCACGCCTCCTTATATATTTGAGCTGTAGTTCATTTTCAGTAATTTTGCCTTTAGAAACTACAGTAGCAATGATGGTGACTATGTAATCAACTTTACCTTCTTCTTTCTCAGTGACTTCATCATCCATTTTCCAGCTTAACGAAATGTTATTGTTTGAGTCAAGTTTCATATCAAGTTCCTTTACAGTCAATAGTTCAGATACTTCTTGTTGAGCTAGGTTGCTGATTTCATCTATATGAACTAGATCTTTCATCATTTGGTCTACTTCAGGAGCGACATCATCTCCATCACAAGCAGAGCACATGTCCTTTATAAACTGTCCTATACCAATTACTGCAGCGTATGGTCCAAACAACTCTGCAAATGGAGGTACTTTGTTTGAATGTTCAATTGGTTCACACTCCCATTTTCCACTTTCTTTATCAAAATAAAGCTTCCCTCCAATAATGCTAGCTGCAATACCATGATCACTCTTAACTTTAATACAATTAAAAATGCACCGAAAAAAGCTCCCAATAGCTCTCCCAGCTGTTACAACTCCTCTTGCCACCATTCTAGCATCTTCAATGACAGCTCTTCCAGCATCAACAACATTTCTTACAGCACTTTTGACAATATTTCCAGGGATTTTTATAAGTTCATACCTGACCACATTCCAAAGTGTTTCAAAAATTACAGCATAATTTTCTTTTGCAAGTTTTAAAAGAAACTGTGACCAACTGTCTGCCAGAAACCCTGTTGGGATTCGTATACGAATAGGAATTTCCAATGCTTCAATTTCAAATCCCAAGAACATTACCCCAAGTACAATAGTGAAGTTACATATCATCAGATATCTGTCTGGATCTGGATTCTCATCAGTACTAAATCTTACTTTAACTGTAGGAGTTGGCCTTAGACTTTTGACAAGTCTATATAAGAATATAGCATATTTTTTAATACAACCCAGGAATTCACCAAACAATTCAAAAGGATCAAGTCCAAGTTCTAACTTTACAACTCGAAAGTCCTTTTTTCTCCATCTTACAGTAATTGACGGCTGGAAGAATTTTACAAGACAAAGTTTTGGAGAACCTTCGAAGTAAGTTCGCCCACGGCGACCACGTTCTTTCTTCTTGATCATTGACAGTGTACCCTGCAAAAATTGCCATCCAAAGAGCTCTATACCAACTTCAAATCTGGTACATCCTTTCTCATGGACTATTGCTGGTCCATTTTTAAACTCAAGATCTGTAAACTTCACAAAAGCAACTTTTATTTTTTCACATGCATATCCTTTCATCCACTCTAGCTTACGCTTCTTACTAAAATGAGCATGGACTGAGAACTCTTTGTCTAAGGAAAAAACAGAAGCTTTTATGTTGAGGTCATATCCCTCTTTATATTTTTCTCCTGAATCAGTGAAACTTTTTGAAGCAAAATAAAGTGTGCCCCCTTTCTTCAAAACAAGATCAAGTGATTCCAGATCTTCTGATTCTATGTCAACAGCTTTTAGAAGACTACATACAGATATTTCTTCAGATAATGTTATTTTCAAAAGTGTTAGTTTTGTAGCTTCAAAATGTAGTAGACAATTAAAGCAGATGTTTGCTTTTAAGTCAAGTAGTCCTGTAATTTTGACTTCTGGTTTCTTTTTTTTCTTTAAGATTCCTTCAACTTTAAGGTTTCTTACAGTTCCTTTGATCTTCTTCAATCCATGTATAGAATCACTTTCAAATCCTTTAGCTGTAAGAGTTGCTGCATCATTCTGTATATTAAGTTCAGCATCAACACAAAGTCTGCCACTGCCTAGTGCTATTGAGACCTTACCTTTTGCTAACAAGTGCTGCTTTCCTTTTTCCCATGTATAGCGAAACATGAGATTGTTCACTTTAATTTCATCATTTTCTGTCAACAACCATTCTG
Organism: Xestospongia bergquistia; assembly: GCA_963965975.1. Lineage (NCBI taxonomy): Eukaryota > Metazoa > Porifera > Demospongiae > Haplosclerida > Petrosiidae > Xestospongia > Xestospongia bergquistia. Next base: position 1,764,735 of record OZ014425.1, read on the forward strand.
ACAGATGGCCACAGAATATCAACTTTGGTTTTGCATTCTTCAAGTTTCCTTTGCTGATACAAACACCTATTTGTATCTCATTCAGAGAGGAAGTGTCAGTGATTTCTTTCAATCCATGAAAAAAGCTATTTTCAGAGAAGGAAAGAGCTCCTGTTAGAATTACACCTGAACCTTCTATAGATGACTTCTCTAGTAAATCTAAATGAGAAGATGAATATAAATTGAGAGAAGGTAGAGATGTCTTGTCCTTATGGCTTTCTAAAGTTGCTTGAAAGATGTCGGTAATTTTATTATTCAGAGTTTCAAGTGAACTCTCAGGGAGAGAATAAACAAGAAGTTCTGCTGACTTAATTTGTATTAAGTTGTCAATTTCAGAGAACATGCCAGCATCTGACAGACTTGAGAACTTAAAATTCTTAACTTGAACAGATAAGACAAAGTTTGGATGTTTATTTATTCCCCTTTCAATGAACATACTTCCTGATCCCAAGCCCTTGATACTACCATCTATCAACATACAAGGTTTTGACATGTTGAAAGCTACTTTGGCTGATGTTAGGGATAACATACGTATGTTGGTAGGTGCAAGATCAGTAAACTCATTGTTACTTTTTTGGCCAAATTTTGCAGCAGTGGAAAGAGGTAGATCAGATTTTAGTGTTCCAATAATAACACTTTCTTCTGAAATGTACATTGCACCCTTTATCTCAAAGCTATTGAAGGAAACTAAACAACTTAAGTAAAGGGACTGATAATCTTTTTCCCATATATACTGTGCAACTGCTTTGTTGATGTGGATGTCTTCAGCAAGAGAAAAGTCAGCAACATCACCATATAATTCAAGTTTTGGTGTTTTGTCATTTTTCTGTTTGGTAACATTAATTCCAAATTTCATTTTAGTTGATTGATTCCCTGTTATCTTTTGTAATTTACTAAGAGGACTATCCTTCATAATATCAATGTCACAAAATAAGATAAAGCCAAATGAATCTGAAGGAAGTGAAATTTTGGGATCTGCAAAAGTATTTAAGGATGGAAGATTTAATAAATCAGGGAAAGATTTCAAGATATTTTTGATAACACCCTTAGCAGATGAATCCTGTAAGCAATACATTAACATTTCTGCAGACTTTATTTTCAGTAAATTGTCTACTTGTGTAAGAGTGTCACTTAGACTAGAAAATTGAAATCCTTTATCAAGTGACATAGACAATGCAAACCCTTTACTATTTAGGTCAATGAACAAACCACCACTTCCTAAATTAGTAACACGACCTTCCACAAATATAGTAGACTTTGTTGTGTTCATCAGAACTGAAGCAGACTCAAATGAAAATCCATGTTTATCAAACAAATTGAATGCATCTTTATCAAAGAGAGCATCAGTTACAGTAGTCAAATTAACATGTGAAGTGATATGACCGTTAAAGAAAGAATCACACTCACTGTCAGATAGTAACATTGTTCCTTTTGCAGACACTCCAATCTCTTCAAAGGACACATTGAAGTAGAGACTTAAGGTAACATCTGACTCTTTTTTGCTGTAGTTGAACATGGCCTTCTCAACAGTAATAGAGCTAAGAAATAGCTGTGACACTTCACCACAAAGTTCCATGGTAATGTCTTTTTCACCACTGGTCATCCACATACCAACCTCAATGGTGTCTCTTGACTGACTAACTTCAGACAATCGCTTCAGAAGGCCACTTTCAGTCTTCAGCAGGACTTTACCAACAAAGAGGAGACCAGAACATTCTTTTAAAACATCAGTTGTCATATTTTCTGGTACCTTTACACCTGAGAAGGCCTTTGAAGACAAGACATGCTTTTCTTTATTAACAGAGCGGGATTTGTGTGTATCTACTGCACTAAAGAACACATTGGTCAATATTTCTTCAACGTTCTCCAAGGAATACTTTGGAAGAGAGAATGCTAGGAGACGAGCATACTTTATATCTAAAAGCTTGTCGATTTCTGAGAGATTATCAGAGAGGTGTTCAAACAGAAAATTGTCCTCAAGTTGAACTGAAAGTGCATATCCTGCCTTGCTTTTGTCTCCTCTTTCATAGAAGAGACTTCCCGATCCTAGATTGGAGATTTTACCTTCCACTAGCAAACATTCTTTTGAGATGTTAAAAGCCATTGAAACTTCCAAGGCTGCCCCAAAGGATATGCTGTGTTCAGGAGAGGGTTTTACCAGCTCCTGATGTGAAATGGTGCCAACAATGCTGGAAAGATTAAGATCTGATGAAAGCTTCCCAATGATAATGGAGTCTTGATCTTTGTCCTCACACAGTGACATTGTTCCTTCTCCGGTCACTCCGATCTCTTCAAAGGTCACACTAAAGTAGAGATTTAAGGAAGTACCTGACTCTTTTTGGCTGTAGTTGAACGTGGCCTTTTCTACAGTAAATGAGCCAATGGACAGCTCTGAGACTTCGCCACAGATTTCCATACTTGTCTCTTTTTCACCAGTACTCACCCACATACCTACATCAATGGTATCACTAGACTTACTAACATCAGACAGTCGTTTCAGGAGGCCACTTTCAGTCTTCAGCAAGACTTTACCAACGAATAGGAGGCCAGAACATTCTTTTGAAACATCAGTTGTCATATTTTCTGGCACAGTTAGACCTGAAAATGTCTTCAAAGACACAAGTTGCTTGTCTTTGCTAACAGAGTGAGACTTGTGTTTTTCTATTGCACTAGAGAAAAGATTGGTCAGTATTTCCTCAATTTGGTGGAAAGAATTGTTTGGAAGTGAGAATGCTAGGAGACGAGCATACTTTATACCTAAAAGCTTGTCAATTTCTGAGAGATTATCAGAGAGGTGTTCAAACAGAAAATTGTCCTCAAGTTGAACTGAAAGTGCATATCCTGCCTTGCTTTTGTCTCCTCTTTCATAGAAGAGACTTCCCGATCCTAGATTGGAGATTTTACCTTCCACTAACAAACATTCCTTTGTGATGTTAAAAGCCATTGATACTTCCAAGGCTGCCCCAAAAGACATGCTGTGTTCAGTAGAGGGTTTTACCAGCTCCTGATGTGAAATGGTGCCAACAATGCTGGAAAGATTAAGATCTGATGAAAGCTTCCCAATGATAATGGAGTCTTGATCTTTGTCCTCACACAGTGACATTGTTCCTTCTCCGGTCACTCCGATCTCTTCAAAGGTCACACTAAAGTAGAGATTTAAGGAAGTACCTGACTCTTTTTGGCTGTAGTTGAATATGGCCTTTTCTACAGTAAATGAGCCAATGGACAGCTCTGAGACTTCGCCACAGATTTCCATACTTGTCTCTTTTTCACCAGTACTCACCCACATACCTACATCAATGGTATCGCTAGACTTACTAACATCAGACAGTCGTTTCAGGAGGCCACTTTCAGTCTTTAGCAAGACTTTACCAACGAATAGGAGGCCAGAACATTCTTTTGAAACATCAGTTGTCATATTTTCTGGCACAGTTAGACCTGAAAATGTCTTCAAAGACACAAGTTGCTTGTCTTTGCTAACAGAGTGAGACTTGTGTTTTTCTATTGCACTAGAGAAAAGATTGGTCAGTATTTCCTCAATTTGGTGGAAAGAATTGTTTGGAAGGGAGAATGCTAGGAGACGAGCATACTTTATATCTAAAAGCTTGTCAATTTCTGAGAGATTATCAGAGAGATGTTCAAACAGAAAATTGTCCTCAAGTTGAACTGAAAGTGCATATCCTGCCTTGCTTTTGTCTCCTCTTTCATAGAAGAGACTTCCCGATCCTAGATTGGAGATTTTACCTTCCACTAGCAAACATTCTTTTGAGATGTTGAAAGCCATTGAAACTTCCAAGGCTGCCCCAAAGGACATGCTGTGTTCAGGAGAGGGTTTTACCAGCTCCTGATGTGAAATGGTGCCAACAATGCTAGAAAGATTAAGATCTGATGAAAGCTTCCCAATGATAATGGAGTCTTGATCTTTGTCCTCACACAGTGACATTGTTCCTTCTCCGGTCACTCCGATCTCTTCAAAGGTCACGCTAAAGTAGAGATTTAAGGAAGTACCTGACTCTTTTTGGCTGTAGCTGAATGTGGCCTTTTCCACAGTAAATGAGCCGAGGGACAGCTCTGAGACTTCGCCACAGATTTCCATACTTGTCTCTTTTTCACCAGTACTCACCCACATACCTACATCAATGGTATCGCTAGATTGACTAACGTCAGATAGTCGTTTCAGAAGGCCACTTTCAGTCTTCAGCAGAACTTTACCAACAAATAGGAGGCCAGAACATTCTTTTGAAACATCAGTTGTCATATTTTCTGGTACTATTAGACCTGAAAAGGTCTTCAAAGACACAAGTTGCTTGTCTTTGCTAAGAGAGTGAGACTTGTGTTTTTCTATTGCACTAGAGAAAAGACTGGTCAGTATTTCCTCAATTTGGTGGAAAGAATTGTTGGGAAGGGAGAATGCTAGGAGACGAGCATACTTTATATCTAAAAGCTTGTCAATTTCTGAGAGATTATTAGAGAGGTGTTCAAACAGAAAATTGTCCTCAAGTTGAACTGAAAGTGCATATCCTGCCTTGCTTTTGTCTCCTCTTTCATAGAAGAGACTTCCCGATCCTAAATTGGAGATTTTACCTTCCACTAGCAAACATTCTTTTGTGATGTTAAAAGCCATTGAAACTTCCAAGGCTGCCCCAAAAGACATGCTGTGTTCAGGAGAGGGTTTTACCAGCTCCTGATGTGAAATGGTGCCAAAAATGCTGGAAAGATTAAGATCTGATGAAAGTTTCCCAATGATAATGGAGTCTTGATCTTTGTCCTCACACAGTGACATTGTTCCTTCTCCGGTCACTCCAATCTCTTCAAAGGTCATACTAAAGTAGAGATTTAAGGAAGTACTTGACTCATTTTGGCTGTAGTTGAATGTGGCCTTTTCCACAGTAAATGAGCCAATGGACAGCTCTGAGACTTCACCACAGATTTCCATACTTGTCTCTTTTTCACCAGTACTCACCCACATACCTACATCAATGGTATCGCTAGACTTACTAACATCAGACAGTCGTTTCAGGAGGCCACTTTCAGTCTTTAGCAAGACTTTACCAACGAATAGGAGGCCAGAACATTCTTTTGAAACATCAGTTGTCATATTTTCTGGCACAGTTAGACCTGAGAAGGCCTTCAAAGACACAAGTTGCTTGTCTTTGCTAACAGAGTGAAACTTGTGTTTTTCTATTGCACTAGAGAAAAGACTGGTCAGTATTTCCTCAATTTGGTGGAAAGAATTGTTTGGAAGGGAGAATGCTAGGAGACGAGCATACTTTATATCTAAAAGCTTGTCAATTTCTGAGAGATTATCAGAGAGATGTTCAAACAGAAAATTGTCCTCAAGTTGAACTGAAAGTGCACATCCTGCCTTGCTTTTGTCTCCTCTTTCATAGAAGAGACTTCCCGATCCTAGATTGGAGATTTTACCTTCCACTAGCAAACATTCTTTTGAGATGTTGAAAGCCATTGAAACTTCCAAGGCTGCCCCAAAGGACATGCTGTGTTCAGGAGAGGGTTTTACCAGCTCCTGATGTGAAATGGTGCCAACAATGCTGGAAAGATTAAGATCTGATGAAAGCTTCCCAATGATAATGGAGTCTTGATCTTTGTCCTCACACAGTGACATTGTTCCTTCTCCGGTCACTCCAATCTCTTCAAAGGTCACGCTAAAGTAGAGATTTAAGGAAGTACCTGACTCTTTTTGGCTGTAGTTGAATGTGGCCTTTTCCACAGTAAATGAGCCGAGGGACAGCTCTGAGACTTCACCACAGATTTCCATACTTGTCTCTTTTTCACCAGTACTCACCCACATACCTACATCAATGGTATCGCTAGATTGACTAACGTCAGATAGTCGTTTCAGAAGGCCACTTTCAGTCTTCAGCAGAACTTTACCAACAAATAGGAGGCCAGAACATTCTTTTGAAACATCAGTTGTCATATTTTCTGGTACTATTAGACCTGAAAAGGTCTTCAAAGACACAAGTTGCTTGTCTTTGCTAAGAGAGTGAGACTTGTGTTTTTCTATTGCACTAGAGAAAAGACTGGTCAGTATTTCCTCAATTTGGTGGAAAGAATTGTTGGGAAGGGAGAATGCTAGGAGACGAGCATACTTTATATCTAAAAGCTTGTCAATTTCTGAGAGATTATTAGAGAGGTGTTCAAACAGAAAATTGTCCTCAAGTTGAACTGAAAGTGCATATCCTGCCTTGCTTTTGTCTCCTCTTTCATAGAAGAGACTTCCCGATCCTAAATTGGAGATTTTACCTTCCACTAGCAAACATTCTTTTGTGATGTTAAAAGCCATTGAAACTTCCAAGGCTGCCCCAAAAGACATGCTGTGTTCAGGAGAGGGTTTTACCAGCTCCTGATGTGAAATGGTGCCAAAAATGCTGGAAAGATTAAGATCTGATGAAAGTTTCCCAATGATAATGGAGTCTTGATCTTTGTCCTCACACAGTGACATTGTTCCTTCTCCGGTCACTCCAATCTCTTCAAAGGTCATACTAAAGTAGAGATTTAAGGAAGTACTTGACTCATTTTGGCTGTAGTTGAATATGGCCTTTTCTACAGTAAATGAGCCGAGGGACAGCTCTGAGACTTCGCCACAGATTTCCATACTTGTCTCTTTTTCACCAGTACTCACCCACATACCTACATCAATGGTATCGCTAGATTGACTAATGTCAGATAGTCGTTTCAGAAGGCCACTTTCAGTCTTCAGCAGAACTTTACCAACAAATAGGAGGCCAGAACATTCTTTTGAAACATCAGTTGTCATATTTTCTGGTACTATTAGACCTGAAAAGGTCTTCAAAGACACAAGTTGCTTGTCTTTGCTAACAGAGTGAGACTTGTGTTTTTCTATTGCACTAGAGAAAAGACTGGTCAGTATTTCCTCAATTTGGTGGAAAGAATTGTTTGGAAGGGAGAATGCTAGGAGACGAGCATACTTTATATCTAAAAGCTTGTCAATTTCTGAGAGATTATCAGAGAGGTGTTCAAACAGAAAATTGTCCTCAAGTTGAACTGAAAGTGCATATCCTGCCTTGCTTTTGTCTCCTCTTTCATAGAAGAGACTTCCCGATCCTAGATTGGAGATTTTACCTTCCACTAGCAAACATTCCTTTGTGATGTTAAAAGCCATTGATACTTCCAAGGCTGCCCCAAAAGACATGCTGTGTTCAGTAGAGGGTTTTACCAGCTCCTGATGTGAAATGGTGCCAACAATGCTGGAAAGATTAAGATCTGATGAAAGCTTCCCAATGATAATGGAGTCTTGATCTTTGTCCTCACACAGTGACATTGTTCCTTCTCCGGTCACTCCAATCTCTTCAAAGGTCACACTAAAGTAGAGATTTAAGGAAGTACCTGACTCTTTTTGGCTGTAGTTGAATATGGCCTTTTCTACAGTAAATGAGCCGAGGGACAGCTCTGAGACTTCGCCACAGATTTTAATACTTGTCTCTTTTTCACCAGTACTCACCCACATACCTACATCAATGGTATCGCTAGATTGACTAATGTCAGATAGTCGTTTCAGGAGGCCACTTTCAGTCTTCAGCAGAACTTTACCAACAAATAGGAGGCCAGAACATTCTTTTGAAACATCAGTTGTCATATTTTCTGGTACTATTAGACCTGAAAAGGTCTTCAAAGACACAAGTTGCTTGTCTTTGCTAAGAGAGTGAGACTTGTGTTTTTCTATTGCACTAGAGAAAAGACTGGTCAGTATTTCCTCAATTTGGTGGAAAGAATTGTTTGGAAGGGAGAATGCTAGGAGACGAGCATACTTTATATCTAAAAGCTTGTCAATTTCTGAGAGATTATTAGAGAGGTGTTCAAACAGAAAATTGTCCTCAAGTTGAACTGAAAGTGCATATCCTGCCTTGCTTTTGTCTCCTCTTTCATAGAAGAGACTTCCCGATCCTAAATTGGAGATTTTACCTTCCACTAGCAAACATTCTTTTGTGATGTTAAAAGCCATTGAAACTTCCAAGGCTGCCCCAAAAGACATGCTGTGTTCAGGAGAGGGTTTTACCAGCTCCTGATGTGAAATGGTGCCAAAAATGCTGGAAAGATTAAGATCTGATGAAAGTTTCCCAATGATAATGGAGTCTTGATCTTTGTCCTCACACAGTGACATTGTTCCTTCTCCGGTCACTCCAATCTCTTCAAAGGTCATACTAAAGTAGAGATTTAAGGAAGTACTTGACTCATTTTGGCTGTAGTTGAATATGGCCTTTTCTACAGTAAATGAGCCGAGGGACAGCTCTGAGACTTCGCCACAGATTTCCATACTTGTCTCTTTTTCACCAGTACTCACCCACATACCTACATCAATGGTATCGCTAGATTGACTAATGTCAGATAGTCGTTTCAGAAGGCCACTTTCAGTCTTCAGCAGAACTTTACCAACAAATAGGAGGCCAGAACATTCTTTTGAAACATCAGTTGTCATATTTTCTGGTACTATTAGACCTGAAAAGGTCTTCAAAGACACAAGTTGCTTGTCTTTGCTAACAGAGTGAGACTTGTGTTTTTCTATTGCACTAGAGAAAAGACTGGTCAGTATTTCCTCAATTTGGTGGAAAGAATTGTTTGGAAGGGAGAATGCTAGGAGACGAGCATACTTTATATCTAAAAGCTTGTCAATTTCTGAGAGATTATCAGAGAGGTGTTCAAACAGAAAATTGTCCTCAAGTTGAACTGAAAGTGCATATCCTGCCTTGCTTTTGTCTCCTCTTTCATAGAAGAGACTTCCCGATCCTAGATTGGAGATTTTACCTTCCACTAGCAAACATTCCTTTGTGATGTTAAAAGCCATTGATACTTCCAAGGCTGCCCCAAAAGACATGCTGTGTTCAGTAGAGGGTTTTACCAGCTCCTGATGTGAAATGGTGCCAACAATGCTGGAAAGATTAAGATCTGATGAAAGCTTCCCAATGATAATGGAGTCTTGATCTTTGTCCTCACACAGTGACATTGTTCCTTCTCCGGTCACTCCAATCTCTTCAAAGGTCACACTAAAGTAGAGATTTAAGGAAGTACCTGACTCTTTTTGGCTGTAGTTGAATATGGCCTTTTCTACAGTAAATGAGCCGAGGGACAGCTCTGAGACTTCGCCACAGATTTTAATACTTGTCTCTTTTTCACCAGTACTCACCCACATACCTACATCAATGGTATCGCTAGATTGACTAATGTCAGATAGTCGTTTCAGGAGGCCACTTTCAGTCTTCAGCAGAACTTTACCAACAAATAGGAGGCCAGAACATTCTTTTGAAACATCAGTTGTCATATTTTCTGGTACTATTAGACCTGAAAAGGTCTTCAAAGACACAAGTTGCTTGTCTTTGCTAAGAGAGTGAGACTTGTGTTTTTCTATTGCACTAGAGAAAAGACTGGTCAGTATTTCCTCAATTTGGTGGAAAGAATTGTTTGGAAGGGAGAATGCTAGGAGACGAGCATACTTTATATCTAAAAGCTTGTCAATTTCTGAGAGATTATTAGAGAGGTGTTCAAACAGAAAATTGTCCTCAAGTTGAACTGAAAGTGCATATCCTGCCTTGCTTTTGTCTCCTCTTTCATAGAAGAGACTTCCCGATCCTAAATTGGAGATTTTACCTTCCACTAGCAAACATTCTTTTGTGATGTTAAAAGCCATTGAAACTTCCAAGGCTGCCCCAAAAGACATGCTGTGTTCAGGAGAGGGTTTTACCAGCTCCTGATGTGAAATGGTGCCAAAAATGCTGGAAAGATTAAGATCTGATGAAAGTTTCCCAATGATAATGGAGTCTTGATCTTTGTCCTCACACAGTGACATTGTTCCTTCTCCGGTCACTCCAATCTCTTCAAAGGTCATACTAAAGTAGAGATTTAAGGAAGTACTTGACTCATTTTGGCTGTAGTTGAATATGGCCTTTTCTACAGTAAATGAGCCGAGGGACAGCTCTGAGACTTCGCCACAGATTTCCATACTTGTCTCTTTTTCACCAGTACTCACCCACATACCTACATCAATGGTATCGCTAGATTGACTAATGTCAGATAGTCGTTTCAGAAGGCCACTTTCAGTCTTCAGCAGAACTTTACCAACAAATAGGAGGCCAGAACATTCTTTTGAAACATCAGTTGTCATATTTTCTGGTACTATTAGACCTGAAAAGGTCTTCAAAGACACAAGTTGCTTGTCTTTGCTAACAGAGTGAGACTTGTGTTTTTCTATTGCACTAGAGAAAAGACTGGTCAGTATTTCCTCAATTTGGTGGAAAGAATTGTTTGGAAGGGAGAATGCTAGGAGACGAGCATACTTTATATCTAAAAGCTTGTCAATTTCTGAGAGATTATCAGAGAGGTGTTCAAACAGAAAATTGTCCTCAAGTTGAACTGAAAGTGCATATCCTGCCTTGCTTTTGTCTCCTCTTTCATAGAAGAGACTTCCCGATCCTAGATTGGAGATTTTACCTTCCACTAGCAAACATTCCTTTGTGATGTTAAAAGCCATTGATACTTCCAAGGCTGCCCCAAAAGACATGCTGTGTTCAGTAGAGGGTTTTACCAGCTCCTGATGTGAAATGGTGCCAACAATGCTGGAAAGATTAAGATCTGATGAAAGCTTCCCAATGATAATGGAGTCTTGATCTTTGTCCTCACACAGTGACATTGTTCCTTCTCCGGTCACTCCAATCTCTTCAAAGGTCACACTAAAGTAGAGATTTAAGGAAGTACCTGACTCTTTTTGGCTGTAGTTGAATATGGCCTTTTCTACAGTAAATGAGCCGAGGGACAGCTCTGAGACTTCGCCACAGATTTTAATACTTGTCTCTTTTTCACCAGTACTCACCCACATACCTACATCAATGGTATCGCTAGATTGACTAATGTCAGATAGTCGTTTCAGGAGGCCACTTTCAGTCTTCAGCAGAACTTTACCAACAAATAGGAGGCCAGAACATTCTTTTGAAACATCAGTTGTCATATTTTCTGGTACTATTAGACCTGAAAAGGTCTTCAAAGACACAAGTTGCTTGTCTTTGCTAAGAGAGTGAGACTTGTGTTTTTCTATTGCACTAGAGAAAAGACTGGTCAGTATTTCCTCAATTTGGTGGAAAGAATTGTTTGGAAGGGAGAATGCTAGGAGACGAGCATACTTTATATCTAAAAGCTTGTCAATTTCTGAGAGATTATTAGAGAGGTGTTCAAACAGAAAATTGTCCTCAAGTTGAACTGAAAGTGCATATCCTGCCTTGCTTTTGTCTCCTCTTTCATAGAAGAGACTTCCCGATCCTAAATTGGAGATTTTACCTTCCACTAGCAAACATTCTTTTGTGATGTTAAAAGCCATTGAAACTTCCAAGGCTGCCCCAAAAGACATGCTGTGTTCAGGAGAGGGTTTTACCAGCTCCTGATGTGAAATGGTGCCAAAAATGCTGGAAAGATTAAGATCTGATGAAAGTTTCCCAATGATAATGGAGTCTTGATCTTTGTCCTCACACAGTGACATTGTTCCTTCTCCGGTCACTCCAATCTCTTCAAAGGTCATACTAAAGTAGAGATTTAAGGAAGTACTTGACTCATTTTGGCTGTAGTTGAATATGGCCTTTTCTACAGTAAATGAGCCGAGGGACAGCTCTGAGACTTCGCCACAGATTTCCATACTTGTCTCTTTTTCACCAGTACTCACCCACATACCTACATCAATGGTATCGCTAGATTGACTAATGTCAGATAGTCGTTTCAGAAGGCCACTTTCAGTCTTCAGCAGAACTTTACCAACAAATAGGAGGCCAGAACATTCTTTTGAAACATCAGTTGTCATATTTTCTGGTACTATTAGACCTGAAAAGGTCTTCAAAGACACAAGTTGCTTGTCTTTGCTAACAGAGTGAGACTTGTGTTTTTCTATTGCACTAGAGAAAAGACTGGTCAGTATTTCCTCAATTTGGTGGAAAGAATTGTTTGGAAGGGAGAATGCTAGGAGACGAGCATACTTTATATCTAAAAGCTTGTCAATTTCTGAGAGATTATCAGAGAGGTGTTCAAACAGAAAATTGTCCTCAAGTTGAACTGAAAGTGCATATCCTGCCTTGCTTTTGTCTCCTCTTTCATAGAAGAGACTTCCCGATCCTAGATTGGAGATTTTACCTTCCACTAGCAAACATTCCTTTGTGATGTTAAAAGCCATTGATACTTCCAAGGCTGCCCCAAAAGACATGCTGTGTTCAGTAGAGGGTTTTACCAGCTCCTGATGTGAAATGGTGCCAACAATGCTGGAAAGATTAAGATCTGATGAAAGCTTCCCAATGATAATGGAGTCTTGATCTTTGTCCTCACACAGTGACATTGTTCCTTCTCCGGTCACTCCAATCTCTTCAAAGGTCACACTAAAGTAGAGATTTAAGGAAGTACCTGACTCTTTTTGGCTGTAGTTGAATATGGCCTTTTCTACAGTAAATGAGCCGAGGGACAGCTCTGAGACTTCGCCACAGATTTTAATACTTGTCTCTTTTTCACCAGTACTCACCCACATACCTACATCAATGGTATCGCTAGATTGACTAATGTCAGATAGTCGTTTCAGGAGGCCACTTTCAGTCTTCAGCAGAACTTTACCAACAAATAGGAGGCCAGAACATTCTTTTGAAACATCAGTTGTCATATTTTCTGGTACTATTAGACCTGAAAAGGTCTTCAAAGACACAAGTTGCTTGTCTTTGCTAAGAGAGTGAGACTTGTGTTTTTCTATTGCACTAGAGAAAAGACTGGTCAGTATTTCCTCAATTTGGTGGAAAGAATTGTTTGGAAGGGAGAATGCTAGGAGACGAGCATACTTTATATCTAAAAGCTTGTCAATTTCTGAGAGATTATTAGAGAGGTGTTCAAACAGAAAATTGTCCTCAAGTTGAACTGAAAGTGCATATCCTGCCTTGCTTTTGTCTCCTCTTTCATAGAAGAGACTTCCCGATCCTAAATTGGAGATTTTACCTTCCACTAGCAAACATTCTTTTGTGATGTTAAAAGCCATTGAAACTTCCAAGGCTGCCCCAAAAGACATGCTGTGTTCAGGAGAGGGTTTTACCAGCTCCTGATGTGAAATGGTGCCAAAAATGCTGGAAAGATTAAGATCTGATGAAAGTTTCCCAATGATAATGGAGTCTTGATCTTTGTCCTCACACAGTGACATTGTTCCTTCTCCGGTCACTCCAATCTCTTCAAAGGTCATACTAAAGTAGAGATTTAAGGAAGTACTTGACTCATTTTGGCTGTAGTTGAATATGGCCTTTTCTACAGTAAATGAGCCGAGGGACAGCTCTGAGACTTCGCCACAGATTTCCATACTTGTCTCTTTTTCACCAGTACTCACCCACATACCTACATCAATGGTATCGCTAGATTGACTAATGTCAGATAGTCGTTTCAGAAGGCCACTTTCAGTCTTCAGCAGAACTTTACCAACAAATAGGAGGCCAGAACATTCTTTTGAAACATCAGTTGTCATATTTTCTGGTACTATTAGACCTGAAAAGGTCTTCAAAGACACAAGTTGCTTGTCTTTGCTAACAGAGTGAAACTTGTGTTTTTCTATTGCACTAGAGAAAAGACTGGTCAGTATTTCCTCAATTTGGTGGAAAGAATTGTTTGGAAGGGAGAATGCTAGGAGACGAGCATACTTTATATCTAAAAGCTTGTCAATTTCTGAGAGATTATCAGAGAGGTGTTCAAACAGAAAATTGTCCTCAAGTTGAACTGAAAGTGCATATCCTGCCTTGCTTTTGTCTCCTCTTTCATAGAAGAGACTTCCCGATCCTAGATTGGAGATTTTACCTTCCACTAACAAACATTCCTTTGTGATGTTAAAAGCCATTGATACTTCCAAGGCTGCCCCAAAAGACATGCTGTGTTCAGTAGAGGGTTTTACCAGCTCCTGATGTGAAATGGTGCCAACAATGCTGGAAAGATTAAGATCTGATGAAAGCTTCCCAATGATAATGGAGTCTTGATCTTTGTCCTCACACAGTGACATTGTTCCTTCTCCGGTCACTCCAATCTCTTCAAAGGTCACACTAAGGTAGAGATTTAAGGAAGTACCTGACTCTTTTTGGCTGTAGTTGAATATGGCCTTTTCTACAGTAAATGAGCCGAGGGACAGCTCTGAGACTTCGCCACAGATTTTAATACTTGTCTCTTTTTCACCAGTACTCACCCACATACCTACATCAATGGTATCGCTAGATTGACTAATGTCAGATAGTCGTTTCAGGAGGCCACTTTCAGTCTTCAGCAGAACTTTACCAACGAATAGGAGGCCAGAACATTCTTTTGAAACATCAGTTGTCATATTTTCTGGTACTATTAGACCTGAAAAGGTCTTTAAAGACACAAGCTGCTTATCTTTGCTAACAGAGTGAGACTTGTGTTTTTCTATTGCACTAGAGAAAAGACTGGTCAGTATTTCCTCAATTTGGTGGAAAGGATTGTTTGGAAGGGAGAATGCTAGGAGACGAGCATACTTTATATCTAAAAGCTTGTCAATTTCTGAGAGATTGTCAGAGAGATGTTCAAACAGAAAATTGTCCTCAAGTTGAACTGAAAGTGCATATCCTGCCTTGCTTTTGTCTCCTCTTTCATAGAAGAGACTTCCCGATCCTAGATTGGAGATTTTACCTTCCACTAGCAAACATTCCTTTGTGATGTTAAAAGCCATTGAAACTTCCAAGGCTGCCCCAAAAGACATACTGTGTTCAGGAGAGGGTTTTACCAGCTCCTGATGTGAAATGGTGCCAACAATGCTGGAAAGATTAAGATCTGATGAAAGCTTCCCAATGATAATGGAGTCTTGATCTTTGTCCTCACACAGTGACATTGTTCCTTCTCCGGTCACTCCGATCTCTTCAAAGGTCACACTAAAGTAGAGATTTAAGGAAGTACCTGACTCTTTTTGGCTGTAGTTGAATATGGCCTTTTCTACAGTAAATGAGCCAATGGACAGCTCTGAGACTTCGCCACAGATTTCCATACTTGTCTCTTTTTCACCAGTACTCACCCACATACCTACATCAATGGTATCGCTAGATTGACTAACGTCAG
Source organism: Xestospongia bergquistia (assembly GCA_963965975.1). Classification (NCBI taxonomy): domain Eukaryota; kingdom Metazoa; phylum Porifera; class Demospongiae; order Haplosclerida; family Petrosiidae; genus Xestospongia; species Xestospongia bergquistia. Next base: position 1,779,861 of record OZ014425.1, read on the forward strand.
ACAGTCGTTTCAGGAGGCCACTTTCAGTCTTTAGCAAGACTTTACCAACGAATAGGAGGCCAGAACATTCTTTTGAAACATCAGTTGTCATATTTTCTGGCACAGTTAGACCTGAGAAAGCCTTCAAAGACACAAGTTGCTTGTCTTTGCTAACAGAGTGAGACTTGTGTTTTTCTATTGCACTAGAGAAAAGATTGGTCAGTATTTCCTCAATTTGGTGGAAAGAATTGTTTGGAAGGGAGAATGCTAGGAGACGAGCATACTTTATATCTAAAAGCTTGTCAATTTCTGAGAGATTATAAGAGAAGTGTTCAAACAGAAAATTGTCCTCAAGTTGAACTGAAAGTGCATATCCTGCCTTGCTTTTGTCTCCTCTTTCATAGAAGAGACTTCCCGATCCTAGATTGGAGATTTTACCTTCCACTAGCAAACATTCCTTTGTGATGTTAAAAGCCATTGAAACTTCCAAGGCTGCCCCAAAAGACATACTGTGTTCAGGAGAGGGTTTTACCAGCTCCTGATGTGAAATGGTGCCAACAATGCTGGAAAGATTAAGATCTGATGAAAGCTTCCCAATGATAATGGAGTCTTGATCTTTGTCCTCACACAGTGACATTGTTCCTTCTCCGGTCACTCCGATCTCTTCAAAGGTCACACTAAAGTAGAGATTTAAGGAAGTACCTGACTCTTTTTGGCTGTAGTTGAATATGGCCTTTTCTACAGTAAATGAGCCAATGGACAGCTCTGAGACTTCGCCACAGATTTCCATACTTGTCTCTTTTTCACCAGTACTCACCCACATACCTACATCAATGGTATCGCTAGACTTACTAACATCAGACAGTCGTTTCAGGAGGCCACTTTCAGTCTTTAGCAAGACTTTACCAACGAATAGGAGGCCAGAACATTCTTTTGAAACATCAGTTGTCATATTTTCTGGCACAGTTAGACCTGAGAAAGCCTTCAAAGACACAAGTTGCTTGTCTTTGCTAAGAGAGTGAGACTTGTGTTTTTCCATTGCACTAGAGAAAAGATTGGTCAGTATTTCCTCAATTTGGTGGAAAGAATTGTTTGGAAGGGAGAATGCTAGGAGACGAGCATACTTTATATCTAAAAGCTTGTCAATTTCTGAGAGATTATCAGAGAAGTGTTCAAACAGAAAATTGTCCTCAAGTTGAACTGAAAGTGCATATCCTGCCTTGCTTTTGTCTCCTCTTTCATAGAAGAGACTTCCTGATCCTAGATTGCAGATTTTACCTTCCACTAGCAAACATTCTTTTGAGATGTTGAAAGCCATTGAAACTTCCAAGGCTGCCCCAAAGGACATGCTGTGTTCAGTAGAGGGTTTTACCAGCTCCTGATGTGAAATGGTGCCAACAATGCTAGAAAGATCAAGATCTGATGAAAGCTTCCCAATGATAATGGAGTCTTGATCTTTGTCCTCACACAGTGACATTGTTCCTTCTCCGGTCACTCCGATCTCTTCAAAGGTCACACTAAAGTAGAGATTTAAGGAAGTACCTGACTCTTTTTGGCTGTAGTTGAATGTGGCCTTTTCCACAGTAAATGAGCCGAGGGACAGCTCTGAGACTTCACCACAGATTTCCATACTTGTCTCTTTTTCACCAGTACTCACCCACATACCTACATCAATGGTATCGCTAGACTTACTAACATCAGACAGTCGTTTCAGGAGGCCACTTTCAGTCTTTAGCAAGACTTTACCAACGAATAGGAGGCCAGAACATTCTTTTGAAACATCAGTTGTCATATTTTCTGGCACAGTTAGACCTGAGAAGGCCTTTAAAGACACAAGTTGCTTGTCTTTGCTAACAGAGTGAGACTTGTGTTTTTCTATTGCACTAGAGAAAAGATTGGTCAGTATTTCCTCAATTTGGTGGAAAGAATCGTTTGGAAGGGAGAATGCTAGGAGACGAGCATACTTTATATCTAAAAGCTTGTCAATTTCTGAGAGATTGTCAGAGAGGTGTTCAAACAGGAAATTGCCCTCAAGTTGAACTGAAAGTGCATATCCTGCCTTGCTTTTGTCTCCTCTTTCATAGAAGAGACTTCCCGATCCTAGATTGGAGATTTTACCTTCTACTAGCAAACATTCCTTTGTGATGTTAAAAGCCATTGATACTTCCAAGGCTGCCCCAAAGGACATGCTGTGTTCAGGAGAGGGTTTTACCAGCTCCTGATGTGAAATGGTGCTAAGTATGCTAGAAAGATTAAGATCTGATGAAAGCTTCCCGATGATAATGGAGTCAGCATGTCTTTTGTCAGACAATAATACTGTTCCTATCGCAATCATTTGATTTTCTGAATATGAAATTTTGCAATGCAAGATAGGAGGTGTGATTGGGTTTATTTTTATGAAGACATCTTCTATTAATATTTTGCTATTAAAGGTTTTTGTGGTTTGCACTCTAAATTGTACATTATCATCATGAAAAAATTTGAGGGACTTATAAGAGATAGGTGTAGTGATACACATTATATCATTGTTGTTATCTTTGTATTTTATTAGAGAAAACATGGTTTTGAGGTTTTCTTTTGTCATGTGGGACAAACACTCTACTTTCAAATTTAAAGCACTGTTATAAGTTACCTTAATTCTATTTCTTTTCCATTTTTTGATCACTTCATGTGTCTGCTCCTGGATTTCATCCAGTATAGCTACTTGGAACGATTCTGCAAATTTGATTAGTTGTTCACCACAATTAAAAATGCTATTCATTGTATTAAGTAATGTCACACTACTACTCATGCAGACAACGGAATGAAGGAAATACTGTTCATTCTGGAAATGCAACCTTAATTGTTCTGATAAGCTTTCTTTACCACAAGAGTTGGTTCCAATGAATATTATATATTGCGAACCTGCAAACAAAATAAATACTTAATTCGAAGATTCTTACATGTCATTTTAGATAGACTATTACTATTAGACTGCATGTGTAGAGGCTTGGAAGACATCAATGATACATACATAGTACACATAGCCATATATGCATATTATTTGTAGTGTCTAATATGGTCCTGTTCTATTTTGACATGAATTTTCCCAGAGGAAGTGTTTAATTTGTATCCTGTGCACTTGGATAGATTATTTATAACTGTCCTTTTGCCCAAACTATTTGTTTTATTCAATTGTAGATAGTGCAATCAAGAAATGGAACTATGTTGAGGAAGTTGTAAAATCAGATGGATACTTGAGTTTCAGAAAATTCATGCTTCGAATTCAATATATTATATGAATGTTAACATTATATGGATGTCCACTAGATTAGCATATGCTTTTTAATATCTTGCACTTAATGCAACAGTTCTTATAAAGGCAGTGGTTATTTGACTGTACGTGACCCGGCAATGTATGAATTTGGCAACTAACTAGCACTCTATTATGATTAGCCTTGTATCCAGGTTTTGGCAAAAAGAAGGAACACCTGGTAACTATTGCTTGCACATGCAGTAATTATTGTATTTATACAATATAATGACATCATAGCTACAACTTTTTTAAAAGGAAATTACAGATCAATGGGCTGGGTTTCTACTAATAACCTGCAATCAAAAAATAAGGCTGACCCAAAGGGTCCAAACAATATGTAATTGGTTTGGCCAAAAAATTGCAGCAAGAGGGATTGAAGTAATTCTAAGAAATTCTTTACAAAGAAAGACACCCTGAAGAAAATGGCAGAAGTAAGTCATTCCTATATCTCTAAATTTCAATTATGTAATATACTGAAAAGGGGATATTGAATACAAACAATTGAATGTAATACCAAATGTCTTCTACCAACAGACTTCAATCTACATATATTTTTGTTTGTAGCTGTGGCACAACTTTTCTGTTATAGTTGTTCTGCAATGGTTTGTTTGTAAGCATTCAGCTGAATCTGCTTGTTGGGAGACACTTTGACTACAGACAATATCAAAGACAATATCAGAGACATTCCTTCAGCTTGTCAAGATGAGAATGACAATATTCATAGGATGAAGCAGTAATTTACAGAAGATTCATTAAAAAAAGATTCTAACTGTACTTGAAAATCTCACAGATTTAGAGTTGCTATGTAAGATATGTAAGAAAGATCTTAATGAAGAGTAAATTGGATTCAACAATTCTTTAAACTAGTATCATTTTAATTGTGTTGGTATTAAAAGGCTCCTAAAGCCAAGATATGACTTTGTGAAGATACTTCTATGGAAATATGTAGTATTAACTTCTGTATTTCTCAATTCAGTTTAAATAAAAAGATTTCACTTTTGTTAAAATAAAAACGTCAGTGTTTGTCTGTTTGATGGACCCCTTATTATAATGAAATGCACTGTGAAATCCTACACCTGTCAGTTATGTCACATGTATTAGCCAATCAGAATTGAGTGCCAGTTAAATAGCCAAAATTCATAAGTTGCCAGTCATGCTCAAATAACCAATACTTTTTATAAAAAGCATAATACTGTACTTCTTTGATTAAATGTCTACTTCAAATAAACACCTGCCTTGATTAAACACTGGGAACAAAAACCTTCCTTGAGTAAATAAACATCTAACTCAGATAATGCCAGAACTGAATGTAACTTGAAGTTGCAGTTAGGATGCATGTGCAATAGATAGCATCATGACCCCTCAGTGTCATTAAAAACCTTGATATCAAAAATTCTTTGAAATAGCATGGTTTGTGTGTGAGACAGAAAAGAAACAACTGTTCTTAGTTTGAGTTAACTGCTTTAAATGTTTTAACATACAACTCTATCAAGTTTAAGATTACCCATGATTATTGTGCTTAAAGTAATTAAGCATATGACAGTTAGATCTACTATATATTGTGTCAATGTTGATTACTTGCTTCTGACATAAGTTATTATGATCACAATAGATTGCTTGATCATATAAGCATCAAGATACTTACTGCCAATACATTATTCACCATAATGTACAGTAAAATTGATATTACATGGAAAATGTAGTCTCAAAGCAATGCACTCATCACTTCTTTCTTTGTATCACCACCATGTGGGAAGGTTAGCTTTAAGCTGAAAACAGTTCTCTCACACAAATGTGACCTGACTTGCAAAAAGGGACCACTTCTGTTGTAGTATTTGACGAAGTATATATTTTAAGAATTATCACAATTATATATATTATATCAAATCACAAAATCAGTTACTTAAATAGTAAAGTATACATTCCACAGATATAACACATTAGTCCATAAGATATAACACATTTACACCTAAGTTAACACATTAGTAACAATGCTTTATAGTTATGCTTATAGTTATGCCACATCTGTCACAACATTTGTGACCTGATTTGTGAAAAAAACACTGTTAAAACATAACAATAAACAGTTTTGCATACATGTAGAATAGTTATGCATATGTATCAACTGTATGTATACAAAACTGAGATGTTTGAGATGTTTTAACAGTAGTTTGTTCAAAAGTCAGGTCACAAATCCCTTTTTGCAAATCAGGTCACAAATAGATAGCAGATTAAGATCAGATTTAGTGCTATTAGCATTTGTACCACACATAGAACTAAAGCACAAGAGGCATGATTGAGCATGAGATATCAACTACTTGACCATACTTCTCATGCATTAAATCTACAATACACTTGAGTTGTACTTCATCTATTACATATGACCATTACCTTTATCCTGATATTTCATTTCAAGAAGTATAGCATCATTATCAGAAGCATCCATCAAATGAAAAAAAATCTAAAATTATAATCAACAATATATACATTAAAGGACGTGCATGGTTACCTCTTCTGGTTGTGGAGATGTATCTTCAATAATTTCATGCACTTGTTCACTTGAATGCTCAGCATCAAGGAGCAACAATACTATTACTAATATTGGTAAACAGGCCAGGACACCATACCTATACAAGCATCATGAATAAATACTGATATGTATGATCATTTACAGATAGAGACACATGTTTTAATTAATACACTGTAAAAATTAATATGTCATTTTAACAACTAATGTGTACATTACATGGATGGATTACTATGGAATATGGAATTCTTATGAATTACTCATTGTATAATTTGTTGATATGTTATACTTTTATATAATAACAAATTATACAATGAGTAACTTGCACAAATTCTAATCTTCATAGTAATTTGTCCATGTAAAGTACAAATTAGTTGTTAAAATAACATATTCATTTTTACAGTGCACTAACCCTTAACTTGAAAGAGTCTGACTAGGCTATAATAATACCCAATTCAAAGTAAAGGCTGGCAAAATGATTTGACACAAATCATGGTGAGTTTGCAGCAAACCATATTGTTATACAAAATTAATGAATGACGGGCTTTTAGGCCAGTAGTAGAGAAAATGGTCAGTTAGGTTTTTAACATAAACATCATGAAAACATTCCTTTTATCGAGTTAAATGATTAACAAGCTTTTACATAACAATGTCAATGACCTATTACATTTAACATATATAAAGTTAGCATATTTAGATATAAGATCAGTGTATATAAACAGATACACTTTTCCACCACTAATACACAACTGTGAATTTATAATTGCAATGTTAGATAAATGTCTAGCCCTTTTTCCTCACCACTAGCCTAATAGGTTAAGATAAACATGGACACTTTAAAGTCATCATTGGGAATGTAGTATCACAAAAACTCCCCTTTTTCTTTACACCACTTGTCATCAACATGTTGTTACATATGGTACTAGAAAAACTTCCCTTTTCCTCCACACTAGTTTAATTATGATGTGATTTTATTACATAAATGTAACTTATACACTTTTAAGTCTGTCACATTTAACATTTTTCACTGTAAACATAATTGATCTCATACTTTGCATACCTGTGGTTCTGGGTTCTAGTAAAGCAATTATTGCATTCCTATGAGTGACCAAACCACTTATATATATATATATATATATATATATATATATATATATATATATACATATACTGAAGTATCTAAGTCTGTTGAAGAGTGCTCAATATCATTTAGACAGAGCGGGTTAGAACAGAATTAAAGGACAAAAGAACAGAGCTCTCGCTATGTTGCTGTTACTCCGAGCTTCACACGTTATGCAACATATTATATATATATATATATATATATATATATATATATATATATATATATAATATAATATAATATAATAGGAATAAATGGGACACAGATGGTTTGCCTCACACAGTGATAGGCTAGATTTAATGACAAATGCAACTTTGATCTCCTAGTCTGTCCAGGATAAAGTAAACTTTTTAGCATTTGTAGTATAATTTCTGTATACTTAGCTTCTAACTTAGTCTTTGATCTTATTCACCTTCACACTGTTCTAGACATCTTATACACATCTTTTAATTGTTTAAAATTTGTCTACATAGAAATACTCCGCCATATATATATATATATATATATATATATATATATATATATATATATATATATATATATATATATATATATATAATTATTTATATATATATATATATATACATATTATCATGTAATATGTATCATGTAATAACTTACAACTTACCAACTCCAAAACTGGATGTTGAGTAACACAATGGCATAGGCCATCATAAATATAAGAGTTGAACCTTTGGCCATGGTCAGTTAAGTCTCTAACATAAACATCATGAAATTAAAATAAAATTAATATGAAACGCATTCCTTTTATCGAGCTAAATGAATGACGAGCTTTTACGTAACTATACGTCACGACCAATTACATACATATACTATATAAAGTTGGCTATAGCTGTATCTTATCATTAAGATCAGTGTATATAAACAGACACACTATTTCCGCCACTAATACACAACCATGGAATTTATAATTGCAGTGTTAGATAAACGTCTAGCCCTTTTTCCTCACCACTGGCCTATAGGTTTAGATAAACATGGACACTTTAAAGTCATCATTAGTATCGCAAAAACTCCCCTTTTCCTTCACACCACTTGTCATCAACATGTTGTTACATGTGGTACCAGAAAAATACCTATTTCCTCCATAGTAGTTTAATATGATGTGGTTTTATTAGATAAATGTAACCAATACACTTTAAGTCTGTCATGTTTAAAATTTAGCTAGTACAATGTTCTCATACAGCTCAATACTGTTAGTAACATCATTTATTATTAAAAATGAACGTACATGAATTTACACACAGCTCTCTAAATTTTGTACTCTATATATTCAGAATTGTGAGGCTATAAGAGTTAGCTCATGTCTACCTGCAAACAATTTTTTATTAGTATGTTAATTAGCACATCTGGCTAATACTACTTGGTTGCATGTAGTTACACATATAGACAACTCTATACAATGTTTACTTACCCTCAAGCCTTATTATTATTTAGTACACAACAGATCTAGAATAAAGTTCCCTTTCCCTCATTATTATACTAGATTAAACAGTTAAATGTCACATTAACAGTCTACTATCTGATGCATGCTCCATATACTTGATGAAAACCTGCTAGGCCGAATTTCTTTTTCAATAAAAACCATTCTAGTATTATAAAATCGGCAACAAACTAATCCAGTCCTTCATTATTTAGCTATGTGGTATCTTTAACATGTACATGTTACGTATTAAGTAAACAGATACACTTTCCTCACACTGATACACAACGATAAAAACTACAATTGGTGCTAGGCAAACACCTGGCCCTTTTCTCTATCACTAAGTGCTAGAAAACTCCCTTTTCCTTGTTATGTGTTGTTTATTGCAAATAACTACTACACATAAATTGACATAATAGTGACATCAAGATGAAGTCACGGGTCATGCAGAGATAATCAAGGTGTGCAATGTATTATGAATATGCCTCAGTGAGTTCTCAATCTCAGACATATCAATCTCGGTCTCATTCTGAATCTAGATGTTGTTCAGTATATCACCATCTACAGCTAAATGAATGACGAGCTTTTATGTAACTACGTCAACAATGTATTAAATTTAACATACATTGTATAATAAACAGACACACTTTTCTGCCACTAATACACAACTGTGAATTTATAATTGCAGTGTCAAATAAACTTTTTCCTCACCACTGTGTAATACGTTGTAGATGAACATGGACACTTTAGAGTCATCATTAGGAATATAGTATCACAAAAACTCCCCTTTTCCTGTTGCATGCTGTTACATGTAGTACTAAAAAATTACCATTTCCTCCACACTAATTTATGATGTTGTTTTATTAGATAAATGTAACCAATACACTTTAAGTCTGTCATGTTTAAAATTAGCTAGTATATACAATGTTCTCATACAGTTCAATACTGTTAGAAGCATCATTTATTATTAAAAATGAACATACATGAATTTACACACAGCTCTCTCAACTTTGTACTCTAAGTGAAAGGCTGAATACATGTCAAGCTAGAGTAGCGGTAATATTATTTGACTTAAAAATGCATTTTCTATTATAATTAAGGCTGATCTTATCAACATATGTCAATTCAATTTTCACTCTCAATGATATCTGGGCAATCATTCCATATTTTGAGTTCATGTATATGTCATAAAACTAGGTATCAGTCAGTGAATAGGATTAAGAAAGTGTAATATTTTGCTTGCGCACCCATTCACCTCCTCCTCAATCACCTAACTATTGATATACGCATATACTTTCTTAGCTTGCATTATGTGCAAAGCAGAACCTGCATGTGTATAATATATCAGCATTATTACAAAACACGTGCATATTAAACATTTTAGCAACAAAATTAACAATTAAAAAAATTATTGTGAAAAATTCAAATAAAACAGGGACACAAATGAAAGACACAAGGAAAATAACCTATTGATGTGTATTATATAGCATTCAAGATGTTTAATAATTTAAAATTTTCCTTTAGCATAGTCAACAATCACCGGAATAGCCAAGGTGAATGCAGAGACCATTGCAGCACCTTTCACTATTTGTTCACTACCAACTGGAATATCTTTAGGGGCACCCAATCGTTTGGCCAATAGTTGAACATACTTTTGACAGTTGTTTTCAAATGAAGTGTAAGCTCCCATATCAAAAAGAATATCATATGAATTGTCAAAAATCTCTTGCATTGACTTATTTATGTCCCCAATGTAGGATGCCTTCCATTCTTTCTTCCATTTAAAAGGATTCATGATATCAAAGGTCAACATGACTTTGAACTTATTGCCCACTGCAGATTCATCTTTCTCATGTGTTAGATGAACAATAATGCCACTTACATCATCAATATCACCCTGAACAAACACGATAACGTAATGCTCAAATACAGTTTTGCTTAGCACGTATGTATTCCAGGTTATACTGGTATCCATTCTAGGGAATTCGAATATTTTGGCATATTCTTGATTAAATTTGTTCACTCTCTCCCAAAAGTCTGCCTTCTGTTCATCATAGGGTTTTGCATACGTTCCAGGACTTGTCTGATCGGCTATTTTTGCTATTCGATCCATTTTTTTCCCAAGTCTCGTCAAGTCGCCAATGGCGTTGATCTAACCTCAGACGCAATGACGCTCTACTTATAGTCTAACGAGCTAGCCCCTCCTGCTTCAGGGGGAGGAGGAGGGAAACCAAGAACCATCATGCAATACGAGACTACACAGAGGAACAAGACTATCGTGTCAAAAATGTGGTACATTTTACAAATGGGCTGTGACCCTGTAATACTACACCTGTTCTAACCATGTATTCATTCTCATAGACATTGGATGTACCTATTTCTGTCTGGGCTCTTTATATACAGCAAAATCATTTGTAAAAATTTGTTCTTGTATTGTACATGTGAGCTAATGAGTTACTTCAGTTAGTGGATAATAGCCACTTGGCTATTGACATTAAGCTGCATTGAGCAGTAACATTAATATGTTAGGTACTGGTCAGTATTGTTGGACTAAGAGAGTTAGCTCAAGTCTACACACAATTTGTTTTTTATTGGTATGTTAATTAGCACACCTGGCTAGTACCATTTTGTTGCATGTAGTGTTATAACTGTTATCTATATATTATATTGACAAAGTTGTAGTACATGTATAGACAGCCCTATATAGTATTTTTACTTACCCTGAAGCCTTATTATTATTATAGTACACAACAGATCTAGAATAAAATTCCCTTTTTCTTTCTTATTATATATTAGAATTAAATACTTAAATGTCACATTAACAGCCTACTCGACAGACACTCCATATACCTGATGAAAGCCTGCTAGGGCGAATTTCTTTTTCAATTAAAGTCATTCTAGCATTACAGCATCAGCAACAGACTGATCCAGTCATTCATTCTGTTATAGCTATGTAGTATCTTTAACATGTACGTGTCAATCTGTCTCATTTTGAATCTAATTGTTCAATTCAGTATATCACCATCCACAAGTTTCTCAGTATCTTACTGTTCAATATCATGCAGTCTCTGAAATGAAGGTTGTTGTTGTTTTTTGACATATACATATGTAAAATGTTGTTCTCTGTAAATGATTTTTTGTTCTATGAAATATTAGCACTGTAAACTTGTCTAGTAGGTGAGTCAGCAACTATAGGTGTATGTTGACTTATTAAGTACAGATAACTTCACTACTACATCTCTGGATATACTCTGTAAAAAAGAGTTACTAATCCGAAAAACAGTCATGCTTGAGAATCATCCTCATCCACATACGAGGCTAGCTTGATTATTGGCTTTACTGGAACCCTGAACCACAATTTGAAGAGCACGTGTTTGGTCATGTCTACAGAGAATAGACGATTATTAGCAATGCCAAGAAATTTAAACTTGAGGAAAGCTAAGAGGAGATAAAATAAAGAGCAGAAGGATGCGTACAAAGCGTCTAAAATATTGTGAAAGTGAAGACGATCAAAGACCAAGTTAGAAGCTAGGTATACAGAAATTTATGCTACAAATACTAAAGTGTATCTAATTTTATTATGGACAGACTAAGAGATCAAAAATATTTAAGTTTACTATTATTCTGGGCAGACTAAAAGGTCAAAGCTACAATTATCAGTATAGCTATTTTGCTGTGTGAGCAAATCATGTATTCCTATTATATAATCTAAAGGTGGTAAATATTTTACATATTTTAAGAGTAGGCCGAGAGAGAAAGAGAAGGCATCGAAAACAGACATTAGAACTAGTTCCAAATTAAAAATGGAGGCTCTTAGGAGGAGTAGAGAGTCAAATATATCAGCTGGTTTCTTGCATAGTGACACATATACCAGTCTTCAAGGTGGGACACAGCTGCTGGACTATTTAAGAGATGAAAATAACTTAGCTGGGTATGTATTGTATGTAACAATGTAGCATTTGTGTTGTCCCTTAGAAGTACAAGTCATTCACATGCTATTATCTCACCACCTCCAATATCTAGTTCTCAGGTCTCCATCAGTCCAGTTGCTACTTCTAAACATCCTAATCCTATTACAGTAAGTGCTACATATTATATGTTGTATTAAAGTACTGAATAATAATGACATATAGTGATATATATTGTACAATACAGAAACTATCTGTTGCAGTGGTACTGTTTTATGATAATCAGGATATGTCACAAACATTTGACTTAATGAATGTATATTATACAAGAGGGTTCTAGTAGACTGACCCTAGTAATAAATTATTTATAATTGGAACCACTAGAAGAGAAATTCAAATTGATTATGTGTAAATCAGAGTGTCCATATTATACATGCATATTTCAATTTTCATTAGATTTTGACAAAGAGTAGCTATATATATGTAGTGGTAAATTGATAGCATTGCTAGAATCTAATTTATTTACCTATAGTCTGTTTGCGTTCACCTTGCTGGTAAAAAAATTATCATAACTTTCTAATAACTCGCCCAAATTTGAATTTCAAAGTCAAGTGGACTCCTGAGTCCTGACAACCATCCAGTTCTATTGACGTCATTTTTTATATGATAGGACCCACATGAACAAGATTTGTTGTACTTTCCATAAGCATAGTATAGGAGATGACATTGACCATGAGGAATGTGATCTCATGAATTTCGTTAATCAATGAAATGGCTGCCATTTGAAGAGAGAAAACAGTATGGTTAGAAATACATTCTAACTGTAAAAGTCTAATCATATAGATATAGATAAAGTACTATACTACTGTAGTTAATAAATTTGTTCTTACAAGAAAAGAAAATCAACTCTACACACGGACACATGGGGGTTTTATTTCCATGTCAAAGAATAGCACCACAAGTATTTAATTTATGATGTGTGGTATGTGATATGTATACTACTTACACACACTACTAATTTCTGGCGGCAAGGTGAATGTGAACAGACTATAGTCTAGTCCTCCCCACTGAGTTGAAAAGAATGTGGTGAGGTGTTGGTACGTAATTATGATGTTATAAATAAATATTATTAGTATGTATTATTAGTAGTATTATTATTGGATTATTATTATAGGCAACAAGGAAAGAATAATTAAATTTGCCTTTTTTTGATTTTAAACTTTATATATTTAACCTGTTAGAAGTAAAAAAAAAAACAAATATCTTTTGAAATTAAGTATGAAGTCGTTAAAAGTTTATGTATTAAGCCACCTATTAATAACATTAATAACATTTTTGTATGTCAGACAGATAGAATACTATAATAATATTCATTTGCAAATACCTCCCATAATTACATGCCAACACTCATGACAGCTGAGTTATTTTTGGTTGTGTACAGATCTGAGAACAAGACTAACTACTTACTTACCTGGATAATTAATTGAAATATGTAAATATTATATTCAGTTAGTTGAAGAACCAAAGTCTAGTTTACTAACACTGTATTTTATCTTAGTATGAGCTATATTTCTTTTTTATAGCAATCTAAAAAGAAACGGACCAAAAAGAAAGTTACCAAACCTAAAGTACTACCAATAACAGATGAATCTTCTGATGTATCTGAGCCTAATATTACAGTCAGTATTGATAAGCTATGCGATATGATATGTACTAATATTATTTCTTTGTTTCTAGTCTACCTCTGAACAATCAATCAAAGGTTTACTTTATGAGCATTTTTCATCAGTATCAGCTGTACCAATGATACCACCACCAACCTCTGAAACAACACCCAGTGAAAAAAAAACACTCCAAAAAGATTCAGCTAAGAAAAGTTCAGCTTCTAGTGAAAGAAAAGGATCTGCTAAGTCAAATAAACCAGTGGAACCTCCTCCTCGAATGAAACCAGCTGTCAAGAAAAAACCTATACTAGCTAAATTATCCAGTGTAGGGGGTGTGGCTACTGCTAAAAGCCAAGCCAATTCTGGAGCAAATGACATCTCATCATCTCCTATATTTAGTTCTCAGAGACAATCAAGATATTCAATGTATTGTGAAGATGTTAAGACAACTCAATCTCCATCTATATCACCTGATATATATACTTCAGGATCACATCACTCCTTTTATAGAACTACTAGTACATCACAGGTAACATCTTACTCACGATCGCATTCAAGGTCTCGGTCCATGTCACCTGGTTTTTCAGAATCACATCACTCCCTTTACAGAACAAGTAGTTCATCACAGATAACTACTATACATAATAGTGATATCAGGATGAACTCTGGAACCAGACCCATTGCACTAAGACGACCTAAGATTTCACCTGATGGCATTAGTCCTGATGCAAGGCATTCACATGCTTCCATCTCACCACCACCAATATCTAGTTCTCAGAGACAATCAAGATATTCAATGTATTATAAACATGTTAAGACAACTCGATCTCCATCTATATCACCTGATATATATACTTCAGGATCACATCACTCCTTTTATAGAACTACTAGTACATCACAGGTAACATCTTACTCACGATCGCATTCAAGGTCTCGGTCCATGTCACCTGGTTTTTCAGAATCACATCACTCCCTTTACAGAACAAGTAGTTCATCACAGATAACTACTATACATAATAGTGATATCAGGATGAACTCTGGAACCAGACCCATTGCACTAAGACGACCTAAGATTAAAGAGAAAGTAGAGTTCAAAGCTCCTCCACCTGGTTCTATGCCTGAAGCTAAGCCTGAGCCTGCCCAGATAACTACTATACATAATAGAGATATCAGGATCACTTCTGGGACCATTAAGAGACAATCAAGGAATACAATGCATTATGAAGATGCTAGAGTGAGGTCTCAATCACAGGTATCTCCTAATTCTGTTGTTATTGATGCTGAGGATTATCGTCGTATGGTACAAGAACTTAAAACTTTGAAGACAATGTTATTACGTTTGAAAAGAGAATTAACAGCTGTTGTGAGTGTGTGGAATTATAAATTACATCATAATGACATATTTGTTATATATGAAGTTATATTGATATGATTATCATATTATATTATTATTTGCAGGGAGCAGCCACACCTCCTACATCAACTCCGCCTACATCTATGGTATGAATATGTTATGTGTCCATTCTTTATTCTATCTGTCTATTTGCCCAAATAGCAATCCAGCGTTGTCCGACTTAAACGAGGGGGTGGACCCAATAATACTGAACTACTCAACAAAATACAAAAACTAACATCTGTAAGTGTTACATAATCACATCACTATCACATGACATGTCACCATAGGAACGTGACAAAGCTCTAAAAGACATTGAAGCAGCAAAAAAGAACCAGAAAACACAACAAAACCAGTTAGACAAACTAAAACAAGAAGTAGAAACAACGCAAACAGAAAATAAGAGTTTAGTAACGAAAATAGATGAACTGGAGTCACATAGAGAATACCTAATGGATAAAGTAAATAATATCAATTGATCTCTTTATATTTATTGTGTTGTATACAATTGTAGATGGAAAGACTTCATGCTGATAAACATAAGGTAGAAGATCGACTTAACTCTTTAGAGAAATCAGCTGTTTATGAAAGGACTGTATTAGAGGATGTGTGGCCTGAAGAACTCTAAGAGAGTGCATCATTTTATGACGAGAGTTTGGATAATAGAGTAAGTTAGATAAATAGATAGGTGGCAGATGAATGACAGCTGATAGATTATCAGATACATAGTTAATAACACTTACTTCTTTAGTTCTACTATGAAGATGAAGAAGCAACTTTCTAGTGAGAAACCAGCCACCATCTTTTTCTTAATCACTGAGACAGCAGTCACTTTTTTCAGGTTCACATTATTTTTTGCAATTTTTGTATCAATTTAATTTTCACTTTTCATATCATTGCAATTTATCATTATTTTGGTTGACTCATCATTAATAATTATTGGTAATTAGTTAATTGTTGTGATATTGTTAATAATCTATTTATATTTTACATCATTTCTAATGGTCAGTGTACAATAAACACTTTTTTTACAGAATCCAAACTAGAAATATATTCAATATTACATTAAAAACAGCTTTGTTTATTGGTAACTGGTGTTTCAATTGTATTTGATGGAGACTGGGAAGGTTTGATGGAACGTTGTAAAATTAGGTCAATTAAACTCTCAATCGATTCTTTGCAGCTAATGTTCTCTTTACAAGATATTTTAAACACAGAATCAAAGTTGCACTCTTTCAATTCATGCTGTTCAGAAGGAACTTACTGACTAGAAGGAGATTGGGTACAGCATCGATTTGGTCATCAAATTCTTTTTTCCATTCTTTAGCTTTAAGGAGAGTATCTTTTTGTGTAATATTACAAATAACAATCACTCCATTGGCTCCTCGAACATAAAGTGAGAAAAGAGGTCTGCGTTTATCAGGATCGCAACTTATTGATATATCCCACATGATTACTTTCACAGTACGCTGCTGTCTTATTGTTTTGTATAAACAAGCATTTGAAGAAAAGTTACCAGATATTATTAAACTGCCATCAGAGGTACAATCAGAGGTACAATCAGAGGTACAATCATTAGTGCCATCATTATTTGCATGTTTGGAAGATCGCAGTGCTGATGTTAGAAAGAAAGCTCAAATTGTTTTACCTTTACTAATGGTGCCTGTTGGTTATGATGTCATGTTAAAATATACTGGAAAATTAAAGGTAACACTTAAATAAAGTGATAAGTACTGTCATTATTTCTTTGTCTATAGCCTGCCTCTAAACAGACTGTTAAAGCTTTACTTGATAAACATTGTCCATCAGTATCAGCTGTACCAACAAAACCATCAGCAACCTCTGAAACAGCACCCAGTGAAAAGAAGACCACATCCCAAAAAGGTTCAGCAAAGAAAAGTTCAGCTTCTGTTAAAGGCAAAGCTGCTGCTAAATCTTGTCCTAAAACTACTGGAGGCAAGGAAGCTGAGGAAGATGATGAAAGTTCAGTATTGACATTAATACCTCATAGTAAAGAACAACGGATGAAGATGAAGAAAAATTAAAAGTAAGTCATGTGACTGTCTTTACTATACTCTATAATTTCTGTAGATTTTAAAATGGAATTTTCAATTTCCTCATCCTGAACATATTGATCAATTAAAAGATCAATTATTATCTTGTGTTAGTCTTTCTATACACAAGAAATTATTCCACGAGGATTTCAAGCAACATTTAGCAGCTGTAGCTACATTAACTAAAGCTATTAATAAAGATGTTGACACTACTATTGGATGTTCTGATCTCTTATTATGTTGGGTTACATTAAGATTCTTTGATACTAACACAACTGTTATTATGAAATGTTTAGAATTCTTACATACTCTGTTTCTTGTACTAACAACAGCAGGTTATCAAATGAGTGAATATGAAGCTGGAGCATTCTTGCCTTATCTTGTTATTAAAGTAAGTCCCTCTGTCCAATGTTTAATAATTAGATTTTGTAATATAAGGTTGGTGATCCTAAAGATCCAGTTAGGAGAGCTGTACGAAACCTTTTTAGAGATATTTGTAATTTTTATCCACCTGGTAAATTGTTTGTATATATTATAGATGGACTGAAGTCTAAAAATGCTTGTCAAAGAACTGGTGAGAGTCAATTGATTACATTGTCATATAAATTCTTGTTGTCATAGAATGTCTGGAGTTATTGGGTGAATTAATTCAGAATAATGGCATGATAATTTGTCAGCCCAGCCCTCAAGAGACACTACCATTAATTGCTGCTCAAATTACTGATAGAGACAATGCTGTACGATCTGCACCTCTCAATGCTATGGTTGTTGTATATAGTAATGTTGGAGAAGGAGTATATAAGTTTACATCTCAAGTAAATAATTAATAAAATATTCATAATGCTGCTTGTGTTGTAGCTCTCAGAGAAAGAGGTCTGCTTATTGAAAGAACGTATAAGAGGATCTGGAAAAGTTTTCCAACAGCAACATCAACCAGCTAAGTCTAACATACCATCTACATCAGAACCAGAAATCAGGTATACTAACACCATATTGAATTTATTATATTGACTATTAATGTAGTGAGGCAATTGTTGAAAAACCACCCTCTCCTGTTCTTGTTGCCAAGACAACCTCTCCAAAGGGTTCTTCCCTTCCTAAGTTTACTGGTCCATTTTCTCTTGACATGAAGAAGTACTCAACTCCACCTCGAAGTCATTTAATACGACCTCGTGTCTCACGTCCTGATTTATCAAGATTGGAAGGAGATATTAAAATGCCTTCATATACCACATCAAAGTACATCTAATATAATATATATCTATCATTGTATTATCCTTCTAGATTAGTAGGTAATCCTCCAAAGCCTTTGTCAATATCACCAGCTCGTATGACAACTACATCTTCTGCCATTAGTTATATTATATCACAAATAACTAGTTCAGATATTGAAATCAGTTCTAAAGCATTAGCTCAAATAGAAGGCATTGCTACTAGTTCTGAGCAACAATCTATACTTGCTACACATATTGATGAATTGTTAAGAGCTGTTTTGATGCAGAAATGTATCAATTTTACAACTCATCTCAGTATGGCTACATCTCCAGAGGATTATCAAAAAGTATTGGACATGAGTAGAACATTAGCTGGAGTTCTAATAAAAGTATTTTGTGAAGTATCTCTGGCTAAGAAAGTAAGACAAGAGACACTTGTACAATTGGAAAGAGATATTTTTGGGTACTTACTTGATGATCAGTTGTATTGTCTTGAGAATATAGCTCAATTAAATCGTGTTTATAATGTATTAATGGGACAAGTTGTAAAAAATACTGACAAAAATGCCATTTTTGGGTAAGAACTGTCCGTCTCTTCTTATCATCTGTCCATTTTATATGATAGGTCACTATTACAAGTGATGTTGGAGACATTAGGTCCAGACGGATCTGTACTAATATTGTTTAACAAAGTATTATTGACTTCTTAAAGGAACAACGTTTACAAGATGGAAAATCAAATTATATAGACAGTATACAGGATGTGGTTAAACTAAGTAAACATACATTTAATTAAGCAACTAAGAATCATAATAATACATTCATTACACTCCTCCTTGATTCATAGTTGATAATTAACTAGTCCGAGTTTATCTCTCAATGCTTCAAAACGAGGTTTCGGTACAGCCTTGGTAAAAACATCAGTTAACATATCTTTACTTGCACAGTATGATATTCGAATTAGACCAGACTGAACAGATTCTCTTACAAAGTGGTGTCTGATGTCAATATGTTTTGTTCTCTTGTGTCCAACTGGGTTTCTAGTCATAGCTATAGTACCCTGGTTATCTTCTCGTATTTCAATTGGTTCTTGATTTTCAGCATGTAAATCATTTAGTAACCTTTTAAGCCATATAGCTTCTTGAGTAGCTGATCCTAATGACATATACTCCGCCTCTGAGGTAGAGAGTGCTACTGTTGGTTGTTTTTGACTAAGCCAGCTAATGGCTCCACCAGCCATAACAAATACATTTCCTGTGGTAGAGTGACGATTGTTTAGATCATTTGCCCAGTCAGCATCTGAGTATCCAATTATTTCTTGACCTGTGACCTTGTATTGTAGTGAGAGATTGATAGTACCCTTAAGGTAACGAAGTATTCTCTTTACAGCAGTAAAGTGTGCAACTGTTGGTGACAAATTGTATCGTGATACAACAGCAACAGAGTGCGATATGTCCGGTTGTGTTGCTCTTGCCAAGTGTAATATACTGCCAACCATGGACTGATAGAGAATCGAGTCAACTGTCTTACTGTAACCATCATCTTCAACTAGTTTGACATTAGAGTCCATTGGTGTGGCAACAGTATTAGCGTCAGATAGTCCATATTTCTCCAGTAAACGGTGAATATATTGGCTTTGGCACATGTAAAGACTGTCTTTGGTTCTGTAAAAATTAATACCGAGGCAATAATGTAACTCACCAAGGTCTTTCATTTTAAATGTTGATGTCAAAGATTTCTTTAATCGTCTCATTTCTTCATCTGTTTCTGTAATGGCAATTAGATCATCAACATAAATAGCAATTATTTCAACTTTCTGATTCTTCCTTCGAATATATATACAAGGATCTGCTCCACTTTCTTCAAAACCTAGAGATTTAACATGTTGAGTGAGCTTTTCGTTCCAGCATCGTGGAGATTGCTTTAAACCGTACAAAGATTTTTTGAGTTTGCATACCAATTTTTCTTTTCCTTTCTGTACATATCCTGGAGGTTGCTCCATATATATATCTTCATTCAGATCACCATTAAGAAATGCTGTGATAACATCCATCTGGTGTATCTTCATTCTTTTCTCTACTGCATAAGCAAGTATTGTGCGAATTGATGAATAGTGAGCAACTGGAGCAAATGTTTCCTCGTAATCAATACCATACTTCTGTGTATGTCCTTGTGCTACGAGACGACCTTTGAACCGCTCAATACTTCCTTGTTCATTATATTTTACCTTAAATATCCATTTAGAGCCAATAGCCGTTCTTCCTTCTGGTAACTGAACTAAGTCCCAGGTATCATTTTCGAGTAATGATGCATATTCTGCATCTGTCGCTTCTTTCCACTCTTTAGAGTGATGGCTTTGAAATGCTTCTTCAATAGTAGCTGGTTCTACAATCTTGCTAGCTTGATCATATGCCTGGTTGGCATAATCATCATGTCCATAACGAACTGGCGGTTTTCGTGATCTTTCAGATCGGCGTGGTGGTTGTGAGGTTGGTTCTTCATCTTGTGCAGGAGTGGTTTGTTGTTGACTAGGTGCTGTGGGTAAGGTAGGTTGCTCCTCCTGGTCTAATAATTCTTGATTCTCCTCCTGCACCTCAACCTCCCTTTCAATTAACATTTCCTCATTATCTATCTCTGTATTTGTCTCTTCTATAGACTCACAGTTATTAATTTCTTTTCCACCATAGTCATTCTCATTAAAGATGAGGTCATGTCTGACATAGCACCTCCTTTTCTCCTCATCAAAGCTCTGTAATTCTTTGTTGTTTCAGTGTAACCAATGAACCGGAGCTTGTGGGCTTTCTTATCAAGCTTCTTTGGATTGCCTTCCCAGACATGGGAGTAGACAACACACCCAAAAACTCTTATATGTCTCAGGTTAGGTTTCTTTCCAAACCACAATTGGTAAGGGGTGAACTTTGACTGGAGTGCTGTTGTCACCACCTATTTCTCAAATAAGATGCTGTAGATACAGCTTCAGCCCAAAGCGAGTTAGGGAGCTTTGCATGTATTAACATTGATTTAGCAGCTTCCATGAGGGTTCTGTTGAACCTCTCAGCAGTCCCGTTCTGTTGTGGTGAATGTGCTGCTGTAAATTCCTTTCGAATTCCATTCTCTTTCAGGTAAGTTAAGAACTCTTCAGAGGTATACTCTCCACCTCTGTCAGGTCTTAGTGCTTTGATAACATGATTTGATTCCTTCTCTACTTCAGCTTTAAATTCTTTAAACTTTTCTAAAGCCTGTGACTTGTATCTCATAAAGTAACATCTACAGTAACGGGAATGATCATCAATAAAAGTAATAAAATACCTGCTACCTCCAATTGATTCGGTTTGCATTGGACCACAAACATCTGAGTGAATTAATTGAAGTGGTTCTGTGGACCTAATTTCATTGAGTGGGTGGTGTGGTTTTCTTTGCATCTTTGCTTCTACACAAGCCTCACAGAAATCATACTTGCCATTAGACGGTATGTCGATACCATCAGCAATAATACTCAGCTGTCGTAATTGTTGAATATTGACATGTGCTAGTCGTTTATGCCATAGATTGGTTTTCTGGTTATCCTCTTTAGTAACGTGAGCAGCTTGTTTTAAACATGGTACTATCTTACAGTCTAACTTGTACAGTTTTCCTACAGGTGATCCAACACCAACCAGTTGATTTCTTTTGCTACGTATCCAGCACCTTCTTCCAAATGATGTTACGTTTCCATTGGTCGCTGCTTCTCTAACACTAAATAAATTGGTTGAGAGTTTTGGAACATACAGTACATTGTTCAACCATCCAGTAATTCGTTTATGGTTTGGTAGTTGGGAGATAACTTTAATACTTCCAGTTCCTAATGCATTCACAGTATGACCATCCCCCAATCCCACTAACTCAGGAGTATCGAACTCCTTGTAATTTCGAATAATACCCCGTTGGAAGGTCATATGTCGACTAGCTCCAGAGTCTATTATCCAGCCTTCATCTTGTGTTTCGGCTGTCAATGCAGTAGCTTCGTGAGCAATGAACATGACCTGTGGCTCAGAATCTGATTCAGAAGGAACACTGCTATCTGTCTTTTCTCCTGTTCTATCTGCTGTGTGTTCAGCGTGATGCTTTGGCCGCCGATGGCCACGATACTGTTTCTTCTTGGTTTGTTCAGGCAGTGACCTTCTGCAGTCTCTCTGGAAATGACCTACTTCTCCACACCTATAGCAACGTCTGTCACCACTATATCTGACTCTTAGTGCCGAATCTCTGCCAGACTTTGTCTCACCACTGGCTCCACTACTCTGCCTTTGTTCCTCGTCTAGCAATGCTTGCTTTACAAATATAAGGGTTAGTTCAGCATCTCCCCTTGCAAGTAGGGCTGTCACCAACGTTGGGTAACTCTCCTGAACGCTTCGCAATAACACTGCTACCTTGTTTAGTTCACTAATGTTCTCTTCAAGGGCAGTCAACTGGTCTACAAGTTCATCTAGCTGTCTCAAATGGTCACGAATTGATCCTCCTTTCTTCATTCGAAGACCATACAGTTGCATCAACACGTTAACTTTGTTACTGACTGTCTTTCTCTCGAATAATTGACACAGTGTATCCCACAGTTCTTTTGGATCTTTGCACTTCATAACTGCTGGGATGTTCCTCTGTCCTATACATTGAAGTATGGAGTAGAACGCTTTCTGTCTATTAGCCTCATACCC
Source organism: Xestospongia bergquistia (assembly GCA_963965975.1). Lineage (NCBI taxonomy): Eukaryota > Metazoa > Porifera > Demospongiae > Haplosclerida > Petrosiidae > Xestospongia > Xestospongia bergquistia. The sequence goes on from OZ014425.1 coordinate 1,803,150, forward strand.
TTGAGCAGAGGAACTTGCTGTACCGGTAACAAACTCCCATTGGCTAGCTGCCTTCAGTGCATGAGTCACCTGGAACTTCCAGACTTGCCAATCTTTATCATTGTTCAATTGAGGTATGTTACCAAAAAGTCTGTCGTTATTACTCATGGTTCAGCTGGAGGATCCTGGGCTCATAACCTGTACTAATATTGTTTAACAAAGTATTATTGACTACTTAAAGGAACAACGTTTACAAGATGGAAAATCAAATTATATAGACAGTATACAGGATGTGGTTAAACTAAGTAAACATACATTTAATTAAGCAACTAAGAATACATTCATTACAGGATCTAGTACAAAGCTGTCAGATTTGGCAATGAAAGTATGTTATATATATAGCTACACTTTTATACAATAATATGTAGTGTTTGTGGAGATTAACACAACAACTTCAAGACATTCTATCTGTCCTCAATGTGGACCAGTTATTGAGAGATCTAGATGTGTTTTTTGCTGGTTATGCTACCTTAAATCCCACCCCCTCTCCTAATGACAAACCATATCGCACTGTAAAGACAATACTTTATCATTTAGCTAACATTATGAGATCAGAGGTACAGCTAAAACTATTCTGTTGTATATCATATTGTCTTCTTTCTTTGTAGGTATTGGACCACTTCTCATTAATAAAGGACCCAATGTCATCACAAGTTGTACAATATTTACATAAAACAATTAAAAAACGAAGCATTTCATCAAATAAAAGTGAAACGAAGAAATCTATAGACATTGCTACACCATCATCCACAACAAAACAAGTAGACTTAATCTTTTATAGAAAATGTCTAGTTATCTCACTCAAGGTTAATCCACTGGAACAAAGTACATTACCTGCTGATGTAGCTTCTCATTTCACTAGTATAATGGAGACCATTAAAAATCCATCAACAACTCAACAGGTTTATCAATGTATTAGATATAACACTAATATCTTTAATACCTTATATAGGGATTTGAAGAGCTTTATGATTTCAGAGAAGCTCATCCAGAAATTGATGTTAAAGGTTGTTTTAGTTCAACATCTCATTTTTTTCAAGCCTATATTGAGAGGAACTTGAACAAAGTTCCACAGTGGAGACAGAGTACATTGCCACAGAGGGTGGAGTCTGGTAAATAGATGTAATTTAAAATAATTATTATATATTTTCTTTTTTGATGAATGTAGAAGATTTTGAAAAGATAAGAAAAGGTCTTGAAAATGTGAGACTTAGAGCATCTCAAGTTGTGACCAATGTAATGCATTATAATAAATTTATATTACTATATTGCTAATATTACTCTATTGTTTTTTACTTACAGTGGGACCAACATGAGCCTCAGACCCAGATTTTCAAGCCAGAACCAGTATTAAAAGAAATACCATCTAATGAAAATAAAGTAAATACAGCTGATTTTAATAATATTTCATTTAAAACATGTGCTAGGATCCTTTTATGTCTAAAATTCTTGCTACTCAAATTACTGATGGAAGTGCTACTGTTGTCAAACACAAAGAACTTCTTCCTTCAACCAATCAAACTTCACATAAACTGGATGATTTACATAAACGGCTTGAAAAACTCAAATGTACTCATTAAAATACTTCAACTCTAATAATTCATATCAACTAAACACATGTTGAATATTTAAAAATTGTAACAGTTTAAACTAGTCAGGTTTGGCCAGTGGCAGGCCCTGACAACCAACCAGTCCCCATACTTGTTGAAGGTTGTATTGTTACCTTTTTCATTGCATCACCATGGACTAACCCTGAGATTGCTGAAATCCTTCAGTATTGGCATCAGAAGGCTGAACGTGTGGTTGAACATCTAGTATCAGTTTGAGGCTGTGAAGACCAGCCCATGTTTAAAGAGCCAGAATGAGTCTGGATGGTTGTGTGATTTCCATTTCCATACTGGTGGTACCAGAATGAGGCTGCATTGTCTTCTGATGTTGTTGAGGAACCAGAATGAGTCTGAGGTTGCATAAGTTCCATTCTCATACTAGTGGTACCAAAAGAAGTCTTATTAGGTTGCATAATACCAGAATGAGGCTGTGATGTATCATATGACCAATCCATATCAGATTGGATTTTAGTAGCAATAGATATGATATTTGAATTACCATTAATAGTAAAGGCCCACTCATTTTGGGAACCAGAATGAGTCTTAGCAGTATCATCAGATGTTGATTGAGTCATTTTTATACCACTGAACTGTACATCATGAGATGTAGTAGAATTAGGCATAGGAAGTCCCTGTGTATCACCAATAAATGACTGAGAGGGTGTGACTGTCATTTTGCCCCATTGAAATTGATTCATTTCCTACTTTGAATACTAGACCCAGTGGATGTGGTCTTATTAACAGTGGTGGGGTTGATGGTTGCAGTGCATTAATACCTAGTCTAGAGAAGATGTCATCATTCTATGTATATAACACAACATTAATATAACAAACTGATTGATAATAATACCTTTGATATAATAGGAATTGATTTGATGGTAGATGACTTCCTACTTTAGTCGCAATGACATCATGTCTTTCTCCTCCTCCTAAAGTTTCTATTGTTTTAGCAGCATCCTCTTGGCTTTATTTTCAACTATTACTCAAGCAAATTCCACAGTTGATCTGAGGGAGATATTGAGGTAATCTTTGAGAGATACACTTACTTTGTTTGCTCTTCCATTTTAGCTAGTTGATCCAAATGTTTTTTTTTGTTCATTTTATCATTTCTTTTAATACCTATTACAAATTGAATGAACTAAAACTACTTAACAAATATTATATGATAATATTATATTGAGTCCTGAGTCCATTGACAGTGGTATCAAATATAATAAAGCTATTAGCAAGATACTGCCTCTCATATCTTAGTCTTTTGGATGTCATTGTTTTGTGATGTATACCTGTAAACAATACATGATAATGAGAACATAACATATAGCCATAGCTGCCTAATATTCCCATTAAAACTTAAATGATGTCTTAGATATGGTTGGTAATATATATATTTTCCATTATTATATGCTTATCAAGTTATTCCAACATTTGACCAACAACTAAAAAGCATTTAATATGAAGCTATAGCTAATAGTAATAAATATGTAACAACCGACAACACACACTTACTGAACTAGATATTAACATAGAGGTCAGTTATATGTGGTACAATAGAATGCTAGATTAATGTGTAGTCTATCATATCAGCAAATGGAGGTAAGATATACTCACAGAGCTTGTAATAATATAATTAACTTATAATTATTCTCTAAATAGTAATAATAATGATTTACATGTACTTGGCTGTTATTAGACCCCATAACTCCTAATGTCATTGATAAAATGTATTCTTTCATTTGTTCTAGGGCAGAAATAAATATATGTTGAAGAAATGTTTGTGATATCTAAAGTGGGTGTGAGTAATAGGTGTGGCAAACACTCGTATTTGCTATCTATTCCTGTATTAGTTGATAGATAGAAAATACTGGTGTTAAAACTGAGAATATGAATGTGTTATATTCTTGTATTGTACAGTCTTCGGCCATTAACAGGACAAGTAGTAGAACAAATAGTATCATTTTATGATCACAAAGCTCTACATATTCCTAGCATATAATCTAAAGGTGATAAATATTTACATCAATTAAGAATGAGCTGAGTGGACTGCATGAGAGAGAAAGAAAAGAAGAACAGTAGAATTAATTCCAAATTAAAAGATGGAGGCTCCTAGGAGGAGTATGGAGTCAAAGATATTAGCTGGTGTCTTGCATAGTGACACACACATCCGTCTTCAAGCTGGGGAACAGCTGCTGGACTATTTAAGAGATGAAAATAACGACTTAGCTGAGTATGAAGAGATAGAGAGTCTTATAGGAGGTCTAGCTAATTGGATGGCAAGTAGTAACTTTAGAGTAAGTATAAAAAAACTTAGAATAATCTCCATGTGACTTGTTGGGATTGTGGTTATATCATATATATGGCTGCATCCTTTTTTTAATAGTTTTAGTCTCTTCTTAGCCATATACACATTAAATAAGTCTTATAGTGTTTAGTGGTTTAATAGTTTCAAGGGGTAGCTGTTTGTTCTAAATAGTGCCCATCTAGTGAATCTCTTCTTACTTGTTGGCATGGCTGCTTAAACATATCCTAATTATTGCCCCCATTTCATGATGTCATATAGCTCAGTGTAGTGATATTTATGCTACCAAGTTCAGTTATATCAATAGCTTGTCATATATATTCCACATCAATAAAATTATGTATAAAAAAATCACGCTTAAAACTAAGGGTATACTATATAAAGCGCATTTATGTAAGCAAGTATATCATTAATGAATCTGTTAGTGAGAACTCTAGGAAGTGACATAATAATAAACATCTATAAAATATGTACATAAGATAATAGTTAATAAACTTAATTTTTATCTAATATAGATCAATTTACAAGCGATGGATCTTTTAATAATGATGATAATGCAATTAAAGAAAAAATTTAGACCACACATTTCAACATGCAAGTTATCCTTATATGTACATGTATTAGACTACCAGTACACCTGTACATACATGTATATGTACCACATGTATGTGTCATTTATTATAAGCATCTAATTAGTTTATGGAAGGAAGTTTACATATAAATAGTTTGTTGAGGTGTTCTGAGAAGCTGACTAATCTCCTTAGTCATGTTGTTAAATAGATGATAGAAGATGCAAGCATAATCATTAAATTTGATGAGTAGGGTGTGTCTCAACTAGCAGTTAGTGTGTTGGTGTACATTGTATACATACCTGTTAATTGTAGAATGTCATATTATATAGTTTGCTGTTGCTTAATATGTTGTCTTTTGTGAGTATACACAGTGAACATAAAGTGTTTTGCCCATTGCTCTTAGCTCTGATATAATGAACACTTCATATTGCCCAATTTTTTTCCAAGTATTCAGGCAGGAAGAGTAAATCTGATCTAACTGTAGAAGCTAATATACATGATTCCAACAATATCTTGAGAGTACATGTGTGTATTTCTATAAATGTAGTATTTCCTGTTATTCGAGGGAAACTTGGTGACTCAAAACATTCAGTTAGAGAAAAAACACAAGTCCTTATCCAACAGATAATGCAGGACTCTTGCATAAATCCTCAAGTATGTAACAATTGCTAGTATGTTAATAACATATCTTTACTTTTAATTGTTTTAGATACTGCTAGACAGAGTTTTAGAAAGTACATTGACTCATAAGAATTGGCGAGTCAAAGAACAAGGGTTGTTTTGTATGAATAGAACTCTTAATTTGTAAGGAAATGAACCTCACATGTTGTAGCTCGTTAATTCCTCTCTCTTTCTCTCTCTCTCATTCACACTCTTTTACACATGCACACAAATAGTTTTGGTACTGGACAAATCTCAGTCTCCAAATATGTTGGTAAAATGTGTGACTTATTGGTTGATGCTAATGCTGTAGTGAGAGGTACTGCTATGGAGTCTCTTGTAGAAATATATCGTCATGTTGGAGTAAAAGTTAGAATGGATCTGTCCAAACGAGATATACCAGGTCCAAAATTACAACAAATCTTTCAAAAGTTTGATGAAATTGATAAAGGAGAGAATATACAAAGTAGAGATGAGGTAAAGTTATTTCCTTGTATTAGAGAAAATTACTGAAGTGTGAGCCCTTGCTTACACTTCATTAATTTATGTGTAGAGTTATAAATTATAAAGTATCTTTATTATTGTATCTAACTATTAATGGACGTCGATTCAAGAGAAATAATAAAAATAAAGTTATGTAATCTTCATGTTGGTTTCACTTGTTATGACAATCTGAATATTGTAATCCCCTCACACACATACACAGACTCAGAGCCTATAATATGTTTGTTATCTCTACTTTTTGTCTTTTCTATTTTATATCATTTTCAGACTCAATCTGTCTCCTCGTGTTCTTCAAATACTAGTCTTTCCTCTGCAAGAACTCAAGGCTCTGCTCCTCCCAATTCCTCATTAGTAACCAAACAAAAAGCCAGTGTTCCAGCTGCCACATACGCTGGCTCTGGAGGTGTTGATGAAACTCAATTTGAAGAAGCCTTTTTAGATGTACCTCATATTAATGTGAGTATGAGAACATTTAGTCTATTATATTTACTATCACACATGCACACAGATACTCACACAAAGTGATGTAGAAAAGATTATGGACAACATTTGTCAAGTATTAGGCAACAAAAAAACAAGTTGGGACAATCGTGTTACAGCACTCAAAGAACTAAGAGCTGTCATTCAATGTGAAGCTACTGACCATCAAGTCTTCCTCAGTCTATTACGTAACATGGATATATCCTTTAGTGATGCATTGAAAGATCTCCGTTCACAAGTAGTAAGAGAAGCCTGTGTTACTCTGAGTTGTTTAGTAGTCCATTTGAGAGTTGAGTTGTCTGCATTTGCTGAATTAATGTTACCACATCTGGTTGCTTTATTACCTAATTCAGCTAAAGTCATGGCTTCTTCAGCTAGTGTGTGTACAAAGATTATTATAAAGGTACTACACTCTTTGTAATGGAAGATAATAAGAAATTTTTGTTTTTGATATCTTTCTACTTACATTCTACTTTTATTGATGGTTCTCAATGTCCACTTTAGAATTGTCCTAGTCATCGATTAATACGTCCTTTAATTCATGGATGTCACGCAAAGTCAACAATAACTCGTAGAAGTTGTGCTGAATTAATTGAACTAGTGACTCAAGTTTGGAACACTAGTGTTCTAGATAGAGCAGGGAGTTCATTAGAGGAAGTAATTGTAAAGGGAATTAAAGATGCTGACCCTACTGCTAGGAAATTAATGAGAAGGTAATTAATTCATTATTATATTAAATTATGTCATTCTTATGTTATTATAGAGCATTTTGGGGTTATCATCATCACTATCCTACTACAGCTGATAGATTATTTGACTCTTTTGATTCTTATCTTCAGAAACATCTCAATGATGAAAAAAGACTCTTGGATAGAGGACCAGCTGCTCCACCAATGCAGCTGTCTCAAGTTCAGTATGTTAACATTTATCATATACATTAGTCATGTACATGTATATATCTTGTATGTAGATTTGTATGTAATAATATAACATTTGTGTTGTCTCTATTAGTAACAATCATTCTGAGACCATACCCTTAAAAGTAAAGTTACCAAAACCCTCCCGTCTCAAAAAGACCACACCCATTACAGTAAGACAACCTAAGATTTCTCCTCTTTGCACTAGTCCTGACACAAGTCATTCACGTACTAACATTTCACCAACTCCAATATTTAGCTCTCAGAGACAATCAAGATATTCAATGTATTATGAAGACGTCAAGACAATTCGATCTCCATCTATATCACCTGATATATATACTTCAGGATCACATCACTCCTTTTATAGAACTACTTCTATATCACAGGTAACATCTTACTCACGATCGCATTCAAGGTCTCGGTCCATGTCACCTGGTTTTTCAGAATCACATCACTCCCTTTACAGAACAAGTAGTTCATCACAGATAACTACTATACGTAATAGTGATATCAGGATGAACTCTGGAACCATTCAGAGACAATCAAGGTATACAATGCATTATGAAGGTATTAGAGTGAGTTCTCAATCACGGACATCTCAGTCTCGGTCTCGGTCTGGGTCTCGATCTCATTCTCAATCTCGTAGTTCCTATCAATGTTCTACTTCAGAATACATTGATTCATCATTACATGGAGGGGAATTCTCTAATGGTATTGAAAACCCTGTCATGTTACCTTATTCTTATAATCCTATTACAGTAAGTACTGCTTACTAAATGTTGCATTTAAGTACTAAGAGAGGACGGCTTCTATGATAATTAATGTTAACCTTTGCTAAGTTTACAAAGGTGTGAAATCAACATAGACTCATATATAATATATATAGAAATACTAAGAATGTTGTGTAGTATCCTAAAAGACTTGTAGTTGACCTGTTGACACATGTTTCTTAGGCAAATGGAGTAGTGTTAGTTATAGTAACTGATATTACATGTACTGACAGTGAGATTATTCATTTTGTGGTGACACCAGCTGCTCAATAATTGTCTACCTACCACCTGGTTCTGTAAAGAAGGCTCTTTTGGCTCTTTTTGACTTTGCTCTGGTTACTTATCCCTCCTTTTCATTAGTTTAGTTTTAATAACAAATTTCTGGCTACTTGTGGGTTTATTTCAATAGAGAGAGAAATAAAGAGATATCTCTGTTATTTTTGGTGATTCTGGACAGAATAGAAAGTTTCTATTGACAGATGGAGTGTTAATAGTGTAGATGTTTAAGCAAGTTAACTGTGTATAAAAGACCTGCTCTGGTCATTGTCAACAACCATGATGAATTTAAATTTAAGTATTTATTGTAGTTTGTTAAATCTTGCTGCTGACAGATATGTGAGTGTTAGTTAGATCACTGTGATACTGGTTATGATAGTAGTGACTTTAATGATTTTAATGGTGTTTTGTATTCATTTAGAATCTTGATGAATTAATCAAGTTATGCTGTTCAAAGTCATGGTCTGAGAGAAAAGATGGTATTGCTCAACTTCACCTCTTGTTGGAAAGTGATCGAGATTTATCGTAAGAAGATAATCTTAAGTTAAATGACTTCTCTCTGTCTGTCTGTCTGTCTGTCTCTCTCTTTGTCTCTCTCTGTCTCTGTCTCTGTCTGTCTATCTGTCTGTCTGTCTGTCTGTCTGTCTCTCTCTCTCTCTCTCTCTGTGTGTCTCTCTCTGTCTCTCTCTCTCTCTGTAGTCATTCTGACATGATGCGTGTAAAAGATGTCTTTAAACGAATGTTTTCAGAACCTCATGCAAAAGTTGGTGACACTGTACTCTTTCATGTACACAGAATGTTAACAGATATACTTAAAATATTAATGTGTTTACAATCACTGCAGACTGTATAGAACTCCATATGTTTTAGTTGTTGAGAATGTTCAGTATTCATTCATCTATCCAGCTGTTTATATATTTTCCTTACATGCTAAATATTCCTCTAATTATTTATCCATTTTTATAACCTGTGTGTCCATTCTTTTAATCTGTATGTCCATCTCTTCATTCAGGTATATGGAATGTTTCTAGAAACTCTATCTCGTTTTATTGAGGAACATCAAGAATATCTTGATGACTGGCTCTTTCTTCTTCTTTTACGATTATTACACAAACAAGGCACTGATATGCTCAAATCAGTTCAATTCAAGTTACAGTTAGTATTAGAACATGTGAGGTAAGACATCTACTAGTAATTGTATGGTAGTAAATTGTAGTAGTTTAAATGTCATGAAATGTCTACTATAAAATGTGTTGTCTGCCAAATGTAATTGGCTGGTTTCAAACTGATGTCTTGTGATATGAAATTAATGTCCTCTTAATTGTATTTGTGGTGAGTAAATTTTACTATATTATTTTCCAGTAATGATACTAATATACATATGCTACTTACTGGTTTGTCAATTAGTAAGACAATAATCCTTGTTTCTTATTATTAAGGGTATGGTTTATTAATTTAATTGATATTCCTTTGTGTATGTTCTGAAAGTCTTTATTATTACAGACGTCACTTTGACGTGTCTCAACAGTTCAGTGTTTTATGTCGTATTCTTAATGATCAAACACAACCAATGAACAACAAAGTCAAACATGCTTGGTTAGAATATGTACATGAATTACTTCCTTTAATGGATCGTGATGACTTTAAGGATACCTCAGGTATATATCATTTAAAATCATTGAAAATCACCATAGTTACTTTTAATTACTTCAATTCTTTAGAGATTCGTCAAGCATTCACTAAATTACTTGTTATGGTTGGAGAACCCAAAAGTGCTGAGATTCGTAAAGCTACACAAAATGTTATAACTGGTCTCTTTGATTTAAATGCAGTAGTTTTTAGTTTACTGCAAAGAGGAGTCCCTCGTAATGTACAGGAATATGTTGAACGCATTATTAAAGGATATATGCAAGAGAATTCTAGTGAAGATGAAGACTGTCTCTCTCCTACCAGCAAAAACCCCTGTCTCTCTCCTACCAGCAAGACCCCTGTTGCTTCAAGAACACCTCAATCTCGTTTCTCTAAAAGTAAAGTCACACAGTCATTATCTCGTAGTCGTTTACCTATTCCTTTTGTGCGAGCAACACCTTCTGGTGGTAGAGCTACACCCTCTAGAATCCCTCGTCCATCCAGTAGACAAGTTGGACTCCGTCCAAGAGCTAGAAGTGTTGATCCAGATCGTATGTTGGCTACCTACCAGGTACAATCAAAACCTCGTGATCGTTATCAACGTCCTACTTCATCTCAATCAGAATACATTGGTTCATCATTACATGGAGGGGGATTCTCTAATGGTATTCAAAACCCTGTCATGCCACGACCACCTTCAACTCATAGTTTTATGTTGGATCATTTTATTTCAACATTACCTAACATAGATTTTGGATCATCTTACCCAGATGGTAAGTCACATGACATATAAATGGCAATATTTTATGGTAATTATTTTAGGTGAACCACGAGATCAAGTGGCTTTATTGTTAAAGGAAATTAAAAATGCCAGCAAGTGAGTTTGTGAAATATTGGAAAACCTGAATTTAGTGTATTTAATTTATAGTCCCAAATTACGTACAACAGCTCTACAAACAATATTATCTCTTGCTCGAGCTTATGAAAATAACAATTGGAAAGATCATATCACAGAAGCTTTAACTGTGTTTATTCATTGTCTTCAGGTAAGTAGTACTACCATCATTATAACTACATCCCTTTCAAGGACACAGATGGGCTTGTAAGAAAAAATGCACTGCGTGTTCTTCGTGAGCTCATAAAGGCACGTCCTCCTGGAATCACTCAGTTCACAGAACAACTGACAAAACAATCATTAGAGACCTTTAAAGATACTGACTGCAATGTGAGTCAGGCTGCAGAAGATCTCTTCAGTCCTTTAGCTGGTGCTCTCCCTCCTCAATGTGTACTTGATATCTTAACACCCATTGTGTCTCAAGGAGCAGATACTTCATCACTGGGAGCTCTTAAACTGATCTCTAAGGTAATGGACAATAGGAACAAAGCCATTATAAGAATTATTGTACTTATTATTTATATAGGTGGTGAGCCATGCTGATGAGAATATGATAACTTCTAAATTAAATGAACTGGTACCTGGTATTGTCAAGGTATGATACATTGTGTATTTTAATGTGCCTCATTTAATTTGTCTTATTTTGTTAGGGATATAGCAATGAAGAGAGCAGTGTTCGCAGACAATGTGTATACTGTTTAGTTGAAATTCATGGAGTCATTGGTGAGAAATTGAGACCACATTTAACAACTCTGTCATCTTCACAGGTAATGATGACACCTTGTCTATGTCATTGTCTCTTTCTTTTTCTCTCACAAACTCACACACACTTGCTTCCAGACTAAGTTACTTAATCTCTATATAAAAAGACATAATACAGTCACTACTAAAAAGTGACTCCTCCTATCCAAACAATAGCCACATACCTCTCTCATACTAATTCTTTTCTAGAAACAAGTTCATAGTTATCATCTCTCTTGATCTAAATAACTTCATATACAGCTAGTGCCAACTTCATTTATCGAATCATTCTTGTGACATAAAACTTATATTTTAAGGAAAAAATACAAAAATTTGTACAAAATTATTTCAAAGAATTTAATATAATTGATAATCACGCCATCTATTTTTAAAACTTATGATCTAAAATGAAATTTTGAAGGAACAAAAAAGTAGCAAATATATCTCTACATAATCCTAGTAATTCTAAAGTACACAAATCAAAGGATTAGTTCAATTTTATGGAGTACCAATTGCACATGTAATTTTACAGTCAAATTTACCACAATCACAGAAGGCATCTACACTTCCTTTGAACGAAATGTGGTGTCCCAAATGGCAAGTTTGCATACACTGATAACAACAGCCAGCTCTTGGATTAGTAAAGCAAGAGTGACAAAAGTAAAAAGGTTGCCTTAGATATTGATTTCCAGTGAAGTAGTTGGTACATACTTTGGTCTGGTGAGAACTAATGCCACAATGACAGATAAAATCTTCAGCATCATGATGAGCGACTAATTCATGTCCAGAATGGCATTCATTAGCACATACTTCACAACAACCAATTCTTGATTCTTTACCCCAGCAGGACAGGCACTCGTACCATTTCTGATTCCTGGCAGCACTTCCATATTGATCATATGTGCATTTCGGTCCAATCTTACAAGATATGTCACAGCACTCTAAGCCACAGTCACAAAATGCATTTCTGATTCCACTGTCTTCTATATCATGACCTCTGTGACAATTTTCGACACAGGCTCTGCAACATCCCTTGTTACTCTCAGTAAAACAGGTATGACATTGATAGAGTGGCTGGTCAACATATTTTTTCTTTGTTGTTGTATAGGTACATATAGCATCAATCCTGTAGTTTGGTGTTACTTTGTGACTGCTAGCACCACAGTCACAGAAGAAGTCTCCTGATTCATGAGACACTAAATTATGTCCTGAATGACATTCTTCAGCACATACTACACAGCATCCATAACCTGATCCTTCATCCCAACAGGACAGGCATTCGTACCATTTCTGATTTATGAAAACACTCCCATATTGATCATATGTGCATTTCGATCCGATCTTACAATGTATGGCGCAGTACTCTAAGCCACAGTCACAGAATGTTTTTATTATTCCACTTTCTTTTATATTGTGACCTCTGTGACAATTCTCAACACAAGCTCTGCAACATCCCTTGTTACTCTCAGTAAAACAGGTGTGACATCGATAGAACAGCTGGTCAACACATTCTATCTTTGTTGTAGTGTAGGTACATATAGCATCAACATTGTACATTGGTATTACTTTGTGACTGTTAGCACCACAGTCACAAGAGAAATCTCCTGATTTATGAGACACTAAATTATGCCCTAAATGGCATTCTTCAGCACATACTACACAGCACCTATAACCTGATTCTTCATCCCAACAAGACAGGCATTCATACCATTTCTGATTCCTAGCATTACTGCCATATTGATCATATGTGCATTTGGACCCAATCCTACAAGGCAGGTCACAGCACTCTAAGCCACAGTCACAGAATGCATGAGTTATTCCACCGTATTCCATATTGTGACCTCTATGACATTTCTCAACACAGGCACTGCAACATCCATTGTTACTCTCAGTGAAACAGGTGTGACATCGAAAGAATGGCTGTTTAACATATTCCTTTTTTGTAATTGTATAGGTACATACACTTTTCTTTGGTGTTACTATGTGATTGTTAGCACCACAGTCACAGAAGAAATCTCCTGACTCATGAGACACTAAATTATGTCCTGAATGGCATTCTTCAGCACATACTACACAACACCCATAACCTGATTCTTCATTAATATCCCAGCAGGACAGGCATTCATACCATTTCTGATTTTTGGCAGATCTTACATATTGATCATAAGTGCATTTGGATCCAATCTTACAAGGTATGTCACAGCATAGTAGGCCACAGTCACAGAATGCATTTTTTATTCCGCTGTCTTTTATATTATGACCTTTGTGACAATGCTCAACACAGGCACTGCAACATCCTTTGTTACTCCCAGTGAAACAGGTGTAGCATCGATAAAATGGCTGATCAATACTTTCTTTCTTTGTTGTAGTATATGTACAGACAACATTATCAACAGTAAATGACTTTTCATTGTTTTTCTTAAGAGCTACTTTGTGTCTGTTATCACCACAGGTGCAGACAAAATCTTTTGACGTGTGAGACACTAAATTATGTCCTGAATGGCATTCTTCAGCACATACTACACAGCACCCATAACCTGATTCTTCATCCCAGCAGGACAGGCATTCATACCATTTCTGATTCATGGAAGCACTCCCATATTGATCATAGGTACACTTAGATCCAAACTTACAAGGTATGGCACAGTACTGTAGGCCACAGTCACAGAATGCACTGGATATTCCACTGTATTCCACATTGTGACCTATGTGACATTTCTCTATACATGGAGTACAACAATGTGTGTTTTTGCAGGTATGGCATTTGTAAATATGCTGTTTAATAATATTGGTCTTGACAGAACCATATGTACAAGCAGTGCCACTTGTTGCCATAGCACTCAGGTGAGATGCTGAATGATTGTTTAAACCACAGTCACATGAAAACTCTTTTGCTTCATTTAGTACTAGTTCATGTCCTGAGTGACACTCTTTAGCACAGAGCTTACAACAGCCAAAATCAGATGTATTTGGACAGCATGTTTGACATGAATACCATTCTTGTAACTTTAAGGTATTACCATATTGGTCATAAGTGCATTGCTTTGTTTTGTGGCTATTTTCACCACAGTCACAGATGAAATCTGTGGAATCAAGAGGCACTAAACTATGTCCCAAGTGGCATTCATTAGCACATGTTTCACAACAGCTAAATTCAGATTCCTCTCCCCTGCATGTGTAACATTCAAATCCTCTCATTTTGGACATGTTAGAATGTTCATCATGTTCATCAAAAGAACATTTATGACTAATTTTACAGTTACTTTCACATTCTTTGAGACCACAGTCACAAAAGTCATTAAAAATACCACAATACAGAATGTTATGGCTAATATGACAGTTTCGAATGCAGGAGACACAGCAACTTTCAGTAGAACAATCAACACAGCGATAGAATGGTTGCTTAACATGTTTTGTCTTCGTTAATGAATATGTACAAACTCCATCACAGGTCATTTTGTCTATGTAAGGAAAGAACAATCATGTATAATGATATATTATAGTATTGTTTCAAAATTAGTATATGACATACATGTACAATAAAACTTACCTTCTTTTGTGCTTTTCTTAATGATCTCAACTGATAATATTTCTAATTCTTCACTAAGTTGCTGCACAGATATCTCACTTGAAGAATATCCACAAAGAGCTTGTTGACTTAAAGCTTTAAAATCAAAAATTTGAATCTCCCCTGTTTCAACCTCTAATGCAACTTGATGTTCCCAAATCTTTTCTTGACATTTGTCTGGAGTTAAATTTGCATATTCTACAATGTTTTTGTTTGTGCATTTTATGAATACGTTGAAAGAAGAGGCAGAGTGAAGCTTAGATTTGATCGATGCAAGATTAAGTTGAAGTTTCATTCTGTTTTTATCCATAGAAAAATGATGGCTATAGACAGATATTGGTAAAGCAGGATCACTAACATCAACAAGTTCAACCTGGTATTGATAATCCTCTCTTTCTTCAAAAATTACTTGGATAGTGTTATCTTCTTTTTGGTAGTTCATCTCTGTTGCCAAGAACTCAATTTTAGTTTCTCTGCTAGGGCTAGAAATACAATTAGGACCCATAGCAGTTATCTGGACAACGTACTCTCTTTTGTTAAGACTTTTCATGTCATTTTCACTCAAAAAGTATACTGAAGGTAAATAATCAGTGCATTTGACAATACTATGAGGTGGACAGCAATCCTCAAGTAAGGCTAAAACATCTTTGTCATCAACAGTTATGATTTTTGTGAGAATTGGCACTTGGTTTGCCTTATTGGAGAACTCAATCTTGTATGCCTGTGAATGTGCGACTTGTGTCCAGATTACGATGAGAGTTCCAACTTCCAAAGAATAGAAAACATTCAATGCTTTTAGAGTTGGAAGTAGATTTATTTCATTGGAAAGTAAAGGATCACTATCCAGGGTGTTTTCATCGCCTTTTGCAATGACCATACTTTCAAGGCAGATTAGTTCTCGTACAAATTTTTTTCTTACTTGCTCAAGAGAAAATTTATGATAGAAAACAACTTCTTCACCATCTGCACACAGCTGGTAACTTGTTAGATCAAGAGAATGTTCCATTAGATACACTGGAGTCTTTCCTTCAGGAGTACATTTCAAAATTACAGACAACCCTGATTTAAAATTGTCAATAGATTTAAATGGTAATGTCAACTTTGCTTCCAAATTTTCATTAAGTAAACATGACAATTTTGGAAGATGTTGCTGGTTGAATAACTGCATACATTCATGATGCTCACTACTAGTTCCTTCAGATGAAATGGAAAGAGCTCTTATTTGGTATGGACTTTGAAAGTCAGCAAGTGAATCAGGGAGTTTGAGAGAAAAGCCAATATTGTCATTATGAGAATGGGATAGTAATTGACGGTTCAATACTCTTTTGGTTGTGTCTACTATTTCAACAAGGTATTCAGCAGCATTTTCAACTGTTTCAATCTCACCAGATATGCACTTTTCAAGACAATTGTTGTAAGGATGTAAAATTACAGGAGGATGAAGATCTTGGCAATGGTTAATCTCTTTGAAAAACTCACAGTGAAGTATCTTGCCAAGAAGGGTAATTTCTGTTCTCACAAGTTCAGTACCAGTACGTAAACGGAAACGACTCATTTGTTGTTCATCTGTTGGAATGATGTCTTTATTAAACTCAGGCTGGACAGTCATTCTAACACAGGCTTTAATGGAAACCTTAATAGAGATTGCCCTTGAAACCACTTTGGAGAAATTATTGTCTTTTATAATAAGTGGGTCTTTACTAGCACGCCTCCTTATATATTTGAGCTGTAGTTCGTTTTCAGTAATTTTGCCTTTAGAAACTACAGTAGCAATGATGGTAACTATGTAATCAACTTTACCTTCTTCTTTCTCAGTGACTTCATCATCCATTTTCCAGCTTAACGAAATGTTATTGTTTGAGTCAAGTTTCATATCAAGTTCCCTTACAGTCAATAGTTCAGATACTTCTTGCTGAGCTAGGTTGCTGATTTCATCTATATGAACTAGATCTCTCATCATTTGGTCTACCTCAGGAGTGACATCATTTCCATCACAAGCAGAGCACATGTCCTTTATAAACTGCCCTATACCAATTACTGCAGCATATGGTCCAAACAATTCTGTAAATGGAGGTACTTTGTTTGAATGTTCAATTGGTTCACACTCCCATTTTCCACTCTCCTTATCAAAATACAGCTTCCCTCCAATAATGCTAGCTGCAATACCATGATCACTCTCAACTTTAATACAATTAAAAATGCACCGAAAAAAGCTCCCAATAGCTTTCCCAGCTTTTACAACTTCTCTTGCCATCATTTTAGCATCTTCAATGACAGCTTTTCCAGCATCAACGACACCTCTTACAGCACTTTTGATAATATTTCCAGGTATTTTTATAAGTTCATACCTGACCACATTCCACAGTGTTTCAAAAATTACAGCATAATTTTCTTTTGCAATTTTAAAAAGAAACTGTGACCAACTGTCTGCCAAAAACCCTGTTGGGATTCGTATGCGAATAGGAATTTCCAATGCTTCAATTTCAAATCCCAAGAACATTACCCCAAGTACAATAGTGAAGTTACATATCATCAGATATCTGTCTGGATCTGGATTCTCATCAGTACTAAATCTTACTTTAACTGTAGGAGTTGGCTTTAGACTTTTGACAAGCCTATATAAGAGTATAGCATATTTTTTAATACAACCCAGGAATTCACCAAACAATTCAAAAGGATCAAGTCCAAGTTCTAACTTTACAATTCGAAAGTCCTTTTTTCTCCATCTTACAGTAATTGATGGCTGAAAGAAGTTTACAAGACAAAGTTTTGGAGAACCTTCGAAGTAAGTTCGTCCACGGCGACCACGTTCTTTCTTCTTGATCATTGACAGTGTACCCTGCAAAAATTGCCATCCAAAGAGCTCTATACCAACTTCAAATCTGGTGCATCCTTTCTCGTGGACTATTGCTGGTCCATTTTGAAACTCAAGATCTGTAAACTTCACAAAAGCAACTTTTATTTTTTCACATGCATATCCTTTCATCCACTCTAGCTTACGCTTCTTACTAAAATGAGCATGGACTGAGAATTCTTTGTCTAAAAAGAAAATAGAAGCTGTTAAGTTAAGGTCATATCCCTCTTTATAATTTTCTCCTGAATCAGTGAAACTTTTTGAAGCAAAATAAAGTGTGCCCCCTTTCTTTAAAACAAGATCAAGTGATTCCAGATCTTCTGATTCTATGTTAACAGCTTTTAGAAGACTACATACAGATATTTCTTCAGATAATGTTATTTTCAAAAGTGTTAGTTTTGTAGCTTCAAAATGTAGTAGACAATTAAAGCAGATGTTTGCTTTTAAGTCAAGTAGTCCTGTAATTTTGACTTCTGGTTTCTTTTTTTTCTTTAAGATTCCTTCAACTTTAAGGTTTCTTACAGTTCCTTTGATCTTCTTCAATCCATGTATAGAATCACTTTCAAATCCTTTAGCTGTAAGAGTTGCTGCATCATTCTGTATATTAAGTTCTGCATCAACACAAAGTCTGCCGTTACCTACTGCTATTGAGACCTTCCCTTTTGCCAACAAATGTTGTTTCCCTTTTTCCCATGTATAGCGAAACATGAGATTGCTCACTTTAATTTCATCGTTTTCTGTCAACAACCATTCTGACAGATGGCCACAGAATATCAACTTTGGTCTTGCATTCTTCAAGTTTCCTTTGCTGATACAAACACCTATTTGTATCTCATTCAGAGATGAAGTGTCAGTGATTTCTTTCAATCCATAGAAAAAGCTTTTTTCAGAGAAGGAAAGAGCTCCCATTAGAATTACACCTGAACCTTCTATAGATGACTTCTCTAGTAAATCTAAATGAGAAGATGAATATAAATTGAGAGAAGGTAGAGATGTGTTGTCTTTATGGCTTTCTAAAGTTGCTTGAAAGATGTCGGTAATTTTATTATTCAGAGTTTTAAGTGAACTCTCAGGGAGAGAATAAACAAGAAGTTCTGCTGACTTAATTTGTATTAAGTTGTCAATTTCAGAGAACATGCCAGCATCTGACAGACTTGAGAACTTAAAATTCTTAACTTGAACAGATAAGACAAAGTTTGGATCTTTATTTATTCCCCTTTCAATGAACATATTTACTGATCCCAAGCCCTCAATACTACCATCTATCAACATACAAGGCTTTGACATGTTGAAAGCTACTTTGGCTGATGTTAGGGATAACGTACGTATGTTGGTAGGTGCAAGATCAGTAAACTCAGTGTTACTTTTTTGGCCAAATTTTGCAGCACTGGAAAGAGGTAGATTAGATTTTAGTGTTCCAATAATAACACTTTCTTCTGAAATGTACATTGCACCCTTTATCTCAAAGCTATTGAAGGAAACTGAACAACTTAAGTAAAGGGACTGATAATCTTTTCCCCATATGTACTGGGCAACAGCTTTGTTGATGTGGATGTCTTCAGCAAGAGAAAAGTCAGCAACATCACCATATAATTCAAGTTTTGGTGTTTTTTTGTTTTTCTCTTTGGAGACAGTAATTCCAAATTTTATGTCAATCAATGGAGTCCCTGTTATCTTTTGTAATTTACTAAGAGGACTACCTTTCATAATATCAATGTGACAAAATAAAATAAAACCAAATGAATCTGAAGGAAGTGAAACTTTGGCGTCTGCAAAAGTATTTAAGGATGGAAGGTTTGATAAATCAGGGAAAGAATTTGAAATTTGTTTGATAACACCCTTAGCAGATGAGTTCTGTAAGCAATACATTAACATTTCTGCAGATTTTATTTTTAGAAAATTGTCTACTTGTGTAAGAGTGTCACTTAGACTTGAAAATTGAAATCCTTTATCAAGTGACATAGACAATGCAAACCCTTTTCTATTAAGGTCAATGAACAAACCACCACTTCCTAAATTAGTAACACAACCTTCCACAAATACAGTAGACTTTGTTGTGTTCATCAGAACTGAAGCAGACTCAAATGAAAATCCACCTTTATCAAACAAATTAAATGCATCTTTATCAATGAGAGCATCAGTTACGGTAGTCAAATTAACATGTGAAGTGATATGACCATTAAAGAAAGAATCACACTCACTGTCAGATAGTAACATTGTTCCTTCTGCAGTCACTCCAATCTCTTCAAAGGACACACTAAAGTAGAGATTTAAGGTAACATCTGACTCTTTTTGGCTGTAGTTGAATATGGCCTTTTCAACAGTAATTGAACCAAGGGACAGATCCAAGACTTCACCACAGATTTCCATAGTTATCTCTTTTTCACCACTACTCACCCACATACCAACATCAATGGTGTCACTAGACTGACTAACATCAGACAGTCGTTTCAGGAGGCCACTTTCAGTCTTCAGCAGGACTTCACCAATGAATAGGAGGCCAGAACATTCTTTCGAAACATCAGTTGTCATATGTTTTGGCATTGTAAGACCTAAGAAGGCCCTCAAAGACACAACTTGCCTGTCTTTGCTAACAGAATGAGACTTGTGTGTTTCTATTGCACTAGAGAAGAGATTGGTCAGTATTTCCTCAATTTGGTTGAAGGAAGTGTTTGGAAGAGAGAATGCTAGGAGATGAGCATACTTTATATCTAAAAGCTTGTCGATTTCTGAGAGATTATTAGAGAGGTGTTCAAATAGAAAATTCTCCTCGAGTTGAATTGAAATTGCATATCCTGCTTTGCTTTTGTCTCCTCTCTCATAGAAGAGATTTCCCAATCCTAGATTGGAGATTTTGCCTTCCACCAACAAACATTCTTTTGTAATGTTAAATGCCATTGATACTTCCAAGGCTGCCCCAAAGGACATGCTGTGTTGAGGAGTGAGTTTTACCAACTCCTGATGTGAAATTGTGCCAACAATGCTAGAGAGATTAAGATCAGTTGAAAGCTTCCCAATCATAATAGAGTCTTGATCTTTGTCCTCACACAGTGACATTGTTCCTTCTCCAGTCACTCCAATCTCTTCAAAGGTCACACTAAAGTAAAGATTTAAGTAAGTACCCAACTCTTTTTGGCTGTAGTTGAATGCGGCCTTTTCTACAGTAAATGAGCCAAGGGACAGGTGTGATACTTCACCACAGATTTCTATAGTTGTCTCTTTTTCACCACTACTCACCCACATACAAACATCAATGGTATCACTAGACTGACTAATGTCAGACAGTCGTTTCAGGAGGCCACTTTCAGTCTTCAACAGGACTTTACCAATGAATAGGAGGCCAGAACATTCTTTTGAAACATCAGTTGTCATATTTTCCGGTACTTTTAGACCTGAGAAGGCCTTCAAAGACACAAGTTGCTTGTCTTTGCTAACAAAGTGAGACTTGTGTGTTTCTATTGCACTAGAGAAGAGATTGGTCAGTGTTTCCTCGATTTGGCAGAAAGAATTGTTTGGAAGAGAGAATACTAGGAGACGAGCATACTTTATATCTAAAACCTTGTCGATTTCTGAGAGATTATCAGAGAGGTGTTCAAATAGAAAACTCTCCTCAAGTTGAACTGAAAGTGCATATCCTCCCTTGCTTTTGTCTCCTCTCTCATAGAAGAGACTTCCTGATCCTAGATTGGAGGTTTTGCCTTCCACCAACAAACATTCTTTTGTAATGTTAAATGCCATTGATACTTCCAAGGCTGTCCCAAAGGACATGCTGTGTTCAGGAGTGGGTTTTACCAGCTCCTGATGTGAAATTGTGCCAACAATGCTAGAGAGATTAAGATCAGTTGAAAGTTTCCCAATGATAATGGAGTCTTGGTCTTTGTCCTCATATAGTGACATTGTTCCTTCTGCAGTCACTCCAATCTCTTCAAATGTCACACTAAAGTAGAGATTTAAGGAAGTACCTGACTCTTTTTTGCTGTAGTTGAATATAGCCTTTTCCACAGTAAATGAGCCAATGGACAGCTCTGAGACTTCACCACAGATTTCCAAAGTTGTCTCTCTTTCATCATTACTCACCCACATACCAACATCAATGGTGTCACTAGACTGACTAACATCAGACAGTCGTTTCAGGAGGCCACTTTCAGTCTTCAGCAGGACTTCACCAATGAATAGGAGGCCAGAACATTCTTTCGAAACATCAGTTGTCATATGTTTTGGCATTGTAAGACCTGAGAAGGCCCTCAAAGACACAACTTGCCTGTCTTTGCTAACAGAATGAGACTTGTGTGTTTCTATTGCACTAGAGAAGAGATTGGTCAGTATTTCCTCGATTTGGTGGAAGGAAGTGTTTGGAAGAGAGAATACTAGGAGACGAGCATACTTTATATCTAAAAGCTTGTCGATTTCTGAGAGATTATTAGAGAGGTGTTCAAATAGAAAATTCTCCTCGAGTTGAATTGAAAGTGCATATCCTGCTTTGCTTTTGTCTCCTCTCTCATAGAAGAGATTTCCCAATCCTAGATTGGAGATTTTGCCTTCCACCAACAAACATTCTTTTGTAATGTTAAATGCCATTGATACTTCCAAGGCTGCCCCAAAGGACATACTGTGTTCAGGAGTGGGTTTTACCAGCTCCTGATGTGAAATTGTGCCAACAATGCTAGAAAGATTAAGATCAGACGAAAGCTTCCCAATGATAATGGAGTCTTGGTCTTTGTCCTCACACAGTGACATTGTTCCTTCTGCAGTCACTCCGATCTCTTCAAAGGACACACTAAAGTAGAGATTTAAGGAAGTATCTGACTCTTTTTGGCTGTAGTTGAATGTAGCCTTTTCAACAGTAAATGAGCTGAGAGACAGCTCTGAGACTTTGCCACAGATTTCAATAGTTGTCGTTTTTTCACCATTACTCACCCACATACCAACATCAATGGTATCGCTAGACTGACTAACATCAGACAGTCGTTTCAGGAGGCCACTTTCAGTCTTCAGCAGGACTTTACCAATAAATAGGAGGCCAGAACATTCTTTTGAAACATCAATTGTCATATATTCTGGTGCCTTTGTACTTGAGAAGGCTTTTAAAGACACAATCTGCTTGTCTTCACTAACAGAGTGAAATTTGTGTGCTTCTAAAGCACTTGAAAATAGATTAGTAAGCATTTCTTCAATGTGGTCGAATGAGTTGTTTGGAAGAGAGAATGCTAGGAGATGAGCACACTTGATATCTATGAGCTTGTCAATTCTTGAGAGGTTTTCAGATAAGTGTTGAAACTGAAAAGAATCCTTAAGTTGAACTGAAAGAGCGTATCCTGCCTTGTTTTCACCTTCTACCTGATAGAAGAGACTTCCCAATCCTAGATTGGAGATTTCCCCCTCCATCAACAAACATTGTTTTGTGATGTTAAATGCCATTGAGACTTCCAAAGCTTTCCCAAAGAACATGCTGTGTGAGGATGTGGGTTTTACCAGCTCCTGA
Source organism: Xestospongia bergquistia (assembly GCA_963965975.1). NCBI lineage: Eukaryota > Metazoa > Porifera > Demospongiae > Haplosclerida > Petrosiidae > Xestospongia > Xestospongia bergquistia. The sequence continues at coordinate 1,826,443 of OZ014425.1, forward strand.
TGTGAAATGGTGCCAACAATACTAGTTAGATTAAGATCTGATGAAAGCCTCCCAATGATAACAGAGTCAACATGTTTGTTTTCAGATAATAACATTGTTCCTAACGCAGTCATTTGATTTTCTGGATATGAAATTTTGCAATGCAAGATAGGAGGTGTGACTGGGTTTATTTTTATCAATACATCTTCTATTCTTATTTTGCTATTAAAGGTTTTTGTGGTTTGCACTCTAAACTGTACATTACCATCATTAAAAAATTTGAGGGACTTATAAGAGATGGGTGTAGTGATACACATTATATCTTTGTTGTTATCTTTGTATTTTATAAGAGAAAACATGGTTTTGATGTTTTCTTTTGTCATAAGGGACAAACACTCTACTTTCAAATTTAAAGCACTGTTATAAGTTACCTTAATTCTATTTCTTTTCCATTTTTTGATCACTTCATGTGTCTGCTCCTGGATTTCATCCAGTATAGCTACTTGGAACAATTCTGCAAATTTAATTGGTTGTTCACCACAATTAAAAATGCTATTCAGTGTATTAAGTAATGTCACACTACTACTCATGCAGACAACAGAATGAAGGAAATACTGTTCTTTCTGGAAGTGCATCCTTAATTTTTCTGACAGGCTTTCTTTACCACAAGAGCTGGTTGAAATGAATATGATATATTGTGAATCTGTAAACAAAATAAATACAAAGATTCTTACATGTTATTTTAGATAAGCTCTTATTATTATAACTACATGTATAGAAGACACCAATGATAAGCATCAATGATAAATAGTACATACAGTCATACATGTATATTATATGTATTGTCTAATATCTAATATTGCAAAAAGTTAGAAAATGTCACAAGAAGACAATGTGGTCCTGTTCTAATTTGGTATGAGTTTTCCCAGAAGGAGTGTTTAAATTATCTCCTACACACAGGAAAGATAATTTAGAACAGATAGTTCTTTTGCTTAAACTATTTGTTTTATTCATTTGTCCATAGCACAATCAAAAAATACTTAGGATATCATAAATTGTATGATTTTTATAAAACTCTAGCTTAAATATATTATATGAATGTTAACATGATATGGATGTGCACTTGGTTAGCATATGCTATTTATCCTGTGCTTAATGAAACAATTTTTATAAAAAAGTATATATTGTCTTTCTTCAATTAAATGCCAACTTTAATTAACACCTTAAATGCCTGCCTTGATTAAATACTGGGAACAATCACTTTTCTTGAGTAAATAAACATCTGACTAAATATTGCTAGAATGGTGGAGTTCCTGTTAAAATGTGTGTGTAATAGGGTAGACTTTAGTGTTATTAAAAGCTTGAAATTCAAGAAAATAGTTGACCTAGCATATAACCACAACCATGTATTTAAGCTAATCAGACAAGACTTCATTTGAAGTAGCTGGGTCTTGTTGTATCATGCTTTGAAAGTGTATCAAATATCAATGCATCTATGATTAGTAAGTGCTTTAACTATTATACCCTGAAAAGCTTTAAAATGCTAAAGAAATTTTGAATTTTATTATAAAGTAGCTAAATTGTACACGTGATGGAAAAGAACAACAGTTAACATTTTGCTGGTAAAGGGTTAATAAATAAACAGCTACCTTGTTTTAACACTGGTCAAAAATGATTCGAATTAAATAAATGCTGGTGCAATTAATTGAGGAAATACAGTATTATTGTTGAAGTATAATTATTGTTCCTTGGAGGTAATTATTGTATTGTTGTGTGGAACTATTTGAGGGTGACAAAAAAATTAACTCACACACATTAATTGCTGATGCATATAACAATCACAAAATTTAGTTTAATTTATCGCATGTACTATTGTGTTGAGTGTTATTATTCAGAGCTATAGCATTCTCTATAGTCTCTTTAAACTCTCTAGTTTTTAATATTACATAATTTATGGCATCAAAAATTCTTTGGAATAACATGGTTTATGTGCAAGACAGAGAAAAGAAACAACTGTTGTTAGTTTGAGTGAACTGCTTCAAATGTTATTATATCAAGTTTTAAGATTTTCCACAATCATTAGTAACTAAGCACATTATAGTTAGATCTACCATTATGACATTTCATGTCAACTTCAATTATTTGCTTTTGACTTAAGCTATCATGATGACAATATATTGCTTGATAATAGGCATCAAGATATATATTGACTGTATTATTGTTGAACATAATTTACTATAAAACTTGAAAGTATCAAGAATTACCTCCAAGGATAGTATCAAGAATTCGAGACCACACTTTCTATGCTGTATCAAGTTGATACAGCATAGAAAGTGTGCATGGTCTCAAAGCAATGCACTTATCACTTCTTTCTTTGTCTCAATGTAAAAGCTATCTTAAGGTCAATGTCAATTCTAAAGCACATTTAAAATGAGATGTGGTGCCATTAGCATTTGTACTTTAAATATAAAACTAATGCACAAGAGGCATGATTGAGAATGAGATGCTACATCAACTACTTGACCATACCTCTTGTCTATTAATTCCACAAACAAAACACACTTGAACTTCACTTCATCTATTACATATGATCATTACCTTTATCCTGATATTTCATTTCAAGAAGTATAGCATCATTATCAGAAGCATCCATCAAATGAAAAAAAATCTAAAATTATAATCAACAATATATATATTAAAGGATGTCTATAGTTACCTCTTCTGGCTGTGGAAATGTATCTTCAGTAAGTAACAACACTATTACTAATATTGGTAAACAGACCAGGACACCATACCTATACAAATATTATGTATACATACTGATATATATGTTGCTTGACACGACATAACAAATCCCTTAATTTGAAAGAGTCTGACTAGGCTAATATTACCAATTTCAAAATAAAGCCTGACAAACTAATGCAACACAAACATGGTGAGTTTGAAGTAAGAAATATATACAAAAGTAATATCATGCAACCAACTGGCCATGACTATATGTAAAGATATGTTAATTAAACAAAACCTGGATATTTCAAACCAAAATCACAAGTATCAGCATTGATAACTAAAATGCTTTAATTGAGCCTTATTGAGAGAATGCAGTACTTACTGATACACTTGTCTTAATTTACATTGTATCAATGTACTGATCCTTATACAAGCTCAGAATAAAAATAGATATTAAACTATTGTGATTTATCAGTCTACTTCCTGATTAATTGTCTCTCTTAAGCTTAAATTGATGGCACATGATACTCCACAGCAATGCACAAGGACAACCTACTAATATTTAACTTGTACTAAAAGTTATATATACTCCCTCATTTTTGAGGTTTGGTAATTAAGTTAATTGTTTCAACTCTATCATGTAGTATCATGTAACTATCCTCGTACCCAGGCTTTCGCGAATGCCTGGGTACGAGGCTATATGTAAACGTGGGATAGACATCACTATCGCGTTGTTGTAGCTTATGAATACTCGGTGATAGAGTATGAGCACCTTCCAAATTTGGCAGTACAGTTAGTTTAGCTTCTGATTCGCAATTGTGAGCTAAAACACAACCAAGGATAAGCAAAGTGTTTGCCATATATACGAATAGAAATCTGCTACAGGTTCACAATCAGCTAATGAGTAAAGGTGATCAGAACACGGACGCTCTGCTTTTAGAGAAGGTTCTCAGTTTGTCCAGTTACTTCAGCGTAGAAAATACTGCGCTATATATATATGTATAGAATAAGTTACAACTTACCAACTCCAAAATTGGATGTTAAGCAGCATGATGACATAGGCCATCATAAATATAAGAGTTGAACCTTTGGCCATGGTCAGGTTATGTAAACATCACGTTCTATGCTTGAAACTAAATTAAATGTAAAAACGTTTTCATTGAGCCGTGCATGGAATTATAATAAAATTTAATGACGGCCTTTTACGTAGCAACGACCTCCCACGTACCTCGAGTAATTATTGTCTTGAAATGTCTCTCAATTTAACTAATTATTATTTTCCATTTATACTTAAAAAGGGAAAAATATACATGTATCTTGTATCTTCTGCATTCATTCAGGTTCACTTATAATTATTAATTTAATTATAATATATATACACATATATATGTGTGTGTGTGTATGTATGTATGTATGTATGTACATGTATGTAGTGTTGAAGAATGTCATGTTCAATGACAAATTGCCAACTGCAGATTTGTCTTTTCATATGCTAGATGAACAACAATGCACTTACATAAGTAATGGTAAAATATGATTTTGCGAAGTACATATGCATTCCATGTTACAATGATATCTATGCTAGAGCTTTCAAAGCATATATTTTGTGAAGTTCATTCACTCTCTTTCAATAGCCCACAAATAATGTATGATATAACTGTATTTTATAGTATATTCAGTTGCCAAATATTACTCATTGAAAGACGTTTTTTAATTTCTTCAAGTTATGGTCTCTTAAGTTGTTGATAGATTCACAACCTTTGTCTATCTCTCTATCTGAATATCAACTAGCTAGTATTGCTTCTCAGTTGTGTTTATGTTTTCTCTCTAACAATCATAATATTAGCCCTTCTCTTCGATTATGTAGAAAATGTACACTTACATTATGAATCTAAACAGGATGTTATTTTATTGCTAAACATTTCATATTAGTGAGTGGAGCATTCCCAGGGAAACTCCCTTGTGTTTCCCCCTAAAGTGATCACTTCATGAAGTGAATGTGATCGACTTACTTGTTGATATAACTACAGCCAATACTCTCTGTCATAATACCATATTCAGTCAGTTTATGCTTATGATAAAGAAATAATAGGCAAATTACTTTCTTCAATTTTAATCCTATCTTTACCACAAATTACATTATGTACTTTGTAATCTCTTAGTAAATAACCATAACAAATACGATTGTAGGAAAAATAATGTTTAATTTCCATTGATGTTACATCATTTTATCATTATTATTACAATCATTGGATTAGTGTAAGTTAATAACCAACATAAAACCAATCGTCTGAAAAACAAGTTATTTTCTACATTGATTCTAGTAAAAAGTGGTAAAATACCATCAAAGACACAACACTACTACATTAACTGGTAATTTTTAACAAGTGGAAATACTACAACTAACATCCATTTTCCAAACATTTTAAAGTGAAAATTTTCCCTGTGCTTATATATTATGTCAGAATCAAAAACAAGGTGCCTGTGGGGGCTTTTGCTCATATGGTTCATCCTGATACAATATTGTCTAAAATATGGCATATAAAGTTAGCATAGTTAGGTATAGTTATACTTGAGATCAGTATGTATAAGTACACTTTTTCTGCCACTCATCTTGTATATATAATTTATAATACAGTGTTAGATAAACAACTAGCCTTTTACTCTACCATTGGTCTAAGTAGTATAAACATGGTTTGCTGAGTCATCAATATGGTGAGCCAGTAGTACTAGAAAAAGTCCCCTCTTCTTTTACCACTTACCTACTTGTATTTGTGGTTCTAGGTAAAGCTGTACATTTCAAATTTAAGCCATTAATATCTAGCCTAATTGCGCACATTTTAAAGCATCAATAAATTGTGACATGTGATATTATAAAACTCCACAAGTGCACAAAGAAATTCAAGATTTCAAGTCGATATTAGCAACATGAAGGCTACACCATAATACTCAGAAACATGTACATTGATCATCCATTAGCAAGTGGCCATTTCTATCATTCACTCTTGAGTTCACTTCTACCTTTGTACACTGCTTACTGTTGTACTCATCAATAGCAATGACATGAATGACATAAAAGAAAATTAATTTCTAATTTTGGTCTATTTGAAGTTTATGTCCATAGTAATAAGCAATATAAGGCACTGGATTTATATAAATTTTGGCAAAATGTAGTCATTGTATATTTAATTCAAAAAAAAACAATGTAGTTTAATGGGAACTTTATACTATATATACACTAGACCCTAAACCTTAAACATCAGAATCTAAATGTACTAATTTCACATTATAGTATTGTGTTTCATTACTGGCACTTCTTATAATAATAGGCTGTATAATAAAAAGTAATAACGCACTTACTTTTTTAAGTAACAATGTTTCCACATTAACTGAGTCCTTGATTTGGAAATGGAGTCATTATCTTGTACTCATAGTCCACTGGCTTTGTGTTTGCAACAGAAATAAATTAATGTTGATAAACTTAATACTGAGTCCTAATGATACATCAATAATATATAAGTCTATTAGTGTATAATATTATATTACAGAATTAAATATAGATTTGTCTGTTACCACTTAATATCATTCCAGCTCAATAAATTTAATATAGCTTTATTGAAGGGACTATATATATGTTTCAATTTCTTACGATCTTCATCTTGCAATCTCTGATGGGGGATGATTGAGGAAGCCCCCTTATTGAAAACAAATGAAGTCACTAATTGTCTTTGATCATCACTTAATGGAGAAAGTCCTAAAAACTGGTAGACTTGCCTCAAAATGAAACTAGTATTAATATAGAATTCCTCGCTATTCAAAATTAAAATATTCTCAGCTGGATAATTACAGAGCCAGTTCATTACATGTACATAATACAATCCTTCATAAATCATATTACGAGAGGGGCTGTACATACAACAAAATTTATACCACTGTGCCAGATCCATTCCAGTCGGTGAGTTCATGTGAATTCCTTTGACCAATAGAGATTTATAAAAAGAGCTTAGCTCCATATTGATGACCGTAGAGAGAGCTGTATTGTTGGTGTATTCTTTAGTACCAAGTTTTGTTCTCATAAGAAAGTTTGATTTGTAGCGATCAATAGGATTGCGCAGAAGTAATAATATTTTTGAAAAATTACCACATGATTCATATATTCGTTTTGGTGCTTCACAGTTCACAAAATTACCTACGCTTGCATCACCAGTCATGATAGATTGCTTTGGAAATCGTGACTTGTATAATTCCCAACTCTCCGTTGAATAACGAGCAGAAAAGTGAAATGTTTCTCCAGCTTTAGGTCCATTTTCAAGGCGAATACCCTCAAAGTCTGGATGGTGTGAGAGATATTGATATAATGAGGTTGTTCCTGCTTTACGAGCACCAATAATGAACACAGCAGGACAAGAAGTGTGTAAGGGTTTTGTTTTTGATGGCACAACTGATTGAGATGGGCAGGAAGTAAGATCAAAGGTCAACTCACTACCAATACGGGTGTGGGAATGTTGAGAATGGGTGGGGTCAAGAGTGGATGTTCCAGGTGGTATAAAGTCTCCAATAATCTCCAGTTTGTTAATCTGCACTCTACTATAGTGAATTTTGTTCACAGTAGGAGTGTTACTACAATGACAATGACAATTCTGTAAAGGAAAGGCAATCCTATAGATCACACCTAATGCATTCAGACACAAGAGGAAGGTCACTAAGACAAATGCCAAGTCACTGATCTTCATACCTTGTACAACTTTTTTGTAGCCCACTTTTTAGTGTGTCACATATAGGGGGTGTAACTGAGTCAGTAATTAATTATAAAATTGCCTATTTTATGTGATTAATGGAGGACCACACCCTTAGATCATTGGCACAAAAGAACAATAAAGGACTGCAATATTGACACATTTAGTAGTATGGAAATATGATGGATGTAGTATTTGTATTACATCCAAAAATAATAAATATTGTAGTTACATGTACATGTAACTACAATATTATTTACATGTACATGTAAATCTATGTATTGCTAATTGTATGACATCCTGATATGCTAAGAGACTATTGTCTCCATAATTAGTAAGAGTTCATATTGACATGCAAGCAAAAAATGGGTTCTTCAAGTGTTAAATTTATTAACAGTCTAGTATTGTAAAACCAAAAATAATATTATAATCTATAGTCATTTGGTTCATAATATTAAATTTACTTTAAGGGAAAGACTAACTGGTCTATAAATATATTCGCCTAGTGAGAGGGGTGTGGGTGGAGACAGGAGATGAACTGGTACTGTGATGAGATGATGAAAGATTAGGAGAAGGAGTTTCAGAAGTGGGAAAGTCCTCTTCAATATCACTGTCTAACTACTCTTCATAAAAGAAAGCAAATTCATCTTCATGGATATCACGTTCACATTCTGTAACATGATCTTTGCCTGAGAGAAAGTCTAAAAATCTAAGATCAAGAACAAATCAACTTTTGTTTATATTTACATTCTCACTTTTCTTGATTATATAATTTATCAAGTTTTTTGTCCCAAAATTTGTTACTTTGTTGACAGTACATTCTCAACTCTTGTAATGCCTTGTCTGTCTCAACTCGACCTTGTTCCTCATATTCCTCTAGAGTCAAATACTTCGGCCTTTTTTTAAAGAAACGAAGAAGAGAACACAAACAAAAGAATATCGAAAAAAATCTACACAACAACAAATATCATACAATAGCAACAAACTATATATAACTCACAAAGAAAATAACATATTGATCATCCATGATGGCATATTGTACCAAATCACTACCATTGTTACCATGGTAACACCAACACCCCACAACTGGTGAAACGACAAGTATATTAACACCAGTCCTATTAACTGAAGAAACCACTGAATTAAATGGAGAGTGTGAACATGTGGTGGACCAATACGATACAAGACTGCAAAACTAATAAGTCCAGCTACAGTTACATAAACAAGTACATAGGCCCAGTTCTTTTGTAAAAATCCAATCCCTTGAGAGTATATCCAATGAACAACATATCCAGCAAAGGAATACCCCCCAACTAATAAACACAGGCCAAGCAGGTTCGTTTTGGGAACAAATTTACTGAATACATACAGGAGAATTAGAAGTGATGCCACAATGCCAATAGCAATACCACCAGAATAATAAAAGGTCACATTCCTGTGTCAAGAAAATAGGCATAAACAGTAGTAGTATTGGAATGGAATTGTGAGTATGTGTATGTGAATTTACTTTGTGAGATAAGGTGCAATCTTGAAGATGAGTAGTCCAAAAAGCAATAAAACAGGATAGCCAGTCATTATCTCTGCAATGATATTATAATGTATTGTATTTGAATATGATGGTTGTGTGTAAGTCTCATATCATTTCATCTAATCCTTTTTCGTCTAAAAACATGTATTACTGTCCCATTTTGTCTAATAGGCCTAACATAATTGAATTCACGCTAGTGAAGGTATATTGTGTAACAAGCTAAAAGTTTTTGAACTTAACTTCATACAAGATGTAGTAGACTTTGGAGTACTTATAGTCAAGAGGGTCCTCATACTAATAATAATGCTGAAGGATGGCACAGCAAAATAAAGAAGGTCATTCTAATATTTACAAAGCAGTCACATTTTTCAAGTCAACAAAAGCAGCAGAAGTCAGTTTAATGCAATTACTTGCAGGTGGGCTTCCAGACTGAACTTCTCAGGAGATAGGTTTCATCACAATTTGTATTAATTTTAAACTTCATTGAAACCTGGATCATTTCAATTTTAGATGAAATGTGACAACAATACATTTTGTTAGACAAAATGGGATTAGATGAAATGGCTAAAAACCTGTATGTATATGTGTAAATCACACATACACAGACACACATAGACATATACACATAGATACAGACAGACACACATAGACATCCATTTTCAAGGTGAATACCCTCAAAGTCTGGATGGTGTGAGAAGTATTGATATAATGAGGTTGTCCCTGCTTTATGAGCACCAATAAATGAACACAGCAGGTCAAGAAGTGTGTAAGGGTTTTGTTTTTGATGGCAAAACTGATTGAGATAGGCAGGAAGTAAGATCAAAGGTCAACTCACTACCAATACGAGTGTGGGAATGTTGAGAATGGGTGGGGTCAAGAGTGGATGTTCCAGGTGGTATAAAGTCTCCAATAATCTCCAGTTTGTTAATCTTCACTCTACTATAGTGAATTTTGTTCACAGTAGGAGTGTTACTACAATGACAATGACAATTCTGTAAAGGAAAGGCAATCCTATAGATCACACCTGATGCATTCAGACACAAGAGGAAGGTCACTAAGACAAGTGCCAAGTCACTGATCTTCATACCTTGTACAACTTTTTGTAGCCCACTTTTTAGTGTGTCACATATAGGGGGTGTAACTGAGTCAGTAATTAATTATAAATCGACTATTTTATGTGATTATTGGAGGGACCACACCTTAGATCATAGGCACAAAAAGGACTGGAATATTGATAGTACAGAATATGATGGATGTAGTCTTTGTGTTAGATCCAAAAATAATATCGTAGTTACATGTACATGTAAATCTATGTATTGCTAATTGTATGATATCCTGCTATGCTAAGAGACTATTGTCTCCATAATTAGTAAGAGTTCATATTGACATGCAAGCAAAAAATGGGTTCTTCAAGTGTTAAATTTATTAACAGTCTAGTATTGTAAAACCAAAAATAATATTATAATACAATCTATAGTCATTTGGTTCATAATATTAAATTTACTTTAAGGGAAAGACTAACTGGTCTATAAATATCTTCGCCTAGCGAGAGGGGTGTGGGTGGAGCCAGGAGATGAACTGGTACTGTGATGAGATGATGAAAGATTAGGAGAAGGAGTCTCAGAAGTGGGGAAGTCCTCTTCAATATCACTGTCTGATGACTCTTCATAAGAGAAAGCAAATTCATCTTCATGGATATCACGTTCACATTCTGTAACATGATCTTTGCCTGAGAGAAAGTCTAAAAATCTAAGATCAAGAACAAATCAACTTTTGTTTATATTTTACATTCTCACTTTTCTTGATTATATAATTTATCAAGTTTTTTGTCCCAAAATTCGTTACTTTGTCGACAGTACACTCTCAACTCTTGTAATGCCTTGTCTGTCTCAACTAGACCTTGTTCCTCATACTCCTCTAGAGTCAAATACTTTGGCCCTTTTTTAAAGAAACGAAGAAGAGGACGCAAACAAAAGAATATCGAAAAAAATCTACACAACAACAAATATCATACAATAGCAACAAACTATATATAACTCACAAAGAAAATAACATATTGATCATCCATGATGGCATATTGTACCAAATCACTACCATTGTTACCATGGTAACACCAACACCCCACAACTGGTGAAACGACAAGTATATTAACACCAGTCCTATTAACTGAAGAAACCACTGAATTAAATGGAGAGTGCGAACATGTGCTGGACCAATACGATACAAGACTGCAAAACTAATAAGTCCAGCTACAGTTACATAAACAAGTACATAGGCCCAGTTCTCCTGTAAAAATCCAATCCCTTGAGAGTATATCCAATGAACAACATATCCAGCAAAGGAATACCCCCCAGCTAATAAACCCAGACCAAGCAGGTTCTTTTTGGGAACAAATTTACTGAATACATACAGGAGAATTAGAAGTGATGCCACAATGCCAATAGCAATACCACCAGAATAATAAAAGGTCACATTCCTGTGTCAAGAAAATAGGCATGAACAGTAGTAGTATTGGAATGGAATTGTGAGTATGTGTATGTGAATTTACTTTGTGAGATAAGGTGCAATCTTGAAGATGAGTAGTCCAAAAAGCAATAAAACAGGATAGCCAGTCATTATCTCTGCAATGATATTATAATGTATTGTATTTGAATATGATGGTTCTGTGTAAGTCTCATATCATTTCATCTAATCTTTTTTCGTCTAAAAACATGTATTACTGTCCCATTTTGTCTAATAGGCCTAATGTAATTGAATTCACGCTAGTGAAGGTATATTGAGTAACAAGCTAAAAGTTTTTGAACTTAACTTCATACAAGATGTAGTAGACGTTGGAGTATTTATAGTCAAGAGGGTCCTCATACTAATAATAATGCTGAAGGATGGCACAGCAAAATAAAGAAGGTCATTCTAATATTTACAAAGCAGTCACATTTTTCAAGTCAACAAAAGCAGCAGAAGTCAGTTTAATGCAATTACTTGCAGGTAGGCTTCCAAACCGAACTTCTCAGGATATAGGTTTCATCACAATTTGTATTAATTTCAAACTTCATTGAAACCTGGATCATTTCAATTTTAGATGAAATGTGACAACAATACATTTTGTTAGACAAAATGGGATTAGATGAAATGGCTATAAACCTATATGTATAATGTATATGTGTAAATCACACATACACAGACACACATAGACATATACACATAGATACAGACAGACACACATAGACATATACACATGGATACAGACAGGCACAGACACAGATACACATAGACACACACATACAGACACATAGATATAGACACAGATATAGACACAAACAAAGCTATCAATACCTATATCATATATAGTACTAACTTTTTGTGAAAGTAACATGTATAAGAGATTTTATTTCATTTCCCTTCAGTAATTTTACACCCAGACAGTTCACTTTAAAAGGAAAGAGTTCAGTTTCTGTTACATTAGTCTCAGCAGATCCCAACCAAAAACCTCCAGACTCCTTGTCTTTCTCTGTTTTTATAGACAACGTTGAATTGCCAAATATTAAGGTGCTTTCCTTGGAGGTTTTGGTAGCTATAGAAACATAATAGTGATGCCAGATATGGAGCAACCCTTGAAGTGAACCAGAATTAATTGGTCGAAGGCAAAAGGTCTTCACTTCATTTCCAGAGATAGAAAATGTTTCAATGACCTGTAATACACATGAGAGACATTTACAAAATGAATAACAATAACATTAGCTTATAATATAAAAAGTATCATAAATGATATAATCATTCACACTCAGTGGATCTGGTTAGAATATAATGTAGTTTGTCTAACCCTCTAAAGACTTACAACCACATTCTAAAACCTCTTGGTAAGTGATTGAAATTTACTACAAACTGGTATTTCAAAAATGGCTCTCCTGAATTCTGCATGCATGCAAACCTCAGTTTTTGACAATTATTATTATTATTACTTTTAGTATCTATGTACAATTTTAAGACACTAAATATTTGACTTACAAGTCTCATTGTTTTATCTATACCACTGTTTTAAAAGAACAAATGCAACCCTGAACATAAGTAGCTATAAAACTTGGATTACATTGCACTCTATAATTCAGATTGCTACATTATAGGATTGAGCAGTATAGCCGGACCCACTTTTCCTGTCAAGTGGAGCCAGAGACTAGTATTGCAAGGCCAGTCCCTTGTTAAATTGTCTCATGAGACTAGGTGGAGACAACACTAACGTGACTATAAATACTCCATATATTAATCTATACACTGAAGGCTATAATATATGTTTTAGTGTTATCAATGGGGAAAGTACCTAAAATACAGCTGCAGTGTGTTATTTCTATTTGTATACTTGGTTAACTGTTTCTATTTAACATGCCAAACACAATATAATGTACAATGAAATGACCTTGTCAACTTTCCTCAGATCTATCTCAATACCTACAGAAGATAATCAAATCTTGTGTCTTCCTGCAAATGGTAACTCACAATCTTTAGCAGGACATATATCATTCCATCTTTTTATACTGTCTGAAGTCCACCTATATTGTTTGTTAGCGCCAGCATAAAAGTACAGACTCAGCAAGATCAAATAGACTGGAGCCATAAATTCAAAAAGTTAAAAGTATGGGGAAAACGGGCGTGGCGATAATAAACCACACCCACCATTGATTATTGTTGAAAAAAAGAATGAAAATAGAATAAAATTATGATCGAGGTTCTGAACCGTATGCACTTGTATAAGGAATATTAGATGGTATTTTAAGAATGAGTTGATATGTCCCTTGCTCCTCTAATAAAAGAAAATAGATTACAATTCTACATGATTACTACAATACTGACCTTTCACTGGTTGTACAATAAAACATTGTTCATCATACATATTTTGAACAGACTAGACAATAAAAATTAGCTACATCAAAGCAAGTTAATTATATGAATGCCATACCAAATCATCCACATTGACTAACATGCCATAAGTATGCTGCAAATGAAGAGCTGTTACATGAGATGGAGGAATAGATAGTTTGGAAGCTAGTAATTGTTTAAAGTGATTGGCTGTTAAAGTCTCCAGAAATATAGCATGATATGCTATTAAAGAATGTTGATAGAGAAGAGAATACTAATTAAAATGTCCATGCTAATAACATACATATTGAAACATAACATCTCAATTGTTAAGTTTTAAAGTGCAATATCTGTTCAATTAAAATTCTCAGTACTATATATCTCTTATGTCATTCTTATGTATTCCCATTAATCCTCATTAAATAGGTGAATTTTTCCATCATAAAGGCATCCTAAATTGACCTATACATTAATGATATAGATATTGAATATTATTTCCAGATATTCGGCTGCATGGTTATCAAATCAAATTAACAATGTAATAATTCTAATAATTGTCTTACCTGCACCTTCTTCTAATGATATGTAAATAGTTTTTACAGATCTAATAAGAGAAAATGATTAATCTAATAAGAAAATTTGATTAAGCCTTTTATATATACGTTAATACTGTAACAGTTAAATAACTAAAAATTATTATAATTATAGTATATATATTATTAATATAATTTAATATAATATAATTTATTTGTATGTATAGTTGTAGTTAAGATTAGTATAAATTTTGCAGATGTCAGTAACAGTGACTCAATTGATTCAATTGTGTATAGTTTAATGCTAGAAGTTCAGGAAATACAAAACAGTCTCCAAAAATAAATTACTATTACACAAAATTTGTACATTTGTCAAAAATTTTAAATGAACTATGATATACACATGTTGTTCCATAAATTACTGACATATTAGTAAATTAGTTGTTATTGCAGTAATATGATAGTATAATATTAAGTCAATTATATTACCATATATTACATATACCTTGTATGTATAGCATTATACAGTCTTATGCCATCAGCTGGACCACATAAATCCATGACATCTTTACGACTCAATCTTAATAGGTCAGCCCCTAGTAATAATTTATTATTTATACTTACTAGTCATGGTTACTGACCACCATAATTAACAAAGAGTGAGCTATAAGGAGCAAATCGATTGTTTTGAAGCCATTGTCTTGTCTCATCAACATTAGAGAAATTAGTCAACTGAAGTGAAGTAGGTTCTGTAACTGCTGCAGGGGATGTGACACATTCTTGTTGATAGTTGATGCCATAGTTACCACTATGTGGTGACTGAATACAACTAACTGAAGAACTAACAATAAGAAATAACAATATTATCCTTTCATTGGATTTATTAACTGACCTACAATATTGTGGTGATTTCTGCTCAGTTTTTATCGACACTAATGGTAACTAAAAAAAGGTGGAGTCAATAACTTGAGACCACACCCATTTGAACTAACCGGTTCCAGTCTTGTCACTGGATGACTTTCCCAGTACTTAGCCTAATAAAAAAGAATGATGTTATAATTACATAATTGTCATGAATTTACAGCTTCTTCTGGTGGAAGTCTTTCTCGTTTTTGTAAATCTTGTTTGTGCTTCCGATCAGCTCCTTTGTCCTAAAAATAAAGCACCCTCATAATCTAATAATTATAATATTTATAACACATCATATACTAGGAAACTGTGCCAAGAGTTTGGTAATATGGAAAATTTTTAATAACTTAAATCTGTCAAATAATAAAAATTTGTCAAACATCATTTTGAAATCACTTGGCCAAATTCCTTATCAAATTAAACTGTTATACAGTGACTATGTTTACAAAATAGTACATATGATGTGTTTCACTACCATATTCAGTCAATTACCTTAAAGACTTTGATAAGACAAAAGGATTTTGAGATAAGAGAACCACCTGCTTCCTCTGGAGCATATGTGCTGACTACTAATCGAAAGGGGATTCCTTTCTCACCTCCTTTCATTAATAAAATAATTAAAAACAATTATAAATTATTATGCTAACCATGTTTTTTAACTGTAAATTCACTACTTAGTGAATGAATCTATAAACAACAATACAATAATTAGGATATAATACCTATTATTTATTGATTATAATTCCTTACTTTAAATGCTATTACAGTTTGTTGTTGATAACTCCACATAAAACTAGCCATATTAACTAATCCATCATGTTCTATATTAGATATACCGTCACTTGATGCAAAATCTAGAGGGAAAGAGAGCAAAGTCAGTGGAAGAGTAGAGAACACAGTATATAATGCAGGGGTGGAGACAGGTACTGAAAAGTGGGGGGGCCAAGTGCTTAGTGAAGAATCAGATAGATGTAAATGAAAATCTTAATTTAAAAGTTTGTTAGTGAGGAGTGGAATTCATCATGCATACTTCTATATCACACAGTCAAAAATCAAACAGTAAGGGGGCAGAGCCCCCCACTTTCAAAAGTGGGGGGGCTCCAGCCCCCCCCTAGTTCTCCACCACTGTAATGACTGACCTATTTCAATCATACGTTGTCCAGGATGACTTTCTATCCATTGTTGGATTTGAGCTTCCTCACTGTTACGTAATCTTAAATCATGAAATTCAATTGTCAGTATGCTCTAAAGGTCAAAGGTCACATGGTCTACACCTACCAAATATACTTACCTTGAGCATAGATGTATCAGATAAGTAACTAGAAGCTAATGTCAAACAATAACTTTGACCTAAAGAGGTTAAAGTGACATACAGTTAATGGAGTATGTTATACACATGACTAGAAATAAAGTATTCAATAACATTTCAATTAATTTTACTTAAGCAATGTCTAGACTCTAGAGTATTGGTAACAGAATACCATATATATACTAAACTAATACATTTACGGTTTAGCACTAACTAATCATTAAGTATGTCATTTTATGACTGGAACTCTATATGTTGCCTTTTAATTGTTCTTTACCTCTGTTTAAATATGTAATGGATGGTTCTTCACTCTTAGCAGTACATGCAGTAGGCATCCTTAAGATACAAGTCACACTATAGAACAGACAAAGAGATTAATAATGACATATTTACTGACTTACCAGCTTTGTGTGGGTGTGGCCAATGATGGATCGGGGTTAGGTGAAGATGGTTCTTGGTGATATGTAAACGAGGTAGGAACATTTTCTGGATAAAACGAATCTTGTGCCCCTTCGTCTTGCATCAATGATTGAATGATTTCTCTTCAGTAAAATGAACAAAACACTAGATAACTTGATGTTTATTAAGTATTAAAAATTATAATTTTATTTATGGTTTTATGCTCAGTATAAGGACGAGGTTCTTCATATCATTTGTGCATGTGACAATCACGTGAATGTGATTGATACACATCCATACATTCAATACTGAATTATTCATCATAGCACATACCCTATAGTACCACATGTGACTAGACTTACTTCATACTGTCAGATCCAAACTCTGATAAATACAGTCCTGATTGTAGCTCTTCTGCTAGACCAAGATCTTGAAGATCTTCCCATTTCCAACTTTGATTACTAGCCATTGGAATACAGTTAAGAAAGGGTTAAAAATGCATAGGCTTCAGCACCAGTGAGCATCATCTGCTTTGTCTTTCTACTAAAGATATAACAATTTCAACTCTGTAGGCTGTAATGTTAAAAAGAATCACGTCAGTCATTTTGACTCATGAAAGGTCCAGTGATATCATTAATTTTGTTATTGCGTATAGTCAAGACAATTATATTTATATTGTGGTATATAAATTAGATTTTTTCATAACTGTAAACTATTCACTGAAATTCGACTTGAGTTGGTAGTTTACAGAAGACTATACACCTCAACTTTGTAAAGTTTATTTAGGAGGTTTGGACATGACTTTTGGATATGGTAATTAATATTACAAATGTATCTGACTTCATAATGTACACAAGACACAATGTGTTGAAGTTTGAGGGCTGGTAATCCTATTAATCAAAAATAACAAAACCAAAGTAGTTGGGACTTAGGTGTGTCACTTTAAGTATACTGAAACTAAAACTTAATTGCAATATTATTTAGTAGGCACCATTAGTCCTTTGGAATTGTGGTATACCCTAGCATTATGGGTAGTATATACTTAGTTTCTATCGTCAGGACAGCAGCCTTATATCCTTAAACTCTAATTAGAACTATTTCTGTTTATAGTCATAACTTTTATGGAAGTTCAGGTAACACAAGTTTAGTAGGTTATTATAATTATTATTATCAGATGTTGTTATATGTATGTATGTAATAATTCTTTGGCTTGCTTTATAAGAAATAGTAAAAAATCTACCAGGTTTATTTATGACTTAATGATTTGAATGGTTAATCTTATGAAGAGTTATATATAAAATGAAATGCACTAAAGTGCTTAACCTCGCTGCGGAGCTTATTTTTGCAAGTGACGTAATCTCACGTGATGCCCAAGATGATTATTGATGACTCAGCATTTCTCTTCAATCATGAGGAGAAAAGCTTTGCCTTTTAGTGCGTCTACTGGGTACTTTGCACTCTAATTGACAAAAGGTCCAATACTTTCCAACTTCTTAGTAAAAGTTAGTGATTCTGCAATGGCAGCTATGGTAATAGTATTTTTAATGTATTGACAAAGATAGCTGCCAAAAGTTAGTAAAACTGTCATAACTTTCCAAAGAAGTATTTTTGCAAAAATTCTCACTTTAAAAAGTTAGAAAATGTCATAAGCTCTATGCAGGAGATTTTTATTGAATTCTCGAGTCTTCACTGAAAGCTGTGCTTTTTTCAAAGGTTTTTCAGACTTTTAAAGCTTTTTGTTCGTTTGATGCTCCTTTTGGCAGAAGTTTTTCTACCCTCCGCTATAGTTTGGTGGGTACTAGTGCCGTATTTGTCGAGTTAAAGCAGTTCAAAGCCATTTGCCTGGGTAACAGACACACACACGCTGACAGACTACAGTAACCCTCGCTATGCACCCACGCACAGCAAGGTTAACACATAGCCATAGAACAAACCTATTACATGTACATAACTAATATGGGTGCTCATGAACATGCTTTAATATCAATTGTACTTATTAAATTACATGAATGTGATATGCAGTAGTAATCCAGTTACGTATTGAAGGTAATAAGTGACCCGTGTGTCATACTATTACCAATTTAATAACATCCACTTTTCAACTATTAAGAGATTTTAAATATTATGTAATGGTGTTGCTTAGGGGAATCCCAAATCAGGTTGTGTCATATTGAGGTTCAACAGTATTGTGAACTTGCCATTCTTAGCTTTCCATTTACCTGCTTATAAAATATTTCCTGTATGTCTTAAAGGAAATGGGAGAGTCTTCAATTGTGAGAAGGTGATGTACTTGTGCATTTTCTTATCTCCTGTTTTGCAAAAGTCATGCAATGACCAATGAAATATGTTGTATAATGTATAATTCAATTAAGGACTTTGCAACTGATCAGAAGAGCTCTGATAGTTTGTATTGCTCACAAAAGTGATCATAAATTATAATACTTAGCTGATATTTGATATTTGAAAGAGGTATCACTGAATGACTAACTGTATACTTCACAAAGTTACAAAGTAGTAGATATAGTCTAAGTTAATAGGTTGCATTGGTAAGTGTTTTTTTAAATAGTGTATGGCTATATGTGCTAATAAAAGATTGAATTGTTGGATAAGACACTGAGAAATGATAAGCATCAGACTGTTTTTTCACATACTGATTGACACTTGACAGTTGTGAAGTTGTTGTTGAATAGAGCTATGAAAATTATTTTTAGCCTATCATTAGCTATAATTTTTATGGATGCTGGCTTGCCTGGGCTATATATGCATATGTGTCAGGGCTGTCACTATAGAATTTACGATAGGACAGTCCTCTATACCAATATGGATTCTTTTTGATAAGTCATTTATTGAAGGACATGATATGTCAATTCCATAGCAATTAATAAACAAAACAATACATGTTATTAATATAATTTGTAGGCATATGTGAGTGACATTAATTGGTTAGTCTATTTTAACAGCGATATATAGTACTATTTATATAATTGTCAAGGGGATACATGCTCTCTGTATTTATAATAACGTAACATCCTTTGATACCATTATATTATACATGTTACTGAGTAGAGTTTAGCATCAATACTTAGCCAATTATAACAATTTGAAAAACTTTTCTGTGTAAAATGGAAGTCAAACTTATAATTGTGTATTATGTATGTACCTTCTGGCTCTTTGCTGCTTCCATGGAAACTTCAAATAGTACACAGGAAGAAGAAACCTACCAAAAAATTGGACAGCTTATTGAACAGGCAGTTAAACTAGTGTTGCAAAAAGAAATAATTGGTGAAGCTTTTTATCCTGCTGCTTCTTGCAAAGAAATTGCTTAACTACGACCAGGACTTCCTCCAGATTACTACTGGATAAAGGCATCAAATGGTAGTATTGTACAAGCTTATTGTGATGGTCCATGGACACGTATTGCTTTCCTCAATATGTCTGATCCCACCCACCACTGTCCTTCAACATGGAAGGAAATCACACATCCTATAAGAACATGTACTAAAAAATATAGGACTTATTATTGTGACTCTGTAATTTATCCTACACATGGAATACGCTACAACAAAGTGCGTGGTCAAATCATTGGTTATCAACATGGCCGCACATATGCTTTTTCCTATTACAACCAGTTTAAAGATACCACTACCATAGATACTCATTACCTTGATGGTATTGCTATAACATATGGGAGCCCACGAAAACATATATGGAGTTTTGCTGCTTCTTTGTGTGAGGGATGTAAGTTCTGTCCATGCACCAATGACACATATGCAAATGATATTGCCCCTCCTTGGGTGGGTGATAGTTTCTTTTGCGAAAGTGGAACACCCACAGTCCCTCGTCCACCATTTCCTGCAGATCTTTTTTTTGAAGAAGATCCTCTTTGGGATGGCAAAGGATGTGGGAGTGGAGAGATTTGCTGTAAGTTTAATAATCCACCTTGGTTCATTAAGGAGCTAAATGAAACTACAAATGCTGATGTTGAAGTTTGAAGATGTGGAACCATAAATATTACACAAGATGTACCAGTTGAATTAATTGAAGTTTACATACAGTGACTAGCTGACTATTAATGTAATTTTGCTATTTTTGGTTTTTATAGTTTAATATTATTTGTGAATGAATTTGTTGACTATATAACTTCAATTATTCCAGCTATCACAGGAATTTCATTCAGAAAGTAGTTCTTGTGAATGTTAGGTGATATATCAACTAATCCAATCCAGTTATGCCAATTCAACTGCTACAGAAATTCAATAATTTACAGTTCATAGTTTATATATATATAATTATATATATAATTATATATATATTAAAACTTGAATGAAATTGATAGATAACAAAACAAATTTGTCCTTTGACGAATGTCAGTCTCTTTATACACAATATACATATAATTTATGATAAATACTATTATCTATGGGGATACAATGCAAGCCAAGAAACTATGTGAATATCAATGGAAGATGATTCAATAGTGGGTGATGTATATGGGTGGGCGGGGAAAATACTTAAGTTGTCTTTCCTACTCATAGACTGAGGAGACCTAGTTTTGCAGTGGGATGACTGCCCAGTATCACAGGAGCAATGCTAAGATGAATGAATCTCAGTCTATTCCTCAACTGTTGACTCAGTAGTAGTCTCTTGAGACTCCTGGACTTCTAGTAGTAATAATGTCATTTAAAGGCACACTTGTGTCACAAACTTTGCACTCATTAGGTTTCTGACTGTCTCTATAGCTACACTTCCACTCTATATTTGAATAGTGTGTGATCACAGAGTAACTTGTTTACTTCATGATCAGCAGTATATTTGTTTCATAATCAGCATTGTCTGGTTATGTTTGGATTAAAATTGACCTTTTATTTATTAAGAATATAATTATTGTAACATCGTATACTAAATGAGAACGGGAGTACTAGACAACATTATTTTTACATTATTGTCAATTTTATTTTAAAGGTCAACAACATTACAAAACTCAAAATGTACAAAAAAATTTCACCTAATATTTTAATGTAACATTACTAACACAGGAACAATAGTTAATTGAATGTTCTTTGTTTTTAGAACATCTGCAAAGTCATATCAAATCGCCTAGCACTTGTTCCTTGATCTCCATCAACCCAACGGAAGGTGTTGATGTCCATTGAAGCCAGCTCAAATTGACCATTAGAGGTTCCAAAAAAGGTTACAATAGAATCAATGTGCCAACCATCATTGCTATCTTCCACGAGAGCTATATTTTCAACCTCATTTTTCTTAATGCAAGAATCTCCAAAACCAAAACTAGGCACACTTATTTTCCAGAGATCACCTTTATTTTTTTCGTAGTCATTTCCAACAAGGTTAGGAAGATTTCCTTTACGACGTACTCCATTGACTTTTAATTCGATTTCATGGGCACTTGCATGAGTTTGAGCATCAACATAACCAGAAGTAAATGCCATAATGTAAAGGACAGTGATACAGGAACCTAGAAAAAGAATTGGAAGCAACCATTAACAAATGAAAATATCTAACTTACCAGATGAGATATCTCTACGTTCAATGTCTTTTTCAGCTTCCTTTGCAGCATTGTGTTCAACCTCTTTCAATGGATTACATGAAACAGATACCAATAGGGCTGCAAAGAAAAGAACAGAAAAATACCACATCATTGCCATAATGTATCCAAAGTTAATAGTTTTCTCCAAAAACTCCTAATAAACTGTGTGAACTATCCAGCAACTTCTCTCTTTATATATTGTCTACCTAAATTGTTTGTGAACTTTTGTAAAAACAGATGATAAGAAGGTACACAAGTACATCATCTTCTCACAACTCTAACCATTGAAAATTCAACCAGAATTTCCTTTCAGAAGCCACACTGACTGTAGACTGCAAACATATAACATTTTAGTAGTATAATTAAAGGTTACAACTGTCTCATGCAGGGTATGAAGTTGGAGAAAGTTTGGCACCTGTCAAAAGATCAGTGAGACAGATATACACCCACATGAATACCTTCAACTGAAACTATCACAAGTAATGCTGGGTGTATTAGCTCATGCAGGGTACAAAGTTGGAAACAGTTTGACAACTGTCATCTAATCAGCTCAGTGAGACAGATATACACCCACATGAATACCTTCAACTGAAACTATCACAAGTAATGCTGGGTGTATTAGCTCATGCAGGGTACAAATTTGGAGACAGTTTGACAACTGTCATCTAATCATTGAGACAGATATACACCCACATAAATACCTTCAAAAGGAAACTATCACAAGTAATACCAGGTGTATTAGCTAATGCAGGGTATGAAGTTGGAGACAGTTTGACAATCTGATCACTGTGCAATGCGACAGTTGGGAAGATATGTACCCACATGAATACCTTTAATTGAAACTATCACAAGTAAATAAAGATTTCTAAAACAATTTATTAAATATAGGGATGGTCAAACAAGCCCAAGGTAGGAATGGCAATACAGACATCCCTATATAGTAGCCATTATATCAAGGGCATAATGCTTTGTGCAACAGTTGTATGAGACAAACAATACCACAAGAAGTCTAAATTAAAAGAGTGTTCAGTTAGATAGAAAGTGAGGATTTTGTATCAGAAAGTTTCTTTATTATGAGAAAGTAATTATATATTGTCCCTTTCTCTATCTTAAATTAATACTAAAGGGCAACAAATCTCTTCTTGCACACATATAAGTATTTAATTTATTAAGTTTGAACCTATATTTCTGTTTTACCATAATTAGTAATATTTACATTATTATCTTAAATATAATATGCATATATCATCATAGTGAGAATGAGAATGTTATGATAAGTGTTTGCAGGTTGATAAGAGCATCATCTTTATTGATAACCTCAGGGTAGAATATTCTTTGAATTTATTAATAGCAACATAACCGGAATTACCCACATGAATGCCTTAAACTGAAACTATCACAAGTAATGCCTTCGACTGAAACTATCACAAGTAATGCCAGGTGTATTAGTTCATGATCATGCAGGCTACAAAATTGAAGACAGCTTTGCAACTGTCATCTGATCAGTGAGACAGATATACACCCACATGAATACCTTCAAACAAAAAAATCACAAGTAATACTGGCTAATTAGCTCATGCACAGTATACAAAGTTGGGAAAAGTTTGACAAGTAAGGTTCACCAGCATTTCCTTTTAGAAGATATGCTGCAGCTGACAGTAGTGCACACATTGGTATAATGAAAGGTCACAATTGTTATTTTATGTTGAGCTCTAGCACAAACATGACTTGGGATTTCCCTCAACACACTCTGTCAAAGTTGTTACTATAGCTACAAATAGTTGGAGACAATATGTCTTGATCAGTGAGATAGCTGGGAAGATTGCACCCACATGAATATCTTCAATTGAAAGTAATACTGTTTATATTAACTTATATTGTTACTAAAGCTTATGTAGGGTACATCATTGGAGACAGTTTGGAGCCTGTTATACCTGATCAGCAAGATGATAGACACCTGCTTTAATTAAAACTGTCTTCATATTTCAAGTAATGAAGCATAAATCTGTGTTTATTAACCTGCATGGGAAAGTGCTATTGGTCCAATCAACATCATGATTAGTGGGATAGATAAGAACTTATAACAGACATGATACCAGTACACTTATAGCAAATACACTTTAAATTTTTGCAAGATGGAACATTAAATTTTCTTGATCCACATGTTCACTATACTAGAGAGTAATTATTTATTATCTTTTCTCTTAAATACAAAAGTGACACGAGCCTTTGGTACTCTTAGGTATGATTTATATTTGATCTGCAGCATCTCCTTTATTCAAAGGTTGTATGTATCAATTTGTGAATAACACTGTACAAAACTATATTCACTATAGCCAACAAACTGTCTCTAACTTTGTACTTTGTACTCTAATATATACATACATATATATGTATATATATATATGTACTTGTTTCCTGCATGAATCACTACAAGGCATCTCCTAAAAGAAGACAACTATGTATAAGTGTGTTAGGGTTTTTTGAGGGGAATGTCAAGTTATAGCGTGCGTGTGTTGAGGGTCAGCAGTATATAATAACAATTGTGAACTTATGTATTAATTGAAAAAAGTGTCAAAACTACTACCCATTGATTATGACTGACCAGCATATGGTAATCTTATATAACTCAAGCTATTTATAAATTCAAAGAATATTCTACCCTGAGGTTATCAATAAAGATGATGCTCTTATCAACCTGCAAACACTTATCATAACATTCTCATTCTCACTATGATGATATATGCATAATATATTTAAGATAATAATGTAAATATTACTAATTATGGTAAAACAGAAATATAGGATCAAACTTAATAAATTAAATACTTATATGTGTGCAAGAAGAGATTTGTTGCCTTTTAGTATTAATTTAAGATAGAGAAAGGGACAATATATAATTACTTTCTCATAATAAAGAAACTTTCTGATACAAAATCCTCACTTTCTATCTAACTGAACACTCTTTTAGACTTCTTGTGGCATTGTTTGTCTCATACAACTGTTGCACAAAGCATTATGCCCTTGATATAATGGCTACTATATAGGGATGTCTGTATTGCCATTCCTACCTTGGGCTTGTTTGACCATCCCTACATTTAATAATTTTTTTAGAAATCTTTATTTACTTATTAAAGGTATTCATGTGGGTACATATCTTCCCAACTGTCACATTGCACAGTGATCAGATGACGGGCACCAAACTGTCCCCAACTTCATACCCTGTATTAGCTAATACACACAAGCATTATTTGTGATAATTTCAAGGTATTCATGTGGGTGCATATCTTCCCAACTGTCACATTGCACAGTGATCAGATGACGGGCACAAAACTGCCCCCAACTTCATACCCTGCGTTAGCTAATACACACAAGCATTATTTGTGATAATTTCAAGGTATTCATATGGGTGCATATCTTCCCAACTGTCGGACTGATCAGATGACGGGCACCAAACTGTCCCCAACTTCATACCCTGCATTAGCTAATACACCTGGTATTACTTGTGATAGTTTCGTTTTAAAGGTATTCATGTGGGTGTATATCTGTCTCACTGGTTAGATGACAGTTGTCAAACTGTCTCCAACTTCATACCCTGCGTTAGCTAATACACCTGGTATTACTTGTGATAGTTTCATTTTAAAAGTATTCATGTGGGTGCATATCTTCCCAACTGTCGGACTGATCAGATAACGGGCACCAAACTGTCTCCAACTTCATACCCTGCATGAGCTAATACACCCAGCATTACTTGTGATAGTTTCAGTTAAAGGTATTCATGTGGGAGTATATATGTCTCACTGATCAATTGACTGGCGCCAAACTTTCTCCAACTTCATACCCTGCATGAGACAGTTGTAACCTTTAATTATACTACTAAAATGTTATATGTTTGCAGTCTACAGTCAGTATGGCTTCTGAAAGGAAATCCTGGTTGAATCTTCAATGATTAGAGTTGTGAGAAGATGATGTACTTGTGTACCTTCTTGTCATCTGTTTTTACAAAAGTTCGTAAACTATTTTGGTAGACAGTACATAAAGAGAGAAGTTGCAGGGTAGTTCACAGGTATCTTTGGAGAAAACTATTAACTTTGAATACATTATAGTAATGGCAGTGATGTGGTATCTTTCTATCTTTTTCTTTGCAAGGCTGTTGGCATCTGTTTCATGTAATCCATTGAAAGAGGTTGAACAAAATGCTGCAAAAGAAGTTGAAAAAGACATTGAACGTAGAGATATCTCATCTGGTAGGTTACATGTTCATTCGTTAATGGCTGCTACCAATTCGTTTTTAGGTTCCTGTATCACTGTTCTTTACATTATGGCATTTACTTCTGGTTATATTGATGCTCAAACTAATGCAAGTGCCCATGAAATTGAATTAAAAGTCAATGGAGTACGTCGTAAAGGAAATCTTCCTAACCTTGTTGGAAATGATTTTCAAAAAAATAAAGGTGATCTCTGGAAAATAAGTGTGCCTAGCTTTGGTTTTGGAGATTCTTGCATTAAGAAAAATGAGGTTGAAAATATAGCTCTCGTGGAAGATAGCAATGATGGTTGGCACATTGATTCTATTGTAACCTTTTTTGGAACCTCTAATGGTCAATTTGAGCTGGCTTCAATGGACATCAACACCTTCCGTTGGGTTGATGGAGATCAAGGAACAAGTGCTAGGCGATTTGATATGACTTTGCAGATGTTCTAAAAACAAAGAACATTCAATTAACTATTGCTGCTGTGTTAGTAATGTTACATTAAAATATTAGGTGAAATGTTTTTGTACATTTTGACTTTTGTAATGTTGTTGACCTTTAAAATAAAATTTACATTTGAATTTCAATTTGTTACATAGAATCAATGATTTAACTTGACCAAAATTAAAATAAAGATTGGCATAGATAAAGTGGGTTACAATATTTTAGCACATACAACAGTGTAGCTATGTGTCAAGTAATAGAACATGTAGATGGACTCATTATATTATAGTAAAGTATTTGTATGTACTAATGTATATTCATTATAGTAATTACTATTACTATTAAAGCTACGATAACTTCCTTTACATTTCTATCCCAGTCCCTATAAAACTAGACATATCAACTTAAGGATAGACATAGATATTGTAAATGAAATTATGAGAACAAGTAACTAAACTACTTCTAAGCATTTTGATGTTTTAAGGAAATAATCTATAGCTATTTATTGTTACATAGATGTGGACAGTACCAGCAGGGAGGAATGATGGGAGATCATTGAGGACACATGACAACCAATAAATCTCTTTCAATTTGTCAGTTCACAATTGTTATTACACTACTAAGCTTTTGACACATGCACATTATAACATCTCAACAAACCCCTAACACAACTATACATAATTATCTTCTTTTAGGAGATGCCTTGTAGTGGGTGATGCAGGAAACAAGTACACGCACAGATATATATATTAGAGTAGAGAGTACAAAGTCAGAGACAGTCTGACTGGTAGTCAAGACGGTTTTGTACTGTGTATGTTCCTCACATATTGGTACATATAACAATTCAATAAAGGACATGCAATGGATAATGCATGCTATAACCATAACTACGGGTAAATGAAAACACGCAATTTGGATCCAGTAACACAAAAATATTAACTCATTAGTATATCTCTGTATACTAATAAGTTAATATTTTTGTGTTTAGGAGATAAGGTAATTAAAAATAGCTTTCTCATATTTTGAGCACCAAGAAAATGTATGTGCTATATATGTACTGGTATCATGTGTGTTATAAGTTCTTATTGATAATTTTCCTACTGGTGTTGATTGGACCAATAGATTTGCAGGTTAATACAATCAGATTATATGCTCCAATAATTGAAGATAGTTTAATTAAGGTTGTTGTCTAATAATTTTCCCAACTGTCTCCCTGATCATGTATAACAGGCACCAAACTGTCTCCAAGTTTGTACCCTGAATGAACTTTAGTAACAATAATTGTTGCATAATCAGCAATGTGTAGTCATGTTTGTACTCATTAGATTAAAATTGACCTTTTATTTATTAAGAATATAATTGTTGTAATATTGTATACTAAATGAAAATGGGAGTACTAGACTTCATACAACATATCATAGCAATTTGTATGAATGTATCGCAATTAATTAAGGCTCATAATAGCATTATATTCCTCAATATGTGTAATTATAAAACTGTGTAATAAGTTAATAATATGTAATGTAACAATAAATGTTTCACTTTCGTTTAAAAAGCTTGCTCATGGTAATATGGTATAATGGTATTTTTATTTTCACATCTTTTGAACATTAGCTAGATAATGAATGAATTTATGTAACATCAGAGATACTGCTATTCTAGCTTGAATAATATTCACTCTTTTCCTTATTGTACAAAGTTAAGAGAGTCATATATAAATTGTAAATATATGTATGTTGTTCTATAAAATCACACTTTAACAGAAAATTCATTTTTAAGTCGCAGAGCTGCTGCTATTCAGCCTTTCACTTATAGGGTACAAAGTTGAGAGAATTGTGTGTAAATTCATGCATGTTGGTAATGACAGCCTTTAATAGAAAATACATTTTTAAGGTAAGGACAGCCTTTCATAGAAAATACATTTTTAAGTCATAAAATACTACCACTTTTCTAGTTTGTATTCAGTCTTTCACTTAGGGTACAAAGTTGAAAAATTATGTATAAATTCATGTATGTTGTTAGGCCAGCCTTTAATAGAAAGTATATTTTTAAGTTACAGAATATTACTAAGCATTCTACTCAAGTTTAATTTATATATTCTGGGTAGGTCATTTTTCTTAATGCAAGAATCTCCAAAACCAAAACTAGGCAACACTTATTTTCCAGAGATCACCTTTATTTTTTTGATAGTCATTTCCAACAAGGTTAGGAAGATTTCCTTTATGACGTACTCCATTGACTTTTAATTCAATTTCATGGGCACTTGCATGAGTTTGAGCATCAACACCTGTCATCTGATCAGTGAAACAGATATACACTGACATGAATACCTTTAAACAAAACTATCACAAGTAATATATACTGGGTGTATTAGCTCATGCACAGTATACAAAAGTTTGACAAGTAAGATTCACCAGCATTTCCTTTTGGAATATATGCTGCAGCTGACAGTAGTGCACACATATTAGTATAATGAAAGGTCACAATTGTTATTTTATGTTGAACTCTAGCACAAACATGACTTGGGATTTCCCTCAACATGCTCTACTTGTATTCAAAGTTTTTACTATAGCTACAAATAGTTGGAGACAGTATGCCTTGATCAGTGAGATAGCTGGGAAGATATGCACCCACATGAATATCTTCAATTGAAAGTAATACTGTTTATATTAACTTATATATTGTTACTAAAGCTTATGTAGGGTAAATAGTTGGAAACAGTTTGGAGCCTGTTATACCTGATCAGCGAGACAATTGGTAAGATGATAGACACCTGCTTTAATCAAAATTGTCTTCGTATTTCAAGTAATGGAGCATAAATCTGTGTGTATTAACCTGCATGGGAAAGTGCTATTGGTCCAATCAACATCATAATTAGTGGGATAGATAAGAGCTTATAACAGACATGATACCAGTACACGCATAGCAAATACACTTTAAATTGTTTGCAAGATGGAATTTTAAAATTTTCTTACCCTGCATTAGCTAATACACCTGGTATTATTTGTGATAGTTTCATTTTAAAGGTATTCATGTGGGTGTATATCTGCATGTCTCACTGATTAGATGACAGTTGTCAAACTGTCTCCAACTTTGTACCCTGCATGATGAGCTAATACACCCAGCATTGCTTGTGATAGTTTCAGTTGAAGGTATTCATGTGGGTGCATATCTTCCCAACTGTTGCATCATGGAGTGATCAGATGACGGGCATCTTACTGTCTCCAACTTCATACCCTACGTTAGCTAATGCGCACAAGCATTATTAGTGATAATTTTTATGGTATTCATGTGGGTGTATATCTTCCAAACTGTTGCACTGATCAGATGATGGGCACCAAACTGTCTTCAACTACATATCCCGCATTAGCTAATACACCTGGTATTACTTGTGATAGTTTCATTTTAAAGGTATTCATGTGGGTGTATATCTGTCTCACTGAGCTGATTAGATGACAGTTGTCAAACTGTCTCCAACTTTGTACCCTGCATGAGCTAATACACCCAACATTACTTGTGATAGTTTCAGTTGAAGGTATTCATGTGGGTGTATATCTGTCTCACTGATCAATTGACAGGTGCCAAACTTTCTCCAACTTAATATCCTGCATGAGACAGTTGTAACCTTTAATTATACTACTAAAATGTTATATAGAGAAAACTATTTCAACTTGTTACATAGAATCAATGATTTAACTTGACCAAAATTAAAATAAAGATTGGCATAGATAAAGTGGGTAACAATATTTTAGCACATACAACAGTGTAGTTTAGGTAGCTATGTATCAAGTAATAGAACATGTAGATGGACTCATTATATTATAGTAAAGTATTTGTATGTACTAATGTATATTCTTTATAGTAATTACTATTACTATTAAAGCCACACTAACTTCCATTACATTTCTATCCCAGTCCCTATAAAATTAAACATGTCAATTTAAGGATAGACATTGATAGTATTTATAAATATCAGTGCTATATATGTATTGTAAATATAATTATGAGAACAAATTGAATACGCTAAACTACTTTGACATTTTAAGGAAATAATCTTTAGCTTCTTATTGCTAAATAGATGTAGACAGTACTGCAGGGAGGAATGATGGGAGATCATTGAGGATGCAGGACAACCAATATATCTCAATCATATATGCTGTATATTTTGTTGTTTGAATGCCCTCCTTATTAGTCAAAACTCAGGTCTATATATAGCTAAAAGGTCAAGGTTGCTTTATCTTGCAATTGATGGAGATAGATGTATTAGATAAATAACTTTAACCAGTTTAATTAGCCTTTATCTTTTTTATGTATGTAGCTAGAAACAGTAGGTATCCTCAGAATACAAGTCACAATGACAGCATCAAGAAAAGACAGAACTGTCTCAACTTTGAACCCTAAGTAGTGGACTAAATAGTTAACTTTGAGTAGCAGTAATATTCTGTAATTTAAAAATATATTTTTTATTAAAGGCTGGTCTCAACTTTGTACCCTAAGTGAAAGGCTGAATACAAACTAGAGTAGCGGCAATATTCTTTAAGTTAAAAATGAATTCTCTATTAAAGACTGGTCTTAACAGCATACAAATATTTACACATAATTCTCTCAACTTTGTACCCTAAGTGAAAGGCTGAATACAAAATAGAATAGTGGTAATATTTTGTAACTTAAAAATATATTTTTTATTAAAGGCTGGTCTTAACAACACACACACATGAATATTTCAACTTTGTACCCTAAGTGAAAGACTGAATACAAACTAGAGTAGCGGCAATATTCTGTAACTTAAAAATATATTAAAGTCTGGTCTTAACTGAATTTATAATTTACATATGTCCCTCTCAACTTTGTACCCTATAAGTGAAAGATTGTATGTAACTTAAAAATGAATTCTCTATTAAAAGGCTGGTTTTAACTATATGCATGAATTTACATATGACTGTATCAACGTTGTACCATATAAGTGACAAAAATTCATAAACAATTTTGGTAGTCACTATATAAAAAAGAGAGAAGCTGCAGGATAGTTCACAGTTTATTAAGTATCTTTGGAGAGAACTATTAACTTTGGATACATTATAGTAATGGCAGTGATGTGGTATCTTTCTGTCCTTTTCTTTGCAGGGCTGTTGGCATCTGTTTCATGTAATCCATTGAAAGAGGTTGAACACAATGCTGCAAAGGAAGCTGAAAAAGACATTGAACGCAGAGATATTTCATCTGGTAGGTTACATGTTCATTCGTTAATGGCTGCTTCCAATTCTTTTTCTAGGTTCCTGTATCACTGTCCTTTATATCATGGCATTTACTTCAGGTTTTGGCGGTGCTCAAACTCATGCAAGTGCCCATCAAATCGAATTAAAAGTCAATGGAGTACGTCGTAAAGGAAATCTTCCTAACCTTGTTGGATATGATTTTCAAAAAAATAAAGGTGATCTCTGGAAAATAAGTGTGCCTAGTTTTGGTTTTGGAGATTCTTGCATTAAGAAAAATGAGGTTGAAAATATAGCTCTCGTGGAAGATAGCAATGATGGTTGGCACATTGATTCTATTGTAACCTTTTTTGGAACCTCTAATGGTCAATATGAGCTGGCTTCAATGGACATCAACACCTTCCGTTGGGTTGATGGAGATCAAGGAACAAGTGCTAGGCGATTTGATATGACTTTGCAGATGTTCTAAAAACAGCGAACATTCAATGCACTATTGGTGCTGTGTTAGTAATGTTACATTAAAATATTAGGTGAAATGTTTTTGTACATTTTGACTTTTGTAATGTTGTTGACCTTTAAAATAAAATTTACATTTGAATTTCAATTTGTTACATAGAATCAATGATTTAACTTGACCAAAATTAAAATAAAGATTAGCATAGATAAAGTGGGTTACAATATTTTAGCACATACAACAGTTTAGTTTAGGTAGCTATGTGTCAAGTAATAGAACATGTAGATGGACTCATTATATTATAGTAAAGTATTTGTATGTACTAATGTATATTCATTATAGTAATTACTATTACTATTAAAGTCACAATAACTTCCTTTGCATTTCTATCCCAGTCCCTGTAAAACTAAACATGTCGATTTAAGGATAGATATAGATATTGTAAATGTAATTATGAGAACAATACGCTAAACTACTTTTAAGCATTTTGATGTTCTAAGGAAATAATCTTTAGCTACTTATTACTACATAGATGTGGACAGTACAGCAGGGAGGAATGATGAGAGATCACTGACGATGCATGACAACCAATAAATCTCAATCATATATGCTGTATATATTGCCATTTGAATGTCCTCCTTATTAGTCAAAACTCAGGTCTATAAATAACTAAAAGGTCAAAGTTGCTTCATCTTGCAATTGATGAAAATAGATGTATTAGATAAATAGCTTTAACCACTTTATTAGGCCTTTATCTTTTTTATGTATGTAGCTAGAGGTAGTAGCATCCTCAAAAAACAAGTCACAACAATAGCATCAAGAAAAGACAGGACTATCTCAACTTTGAGTAGCAGTAATTTAAAATTGTAATTTCTATTAAAGGCTGGTTTTAACAACATACAAGTATTTACACATAATTCTCTCAACTTTGTACCCTAAGTGAAAGGCTGAATACAACCTAGAGTAACGGCAACATTCTGTAACTTAAAAATGAAGTCTCTATTAAAGAATGATTTTAACAACATACAAGTAGTTACACATGATTCTCTCAACTTTGTACCCTAAGTGAAAGGCTAAATACGACCTAGAGTAGCGGCAATATTCTGTAACTTAAAAATGAATTCTCTATTAAAGAATGGTTTTAACAACATACAAGTGTTTACACATGATTCTCTCAACTTTGTACCCTAAGTGAAAGGCTGAATACGCCCTAGAGTAGCGGCAATATTCTGTAACTTAAAAATGAATTCTCTATTAAAGACTGTTCTTAAAAACATACAAGTATTTACATATAATTCTCTCAACTTTGTACCCTTAGTGAAAGGCTGAATACAAACTAGAGTAGCGGCAATATTCTGTAACTTAAAAATATATTAAAGTCTGGTCTTAACAACATCGCTGAATTTATAATTTACATATGTCCCTCTCAACTTTGTATACTATAAGTGAAATAGTATGTAACTTAAAAATGAATTCTCTATTAAAAGGCTGGTTTTAACTATATGCATGAATTTACATACAACTGTATCAACTTTGTACCATATAAGTGACAAAATTTGTAAACAATTTTGGCAGTCAGTATATAAAAAAAGAGAGAAGCTTCAGGATAGTTCACAGTTTATTAAGTGTCTTTGGAGGAAACTATTAACTTTGGATACATTATAGTAATGGCAGTGATGTGGTATCTTTCTGTCCTTTTCTTTGCAGGGCTGTTGGCATCTGTTTCATGTAATCCATTGAAAGAGGTTGAACATAATGCTGCAAAGGAAGCTGAAAAAGACATTGAACGTAGAGATGTCTCATCTGGTAAGTTATATGTTCATTTGTTAATGGCTGCTTCCAATTCTTTTTCTAGGTTCC
The DNA here is from genome assembly GCA_963965975.1 of Xestospongia bergquistia. Lineage (NCBI taxonomy): Eukaryota > Metazoa > Porifera > Demospongiae > Haplosclerida > Petrosiidae > Xestospongia > Xestospongia bergquistia. The sequence continues at coordinate 1,861,189 of OZ014425.1, forward strand.
TGTATCACTGTCCTTTACATTATGGCATTTACTTCGGGTTTTGGTGGTGCTCAAACTCATCCAAGTGCACATCAAATTGAATTAAAAGTCAATGGAGTACGTCGTAAAGGAAATCTTCCTAACCTTGTTGGAAATGACTACCAAAAAAATAAAGGTGATCTCTGGAAAATAAGTGTGCCTAGTTTTGGTTTTGGAGATTCTTGCATTAAGAAAAATGAGGTTGAAAATATAGCTCTCGTGGAAGATAGCAATGATGGTTGGCACATTGATTCTATTGTAACCTTTTTTGGAACCTCTAATGGTCAATATGAGCTGGCTTCAATGGACATCAACACCTTCCGTTGGGTTGATGGAGATCAAGGAACAAGTGCTAGGCGATTTGATATGACTTTGCAGTTGTTCTAAAAACAGCGAACATTCAATTAACTATTGTTGCTGTGTTAGTAATGTTACATTAAATATTAGGTGAAATGTTTTTGTACATTTTGACTTTTGCAATGTTGTTGACCTTAAAAATAAAATTTACATTTGAATTTCAATTTGTTACATAGAATCAATGATTTAACTTGATCAAAATTAAATTAACATTGGGATAGATAAAGTGGGCTAAGATTATTTTAGCACACACTACAGTGTAGTTGAGGTAGCTATGTGCCAAGCAATAGAACATGTAGATGGACTCATTATATTATAGTAAAGTATTTGTATGTACTAATGTATATTCTTTATAGTATAATTACTATTACTATTAAAGTCACAATAACTTCCTTTGCATTTCTATCCCAGTCCCTGTAAAACTAAACATGTCAATTTAAGGATAGACATAGATATTGTAAATGTAATTATGAGAACAATACGCTAAACTACTTTTAAGCATTTTGATGTTCTAAGGAAATAATCTTTAGCGACTAATTGCTACATAGATGTGGACAGTACTGCAGGGAGGAATGATGAGAGATCACTGATGATGCATGACAACCAATAAATCTCAATCATATATGCTGTATATATTTCCATTTGAATGACCTTATTATAGTTAAACTCAGCTCTATATATAGCTAGAAGGTCAAGGTTGCTTTATCTTGCAATTGATGAAACTAGATGTATTAGCTTTAACCACTTTATTAGGCCTTTATCTTTTTATGTATGTAGCTAGAGGTAGTAGCATCCTCAAAAAACAAGTCACAACAATAGCATCAAGAAAAGACAGGACTGTCTCAACTTCAAACCCTAAGCGGTGGACTGAATAGTTAACATTGAGTACCAGTAATATTTTGTAATTTAAAATTGTAATTTCTATTAAAGGCTGGTTTTAACAACATACAAGTATTTACACATGATTCTCTCAACTTTGTACCCTAAGTGAAAGGCTGAATACAACCTAGAGTAGCGGCAACATTCTGTAACTTAAAAATGAATTCTCTATTAAAGGATAGTCTTAACTATATGCATCAATTTACATACAACTGTATCAACTTTGTACCATATAAGTGACAAAATTCGTAAACAGTTTTGATAGTCAGTATATAAAAAAGAGAGAAACTTCAGGATAGTTCACAGTTTATTAGGTATCTTTGGAGAAAACTATTAACTTTGGATACATTATAGTAATGGCAATGATGTGCTATCTTTCTTTCCTTTTCTTAGCAGGGCTGTTGGCATCTGTTTCATGTAATCAATTGAAAGAGGTCGAACACAATGCTGCAAAAGAAGCTGAAAAAGACATTAAACGTAGAGATGTCTCATCTGGTAAGTTATATGTTCATTCGTTAATGGCTACTTCCAAATTATTTTCTAGGTTCCTGTATCACTGTCCTTTATATCATGGCATTTACTTCGGGTTATATTGATGCTCAAACTCATGCAAGTGCACATCAAATTGAATTAAAAGTCAATGGAGTACGTCGTAAAGGAAATCTTCCTAACCTTGTTGGAAATGACTACCAAAAAAATAAAGGTGATCTCTGGAAAATAAGTGTGCCTAGTTTTGGTTTTGGAGATTCTTGCATTAAGAAAAATGAGGTTGAAAATATAGCTCTTGTGGAAGATAGCAATGATGGTTGGCACATTGATTCTATTGTAACCTTTTTTGGAACCTCTAATGGTCAATATGAGCTGGCTTCAATAGACATCAACACCTTCCGTTGGGTTGATGGAGATCAAGGAACAAGTGCTAGGCGATTTGATATGACTTTGCAGATGTTCTAAAAACAAAGAACATTCAATGCACTATTGTTGCTGTGTTAGTAAAAATATTAGGTGAAATGTTCTTGTACATTTTGACTTTTATAAATGTTGTTGACCTTTAAAATAAAATTTACATTTGAATTTCAACTTGTTACATAGAATCAATGATTTAACTTGACCAAAATTAAAATAAAGATTGGCATGCATAGATAAAGTGGGCTAGGAGATTTTAGCACATACAACAGTGTAGTTGAAGTAGCTATGTGTCAAGTAATAGAACATGTAGATGGACTCATTATATCATAGTAAAGTATTTGCATGTACTAATTACTATTACTATTAAAGCCACACTAACTTCCATTATATTTCTATCTCAGTACTTATAAAATTAAACTTGTCAATTGAAGTAAAGACATTGATAGTATTTATAAAAATAAGTGCTATATATGTGTTGTAAATGTAATGATGACAACAATTAGCTAAACTACTTTTAAGCATTTTGATGTTCTAAGGAAATAATTTTTAGCTACTTATTGCTACATAGATGTGGACAGTATAGCAGGGAGGAATGATAAGAGATCATTGAGGATGAATGACAACCAATAAATCTCAATCATATATGCTGTATATATTGCCATTTGAATGCCCTCCTTATTAGTTAAAACTCAGGTCTATATATAGCTAAAAGGTCAAGGTTGCTTTATCTTGCAATTGATGAAGATAGATGTATTAGATAAATAGCTTTAACCAGTTTAATTAGCCTTTATCTTTTTTATGTATGCAGCTAGAAGTAGTAGCATCCTCAAAATACAAGTCACAGCAATAGCATCAAGAAAAGACAGGAATGTCTCAACTTCAAACCCTAAGTGGTAGTTAACAGTAGTATTCTGTAATTTAAAATTGTAATTCTCTATTAAAGACTGCTTGCTCTTAACAACATACAAGTATTTACACATGATTCTCTCAACTTTGTACCCTAAGTGAAAGGCCGAATACAACCTAGAGTGTCGGCAATATTCTGTAACTTAAAAATGATTTCTCTATTAAAGATTGGTCTTAACAACATACAAGTATTTACATATGACTCTCTCAACTTTGTACCCTAAGTGAAAGGCTGAATACGACCTAGAGTAGCGGCAATATTCTGTAACTTAAAAATGAATTCTCTATTAAAGATTGGTCTTAACAACATACAAGTATTTACACATGATTCTCTCAACTTTGTACCCTAAGTGAAAGGCTGAATACAAACTAGAGTATCGGCAATATTCTGTAACTTAAAAATGAATTCTCTATTAAAGATTGGTCTTAACAACATACAAGTATTTACACATGATTCTCTCAACTTTGTACCCTAAGTGAAAGGCTGAATACGACCTAGAGTAGCGGCAATATTCTGTAACTTAAAAATGAATTCTCTATTAAAGATTGGTCTTAACAACATACAAGTATTTACACATGATTCTCTCAACTTTGTACCCTAAGTGAAAGGCTGAATACGACCTAGAGTAGCGGCAATATTCTGTAACTTAAAAATGAATTTTCTATTAAAGATTGGTCTTAACAACATACAAGTATTTACACATGATTCTCTCAACTTTGTACCCTAAGTGAAAGGCTGAATACAAACTAGAGTATCGGCAATATTCTGTAACTTAAAAATGAATTCTCTATTAAAGATTGGTCTTAACAACATACAAGTATTTACACATGATTCTCTCAACTTTGTACCCTAAGTGAAAGGCTGAATACAAACTAGAGTATCGGCAATATTCTGTAACTTAAAAATGAATTCTCTATTAAAGATTGGTCTTAACAACATACAAGTATTTACACATGATTCTCTCAACTTTGTACCCTAAGTGAAAGGCTGAATACGACCTAGAGTAGCGGCAATATTCTGTAACTTAAAAATGAATTCTCTATTAAAGATTGGTCTTAACAACATACAAGTATTTACACATGATTCTCTCAACTTTGTACCCTAAGTGAAAGGCTGAATACGACCTAGAGTAGCGGCAATATTCTGTAACTTAAAAATGAATTTTCTATTAAAGATTGGTCTTAACAACATACAAGTATTTACACATGATTCTCTCAACTTTGTACCCTAAGTGAAAGGCTGAATACAAACTAGAGTATCGGCAATATTCTGTAACTTAAAAATGAATTCTCTATTAAAGATTGGTCTTAACAACATACAAGTATTTACACATGATTCTCTCAACTTTGTACCCTAAGTGAAAGGCTGAATACGACCTAGAGTAGCGGCAATATTCTGTAACTTAAAAATGAATTCTCTATTAAAGATTGGTCTTAACAACATACAAGTATTTACACATGATTCTCTCAACTTTGTACCCTAAGTGAAAGGCTGAATACGACCTAGAGTATCGGCAATATTCTGTAACTTAAAAATGAATTTTCTATTAAAGATTGGTCTTAACAACATACAAGTATTTACACATGATTCTCTCAACTTTGTACCCTAAGTGAAAGGCTGAATACAAACTAGAGTATCGGCAATATTCTGTAACTTAAAAATGAATTCTCTATTAAAGATTGGTCTTAACAACATACAAGTATTTACACATGATTCTCTCAACTTTGTACCCTAAGTGAAAGGCTGAATACAAACTAGAGTATCGGCAATATTCTGTAACTTAAAAATGAATTCTCTATTAAAGATTGGTCTTAACAACATACAAGTATTTACACATGATTCTCTCAACTTTGTACCCTAAGTGAAAGGCTGAATACGACCTAGAGTAGCGGCAATATTCTGTAACTTAAAAATGAATTCTCTATTAAAGATTGGTCTTAACAACATACAAGTATTTACACATGATTCTCTCAACTTTGTACCCTAAGTGAAAGGCTGAATACGACCTAGAGTAGCGGCAATATTCTGTAACTTAAAAATGAATTTTCTATTAAAGATTGGTCTTAACAACATACAAGTATTTACACATGATTCTCTCAACTTTGTACCCTAAGTGAAAGGCTGAATACAAACTAGAGTATCGGCAATATTCTGTAACTTAAAAATGAATTCTCTATTAAAGATTGGTCTTAACAACATACAAGTATTTACACATGATTCTCTCAAGATATCTCATCTGGTAAGTTATATATGTTCATTCGTTAATGGTTACTTCTAATTCATTTTTTAGGTTACTGTATCACTGTCCTTTACATTATGGCATTTACTTCGGGTTATATTGATGCTCAAACTCATGCAAGTGCCCATCAAATTGAATTAAAAGTCAATGGAGTACATCTTAAAAAAAATCTTCCTAACCTTGTTGGAAATGACTATCAAAAAAATAAAGATGATCTCTGGAAAATATGTGTGCCTGATTTTGGTTTTGGAGATTCTTGCATTAAGAAAAATGAGGTTGAAAATATAGCTCTCGTGGAAGATAGCAATGATGGTTGGCACATTGATTCCATTGTAACCTTTTTTGGAACCTCTATTGGTCAATATGAGCTGGCTTCAATGGACATCAACACCTTCCGTTGGGTCGATGGAGATCAAGGAACGAGTGCTAGGTGATTTGATATGACTTTGCAGATGTTCTAAAAACAAAGAACATTCAATTAACTATTGTTGCTGTGTTAGTAAAAATATTAGGTGAAATGTTTTTGTACATTTTGACTTTTATAAATGTTGTTGACCTTTAAAATAAAATTTACATTTGAATTTCAACTTGTTACATAGAATCAATGACTTAACTTGATCAAAATTAAAATAAAGATTGGCATAGATAAAGTGGGCTAGGAGATTTTATCACATACAACAATGTAGTTGGTGTAAGTACTAGAACATGTAGATGACTCATTATATTATAATAAAAAAATTTGTGTGCACTAATTTATTATTCTTATAGTAATTATTGTTACTATCATAACCACACTAATTTTCATTACATTTCTATCCCAGTCCCTAAACTTGTCAATATAAGGAGAGGATTATAATATTATGCTAACCAAAGGTATACCAGAAAAGACATTGATAGTATAAGTGCTATATGCATTGAATATAAATGTGAATCTAATTATGAAAATAATTAGCCATTACTACTTATAACATTTTAATGTTATGTTAATTTATGTATTATGGGAAAGGATAGAAGTTTATCAAGGATATCGATGTTACATAACAACCAATCAACCTCAATCACATGCTGTCCAAGATGACTCTATCATTTGAATGCCCTCACTGTAAGTCAAAACTAAGTCTAAAAGGTCAAAGGCTTGGTTATATATATCTTAAACATATTATATGTCAGATAAGTAGTCAAAGGATATTATAATCATTTTTTGCTTTATCTTTTTTAAATATGTAGCTACAGATCCTCAAAATACAAGTCACAATTATAGTATCAAGAACAGACAGGCAGTGAAATGATATAATCTTTGAATTGGCATTGATTCAAGAATTTGGTGATATCTTATGCAATTGGTGTAGCACTTCCTCTCTGTTTCTGTCTTCCTCTGCATGCGCGAAGAGACTAATTTGAGGAGGGGCTAATGCTATTATTTAACCCTCACATATGAAACAATGGCTGAAGATTCTCTTCCTATTGACATTCACTACAATAAATTGTTAGGTAAGATAATAAGCCATAAACATTATTTAATGACTAAATTATGTACTGAATTTAGATTGGTTAATAGACCGTCGACATTGTGACATACGTTGGCACCATCAGTTACGAGACATCAAAGATAAGATCAAACATGGTCTTGTAAACCTCCCAAGAGATGTCCTCGAACTCAAGTCTGTCTTTGCTAAAGAAGGTAGTTGTACATAATTCAATATTATAAAGACTTTATGATATGATAGATACAACTTATATTGACTGTATTGATGTGATGGAGTACTTGAAAACAGTTGAGTCTCCTGATAAAAATATTCTTGGCCAATATTCATCAGCAAAACTAAAGGTATTTTAAGTAGTACATTTTAGAAGTTGAAATTATACTAGAATTTTTAATCTATATGTGAACAGAAATGTCTAAAATGTTTTATTTGGATATCCTCTTAATTATAAGGAAAACACATTAACTAGTTATGATTGTAGTCTTAATATTAATCAGGTAATTCATTGGCTTATATGATAGATTGAGGGTCAGGATCACCATATCAGAATGCTTCCCTCACTAACATTGTACTAGGCCTATCTTCTCTATTGATTAAATGACAGACTAAAAAGGGACTTTGGCCATATGGCAAAATATGAATTTAACAAAGATATTGATGAAAAGATTACTATGATATAGTTGGAAATATGACGAAATGTCATATTAGGATTATAATGCTGTTAGTAATGGTGGACCAGATTATTGCAATACATTTGCCTTAGTTCAGGTAACTATATTAGCAAGAATAAAATTTGGGCAAACAGCTTGTAATTAAACCAAGTTAAAATATGATAAGGTAGTGTTAAGAGTAATTATAGTGTAAGATTTAGTAAATCAACAAGAGTTGTCAAATCACAAATTTAAACCCTTAGCTCAATTTTCTGTTATATTTTACATTCTTGCAGTAACATTAACTGTTATATATGTGATGTACAATGGAGATTTGTAATTTGATTAAATCAATGAAATAAAAAAATAGAGAGATACTTTGTGTTTTTTTGTTATTGTATAAGTCTGCTGTGATTATGGAAATAGTTTTTAGCCATTTACATCAAAGTAATTTTGTAGTCTACTAGTCTCTACTAGTTTGAATAGGAAGGACAGTATTATGAGGAAGACGGGAAGAGGTTATAATAATAGTATAGCAAAAGTTATCTTAAGACAGAACATGTCTTTAATCAAAAAAAAACATGCTAATAAGTACAATTATAACAAGATTGTTCAAATGATAGCCACACCCACAACCACAATAATAGCTCTCCTGAGTGGTGTTTTAATTAAGTACGTGGGAGTTTCATATCTTTTTTTTCTTATTGTGTGTTTCTGGTCTGCATAATATTTTATTACATTTTGTGTTATTAGGAATGGAATGATATCCTCAGATCATATGAAAAAAAGAATTTACATTTAGGTAAACTAAACTGAATAATCAACAAAATACTAATACCATTATCATTAGCTGAAGGTGCTCAAATGATGACACGTCTTGTAAATTATGAGATAGCATCTCTTAAGAGACAAATTAGTCGTTGCCAACAACAACAAAGGGTAAATTAAGCTAAATTATTTTATAATGACATTTTGGATGTTGTATTAATTGTAGGAAAGTGCACGTAAATCTACTGAGAGTCAAGCTAATGCCATCACTCTACAGACGAGGTTTGGGGAGCAATGTAAAGAATTAGGAATCAAGGTTAGTTAGTGAGGGATTATTTTCAATTTTGTAAGCTGATCCGCCTTGCGCTGCTACGCTGACCAATGTTGCAAATTCTTGGTAGAAGCATTGCAGACTTTCTCTGTACTTCTGATATTGTTTGTGATTTTTCTACTTGTTACTTATGAAGGAAAGAAGAATATTAAGAGCTGACACTATGAGTGATGGGAATGTTCTGACGATCAAGCATGCATTGAACATGTCATAAAAACACCAAACTACTTGTTCTCGCTAAGTGAAAGACATTCAAATAAAGAAAGCTAAATGTATTAATATATTACTGTGTGAGCCTGATTGCACCAATGGGACTATTTGCAGAGTCAAACTTTAAGTTCCCAGAGAGAAGAAAATACTGAATATTGTTCTATGATAAATTTCACAAAGCACATCAGACATCCAGGGAATAATATGAAATCAACTGAATCTCCAGGAACTGGTAGAAAACCTACCAGACCTCCAAAAAATTCTACACAAGCTGGTACTAAACTTACTACAAAATCTACTACTAGACCTCCCAAACCTTCTATACCTCCTGGAACTGAGTCTCCTAAACCCCCTGGAGTTGATGCAAAATCTACTCCTAAACACCTGGACCTCCTACACCCCCCTGGATCTGATACAAAATAGGAACTTGTACGAAATGTATGGAGGGTCTTGGCACTAAACGATAAACAAAGGCCAGTTTCTTTGAACCAGATGAGCCATTTTCCTTCTAATTTGTAATTTGAATGTTTCTAAAATTTTATTTTTAATATGAACATGATAACAAAACAACACAAAACTACTGAAATGGAGTTTGCTATTATTTACCTCCTGGAGCGCCCTCAATTTCAGTTGGAGTAGGAGTAGGTCCATCATTAGAAGTAGTCTGGTCTATAGATGTTGTCATAACAACAGCAGGAACAGTAGTTTCACCTGAAGGAACAGTGGTTTCAGCAATAGATGTTGTTACCAAAGAGGGTACCTCTGACGTTCTTGGTTGAAGAACCACAGTTGTTGGTTGTGGTGTCACATCAACACATCTTATGATAAACTTTGATCTGGTACGTGGAAATGGGAATCGATTACTATACTTACCACATCCTGTAATTTGACATATTTGACCAACGGGGCAATTCAACTCTTCACAAGTACGAGGTGTGCGACATCGTACTTCAATCCCTCTCTCCTCACAAACCAAACCAAATGGACAAGTAGTATTAGTACACTGTGGTATACAAGCTGCACTACCTGTTACCTTTTTCCTAGCACCTTTGGTGTGAGTGTGTGATCGTTTGCCACGTCCTTTTAAAATTAGTCTTAGGAACTTTTTAAGTGCACCAGTAGAAGTACCTTTTACTTGACCTTCTCGACAAATTGCATTATTTCCTCCACAGTCTACATTGCTGCAATTATCTGCTAAGCACACACCTCCAATTCTTCTTGCATTAAGACAAGTGGTTCCTTGTGGACAAGTTGTTGGACAGGCTCTACGTGGTTTGCATACAGCATAAGATGATTTTCCTCGTCCTCTTTCTTTGCATTCTAAGAAATTGGGACAGTTGATATCATCACATGAAACACGACATTCTACTCTTCCTTTGGGAGTTTTTCCTCTGCGAAGTGCACATCGTAATCCATGGGGGCACTCAAGCTCATCACATGATGTTGTGTATGTACAACGAGATCGTCCTGTGTGAGTAAGACCGCATACTTTACCAGGACAACAAGTTATCTCATCACAAGTCAAATGCTTGCTGTGACTTAAGATGAAGAGGTTGAAGAATAGAAGAAGAGCAACTTTAGAACAAAACATTTTATGTTGTGTTAAATGACTTTTGAGTTGAAATGAAGCTTTCTTTTCTTTTATATACTCTGTTGTCTAGTTGAGTGTTTACCATATATGGTAATAGATAGATCTTGTTGTTCCAACATGTTTGGTTTGGGTGTGTTCTAACCACATTCCATCTTAAAAACAAACAATTTGTACTAAAATGCCATAAATGTGACTAATGATATCATTGGCCTTCTCGAGACAACTGTTTCACTAGAGTATAGACATTTTGTTACATGTTACTTAACTTGGCAAATATATTAATTTGATTTAGTGTGTTGTCCTTATCATGTAGTTACTAGTGTAGAAAATGTCTATTAAGTTATGGGTTTGGTTTTGTTTGTAATAAATCAAATCAAATTTAATTTGATAATAATTTATCTTCCACACTTTTCCCTCCATAGGGCAAAGATATCCACAATGAGCTGACTCATCTCTTATCAACACAACTGCCAGAACTCTTCAGTGAAGTAGTAGCACTTATGCCCACATTACAACCTACAATAGACTACTATAGAGCGTTTCGTAGTTACACTATTTCACGGTAATAGACACACTATGTTATTACTGCTTATTAAGACTGTTATGCACCTGTTCTTGAAATGTGCTCTATTATAAACATGTGTGTACCATATTAGCAACAATAACATCAATGTGCATGATTGTCATTGTTGAATTAATTGTTGGACTACTCCTCTGCAGATCATCTAGTGACAATGAGATCTTATTTATGTTGACATATCTAATAACACATGGTAATACTACTGTATACCAATGGGAACATGGTGAAATGCCTCCAACTGTTGAACAAGTAAGAGCCTGAATTTCATGCAGTGTTTTCTAAATTCTAATCTACAACTTATGAGTCCCTTAATTCATGTAGTCTGCATTCTTTTAACACATCTCTTTTATAATGAGCAGCTCTTAGAAGATGCTCGTGATTAGAGTGATTATGTAATTCTTGAAAGTTTGTTTTCATTGACATATGTTGCCAGATAGCCCATCTCTGTAAATTATAATCTGGCAATGAATCTCTTTGTATGATCAAGTATAACCTTAAAGATGTAGGTGCCTTAATTACTGTTTTGTATCTCTCATAGGAATCAATTCCACAGCCACAACAAAATGAAGATGAATTAGTCATTGATTGGGGCGGTTTGGCAAATGGCAACAAAGATGAAGGAGGGATTGATTTTGGAGAGGGTGAAATTGACTATGATATTACTCTTGATCAAGTGGATCTCTCTGGCATAACAGTTGAAGATGGAGGAGATGCAATCACTACTTGTAAGAAAATTCATGTCATGCAAGACTACTATACATTATCATAATGACATCATTAAACTCCATTTTAGTATAACCACAAATATATTAGTTATAACATGTCAGTCAGTCACTCAGTCGCTATGCTATGAAGACAAGTTTGTTTTGGCATCTCTGATTTTACATGAAAATGTACTCTACTTGCAGCTTTTGTTAATAGACTATTGATATTATGTAGAAAAAAATCATTTTTGTTGTTTTCTGTTTGAATTTAGCTCTCTCAACAAAAACAACTTACCCAACTCTTTTGGAAGATTTTACTACTCGTAATCTACTACTTGATGATATAATGGAATTACTGGAGTTTGTAAAACAAAGAGTGTCTGAGTTGTCATCTGATGCTGGAGGATTATTGCAAGTCGATACTCAACTACCTTCATCACTACAAGCTCATTCTAGCAAGGATGTGGAAGAGATGATTGGAAAAATTATGTTAATACTTGATAAGTTGACTAACAAGAGAACACAACAGTTGTTACTAATGTTGGGATCACAAAGGTAATGAGTTTATGTAATTGTTACCATGGTAACAGGGTTATGTGTATCTTTTGTGAGGATGAGTGTAAATGTTTTCTTGCAAAATTGATATTGTTAATTATTAAAAGTTTATTAATTTGTACATGTAATTGTAATACATTTTGTGCATTGTTACTATAAATACATATTGTTTTATATTTTGGTAGTTGTTATAAACTCTCTTGTTGTTGTTATTATATCTTATAGCTATTTAGATCGTATCTCTTCACAATTGCTTCGTCAGCAAGAACTAAGTCAGCGAGCTCTCTCATCAGCCATTGACCACACCCACAAAATAGAAGAAGCAAGTCAGCAACAGCAAGGACTCGAAGAAGAATTGAAAGTTCTTGTAGAGAAGACCAAGAGAATAAAAGAATTGGTATATGATATACGTAATATTTGCTATAGTGTTGTTATACGTGATCTGACATATAAAGGAGGACAAGCTCCTGTTTATTCTTAGATTCCGCTTTTAGTGTTAGCTAGGTACAGCTGGATTTTAATATATTAATTTTTATGATCCATTTGTTGATATCACTAAAAAATGAGAGTAGATATAGAGACACATATTATTCACATTATATAATAAAACTATATAAATATGATGTTATTTCTCTTTGATAGGTTGTTGAGGAAATCTCAAAGAAGTACAATCATAGAACAGTGAACATTGTAGGAGACATTAATCAAATATAAATTATTAAAAAATAATATTAATTATTATTAAGTCTAATAATAATAATATCATTGATTAATTAATGTCATTCTTGTGGTTTTATGGTGGTTGTCATGGCATCCCTGCCGTACCACATGTCCTTTCAACGTCTGTGTGAACAAATAATATGATCTTTGGCATTCTCATTCCCGCTTTAAGATGTATAATACCTTTTCTTATAATGATTAGCTCTGCTGCTTTTGGTTGGATAATTATTACTGTGATGAAATTACTCACTCTACCATTTGGTAGAGGTATATATCATCGTCTAGATCAGATGATTCTAAGCACTATGATTGGAATGATTGGACTTTTCGCTGAGAACTTGTCTAGAGTCGAGGTACAGTTAGTATTACACTAATGAATATAACTATCTACTCTAGTATCATTTCTATGGAGATCCTTTGCCAAAAAAACCAGAAAGTGTCTTGTACATAAGCAATCATCAGTGTACAGGTATAACACACACTAACATTATGTTAAGACTACTAATGCTGACAATTATTTGACATGTAGCATTTGATTATAGAATAATTTGTTAGGAATGTAAAACTTGGATGTCATAGTCTGGCTTACTTGACAAATTTGACTATTAAGTTGTTAGTTTAGTGTGTGCATTGAAGTAAATTCTATATACCAGACTGTTAGCAATATTACTATGTATCAAAATGTTGACCTATTCTTCTTTTTTAAGAAAGAACTTAATTTCTTATTTAGTTGACTGGGTCATAGCTGAGGTATTGTGCCTAAAACAAGGTGGTTATGGAGGACGTGTACATTATTTTTTGAAATATGGTGTTCTCTATGTACCAATGTATGGTTGGTATCTTGCTACTGTAAGTGAATTAATTATAGGGGACATCCCCTAAAATGACCATATCTACAGAGACAGAATATTTTCTTAAAAAGAAGCAAGTTAAATGATCCAAACTGGTTAAAAGGGTATGTTATATAGTACAGTAATGATGTATTAATTATTTTATTATTAAGGAAACTTTTAAAACTACAAAAGAGAGAGATACCAGTATGTTACCAGTTAACCACACCCATATAATTTGTTATGTCTTTGGTCTCAGATATGGTTGGTAATATTTCCTGAGGGTACTCGTTTTAATCCTCAAAAATCTGATAAACTAGAAAGAAGTCAAGCTTATGCAGATAGTTTAGGACTACCAAGACTTAACCATGTGTTAATGCCACATACAACTGGTTTTGAGGTAGGACTATATCACAATATAGCCAGTCATTTTGGTATGGAATAGAATATAGTCTCATTTGCAGTTTGCCTACATATTTTACATGTTCATAAATTCAAGCTCTAATCCATTTTTGTGTATGGACATTATAGACACAGAAGATAGGATTATATATAACAACTGTAGGTTACTCTAGCTACAATCAAAGATCGTTTCCAAGCTATTTATGATGTCACTATTATATATGAAGAAAGAGAGGGTTATAGTGTACGTTCTTTACCACCAGATCTGTTTGGTAAGTTTGTCATAGTTTTCTGACATTACTTCTCTCTAGGATTTAATTCTGGTCAATGTAAACGTGTTCACATTCACTTAGAGCGGATTCCAATATCTGATGTACCAGATAGTGAAGAGGAACGTAAACAATGGCTCTTCAAACAATTTCAGAAGAAAGATAAGTAAGTATAATAGAGAAGTAGGTCCACACTGGCTTGTTAATGTTTATTTAATACTCTGTAGATTAATTGATGACTTTCTAACAACTGGCACAATAACAGCACCTAAACGATCTCTACCTCTTCCATTATCTTACACTGTCCCTCCTACACTAATATATGGACTACTGTTAGTATTAATAGCCTGCAGTAAAGTGGGACGCACTGTTTGGTTAGGAGTAACACTGGGGTATACTTTACTTGGATATTTACTAATACAATGCAATGTTTTTCAATAGCAATATCACGCTTTATATTTTTGTTGTAAAGAAATCAACTAGTCTTATATTAATAATAATTAAAATTCATTGATCATGATTCATGAAGACTCGCCACGTGGACTCGTGGGCAGTCGATATGATTTTTCATGCTCCCTTTCTCATTCTCTCTTTACGATGTGTAGTACCTTCTATTATGATCATGGGCTCTGCCACCAATTTCTGGATACTTGCTACTGCAGCTAAACTATTTACTTTACCATTTGGTAAGAATGCATATCAACGCTTAGATCGAAGACTTGTAAGCTCTATGATTGGTTTAGTAGGATATTTCTTTGAGACATGGTCTGGAGTTGAGGTAGAGTTCATTTAATTGATAAATATAACTATCATTTATTATAGTATCATTTTTATGGGGATCCTTTGCCCAAGGAACCAGAGAGTGTGCTGTATATGAGTAATCATCAATGCACAGGTACCAATTTCTGTTATGGTGTCACAAAGGAATAGCATACACCTTGATATTTATTTTAACTCTGTGTATATTGCCTTGATCCCTTGACAACCACTCAATTACGATGACATACAGTCATTAGTAATCTACTGACAATTTTGGAGGTGTGGCAGCAGAAGATAATCACAGATTGTATTATCTCTGTTAGCATAAATTTGACATTACAATTAAAATATTGAAGGCTTTTAATTCTATACTAACATGAAATAATTGACCATATCCTCATGAACAATTAATTCTGTGCATTTGTTATGTTGCTCATCATTTTTGTGGCACTGTAGGTCATGTCAACATAACTAATAGTAGTAGCTAAATGGCTTATTAGTTACATGATGCCAAATGTATAATGTCATTTATTGTATGTGAATAGAGTGAATAGAAGCATCAATAGACTATTGTAATAATATGTAATGGTCATATCATTTTTTATCTATAGTTGACTGGATCATAGCTGAGGTATTGTGTCTAAAACAAGGTGGTTATGGAGGACGTGTACATTATCTGTTGAAATATGGTATTCTCTATATACCAATGTATGGTTGGTATCTTGCTACTGTAAGTGAATTAATTATAGGGGATGTCCTCTTTAAATGACCATATCTATAGAGGCAAAATGTTTTCTTAAAAAGAAGCAAGTCAAATGATCCAAACTGGTTAAAAGGGTATGTTATATAATACAGTAATGATGTATTAATTATTTTATTATTAAGGAAACTGTTAAAACTTCAAAAGGAAGAAATGCCAGTATGTTACCAGTTAACCACACCCAAATAATTTGTTATGTCTTTGGTCTCAGATATGGTTGGTAATATTTCCTGAGGGTACTCGTTTTAATCCTCAAAAATCCTACAAACTAGAGAGAAGTCAAGCTTATGCAGATAGTTTAGGACTACCAAGACTTAACCATGTTTTAATGCCACATACAACTGGTTTTGAGGTAGGACTATATACAGTAACTCATACCAGAAAATAGGAAACCAAATATAACACTTTTAACTATACATTTGAGAATATGTGAGGATTTATTTAGTAGTTTGATCAAAAGAACATTTAATATAGTATTGTTAGACCTATTATTATTTATGTTAGCATAGATATGACACAAAATTGGAAATGAGGGATATCCTTAACATTACACCATATTGCATTGAATATCAATTGTTACATTATAGAAGAATTCATTATACGTTAGTAGCAAAACTATTTACTGCTTATTTATTGGAGTGAGTTTTGTCCCCTTATTAAAATAATCTAGTTAATTATAGCCTACAAATCCTATACACTATAATAATATCAAACCTCTCTTTATTTAGTAAAGTTTAACTGAGCGAGTTCTTATTTTTGATGAAAGGGTCTACAAAATTAACACTATACTTTATCACAAATTTGCTATATTGAAGATTTTTGAACCTTTTGACAACCTTGACTTTTGCTTGTGAAGTGAAGCATCTCTTTCCTTATACCATGATTTAAAAAAACATGTTTCTAGAAGGTTTACAATTTCAAAATAATCTATAAAAACTTCTCACTATCGATTTTTCAAAGTAGTGGAGATTGATCAAAAATTAAATATTCTATTGTATGTAGTACATCTAACTTCTAGTTTGTGTTATATAGTTCATAGATATAAGATCAAAATCTAGAAAAACCAGCTATTTTATATTATATGAATCATTAATATACATTTCTGTTAATTTCTATAGTATTATCACAGACTCTTTTCTAATTCCAGTTAGGTAGTCTATACAATCTGATTTTAGAACTACTCTAATAATTCATAAAATTTGTATGCATTAAAATTTTAATTTCATCTTAAAATTAATTGAATCGGGTATTACCTAGAAAATTGCTAAATTAAGTAAATTTGAATATTTTAAAATTTAATAGATGTAATTAATAGTGGGCGTAAGTTACAACAGATTATCTGTGACATGTAAAGTTTTACAAGCACAAAAAGATGAAAATTGATGATTAATTTATGGCATTGTGAATGCTTACATACAATGAGTTCATTCTTGATAAGTTCTACATGTTCATTTACACACCCTTTATCTAATTGTCTTACAATCTATTCTCTTGTAGGTTACTCTAGCTACAGCCAAAGATCGTTTCCAAGCTATTTATGATGTCACTATTATATATGAAGGAAGAGAAGGTTATAGTGTACGTTCTTTACCACCAGATATGTTTGGTAAGTCTTTCATACAATTCTAATGATACCTCTCTCTTTAGGATTTTACTCTGGTCGATGTCAACGTGTTCACGTTCACTTAGAGCGAATTGCAACATCTGATGTACCAGATAGTGAAGAGGAACGTAAACAATGGCTCTTTAAACAATTTCAGAAGAAAGATAAGTAAGTATAATAGAGAAGTAGGTCCACACTGGCTTGTTAATGTTTATTTAATACTCTGTAGATTAATTGATGACTTTCTAACAACTGGCACAATAGCGGCACCTAAACAATCTCTACCTCTTCCATTATCTTACACTATCCCTCCTACACTAATATATGGACTACTGTTAGTACTGGCAGCTAGCAGTAAAGAGAGACGCACTATTTGGTTAGGTGCAACACTGATGTATTCTTTAGTTGGATATTTGTTAATACAATGTAAAATTTTTAAATGATGTTGAGTTCACTTTGTAGTAGATATTATCGTAGACTGATAATTAGATGGAAATATAGTGTTAAGACAGTTCCTGTAAATTTAATTAATTACTAACATTTTTGACGTGTAGAAATCAATCACTAACTGGCGATATGATCTTTCATGCTCCTTTTCTCTTACTCTCTTTACGATGTATAATACCTTCTATTATGATATTGGGCTCTGCTACTAGTTTATGGATGTTTGTTACTGCAACTAAACTACTCAGTCTACCATTTCGTAGGAGTGTATATCATCGTCTAGATCAGAGAGTAACAAGCTCCATCGTAAGTGTTGTAGGATATTTCTTTGAGACGTGGTCTGGAGTCGAGGTATAGACTTCTTATACTCATAGTTATGACTATCATCTATTGTAGTATCATTTTTATGGGGATCCTTTGCCCAAAGAGCCAGAGAGTGTGCTCTATATAAGTAATCATCAATGCACAGGTTAGTTTCAGCACCAGACTGATGTGCTGCCTACAGTGAAAGATAGTCATGTTATGTCATATTAGTTACTTGACCTATAGCCCTGTGAGACTATCTTCAGTGAGGTCTGGGCCAAGATTATAGATTTATTCTTGATCTAGACAAAAGGCAGTTTTCCACAAAGCATAAAGACATAAAGCTTGCATTGGTTATGTTTGTCAGTGAAAATAGTGTACATTTCATTTGCAGTGTGTGACAGACTTACAGCCTAGCTATAGGGTTGTATGACGACAATTTAAAGTATGCAATAAAAAGGGATCATGTAACAAAATTTGATTTGCAAATAACATAATATGGTATCTGTATAACCTAATGGTTGGCCAGGATACAAAATTTGGCAAAGGTCTTGTAAAAATGGACTCATAGCAATTGCATAATAATCAGCATATAGATTCTATGCAAAATTGTCATATTATTTCTTATTTAGTTGACTGGATCATAGCTGAGGTATTGTGCCTAAAACAAGGTGGTTATGGAGGACGTGTACATTATCTGTTGAAGTATGGTGTTCTCTATGTACCAATGTATGGTTGGTATCTTGGTACTGTAAGTGAATTAATTATAGGGGACATCCTCTTTAAATGACCATATCTACAGAGACGGAATATTTTCTTAAAAAGAAGCAAGTTAAATGATCCAAACTGGTTAAAAGGGTATGTTATATAATACAGTAATGATGTATTAATTATTTTATTATTCAGGAAACTGCTAGAACTACAAAAGAAAGAAATGCCAGTATGTTACCAGTTAACCACACCCATATAATTTGTTATGTCTTTGGTCTCAGATGTGGTTGGTAATATTTCCTGAGGGCACTCGTTTTGATCCTCAAAAATCTGATAAACTAGAAAGAAGTCAAGCTTATGCAGATAGTTTAGGACTACCAAGACTTAACCATGTTTTAATGCCACGCACAACTGGTTTTGAGGTAGGACTATATACAGTACATTGATCAGTCAATGTAGACATGCAGTAACTATAACTGTGTTAGATTTTGTAATTTTTATCAGATCATAAATAGCAAAAGATTTAAATATGTAAAGTAATTAGTGATGTATTGAAAATATACATAACATAAGAATTAAAATATTGTATGTTATACATAAAAGGATTCTTATGGAAATTGAATTTTTAAGTTCTTTTGTTCTTGTACAGGTGTACATCATTGTATTGTTTCCTCGTATACTTCATTGTTAGTTACTATACAATTGTAGGTGTTTGCATTGACAAGACAATTATGCTTTCTTTCCTCATCACCATTTTCTTAGTCTACATAACAAACAACTATGTTGCTATGCTATATTTACCATGTAATTTATAATAAGATGGTTTGACACCCTCTATATTAAATATATTATTATATATACATACAACAATGAAATTTACGTGCCTCATTTTTAATTGGCAACTAGGTTACTCTAGCTACAATTAAAGATAATTTCCAAGCTATTTATGATGTCACTATTATATATGAAGGAAGAGAGGGTTATAGTGTACAATCTTCACCACCAAATATGTTTGGTAAGTATGGTTATAATTTTTTGACATTATTCCTCTCTTTAGGATTCTACTCTGGTCGATGTAAACGTGTTCACATTCACTTAGAGAGAATTGCAATATCAGATGTACCAGATAGTGAAGAGGAACATAAACAATGGCTCTTCAAACAATTTCAGAAGAAAGATAAGTAAGTATAATAGAGAAGTAGGTCCACACTGGCTTGTTAACATTAATTTAAAATTCTGTAGATTAATTGATGACTTTCTAACAACTGGCACAATAGCGGCACCTAAACAATCTCTACCTCTTCCATTATCTTACACTATCCCTCCTACACTAATATATGGACTACTGTTAGTACTGGCAGCTAGCAGTAAAGCGGGACGCACTATTTGGTTAAGTGCTACACTGTTTTATACTTCAATTGGATATTTGTTAATACAATGCAAGTTTATTAAATAATGACAAGCTTTTGATTTGCTAATTTTACATATTGAAAAAAATATTTATATGAAATAGAATAGAATATCATGATATTATTTTATAACATTAACATCTTATTTTGTTTGCACATATATATAACTAATTGTAAATTATGAAACATCATAACTAAAGACTGACAAGATGATGTTCTATACTTTATATGTATGCTGATATCATGGATGGGCTTTTTTAAGTTCTAGTTTCTAGATCAGTATTTCTTTTATGGGACTATTTAATTATTCAGAAACTGTTTGGACTTTAAAAGAAATATAGATGCCAACTAATATGTTCATTGTTAACTGCACTACACCCATAATATCTTTGATCTCAGATGTGGTCAATATATTTTCTGAGGGCGCTGGTCTTAATTCTCAAAAATCTGATAAACTGGATAGAAGTCAAACTTATGCACATGCAGATAGTTTAGGAATACCAAATTTAATCATGTTTTAATGTCACATACAACTGGTTTTGAGGTAGGACTATACCACAATAGAGCCAGTCATTTTAATATGGAATAGAATATAGTCTCATTTGTAGTTTGCCTACATATTTTACATGTTTATAAATTCAAACCCTATTCCATTTTTGTGTGTAGATATAATAGGCATAGAAGATAGGATTATATACAACAATACTCTAGCTACAATCAAAGATAATTTCCAAGCTATCTACGATGTCACTATTATATAGGAAGGGAGGGTTATAGTGTACGTTCTTTACCACAATAACAGCACTTAAACAATCTCTATATCTTCCACTATACCTCCTATACTAATATGTGTACGTACCTGACACATCTTTGACACAAACTAAAACAACCTTATTAAAGAAATTTCAAAAACTTGAAGCACTAGTTACTAACTGTCAAAATATAGATGCTATTCTGACTGCTAACGTCATGTTCAAGCTGCTATCTCTATAATAAATGTTATAAACCAACAAAGCACTGAAAAAAGCTACCTGTTAAGCAAAAGGTGCCACCAAATCAAAATTGTGAACATCAAACTTTTTTCCTACAAAAAGAGAAGGTACAGTCCTACTCCAATTCTATTGAGGCCTACTGTTAAAGAAATAAATAAAATTGACAAAGACCTTAAGAGTGCTGAAGTAAAATTCTGTTAGCTGTTTGAAAGATGACAAAACTACTGATTTTGTTGAATGGATACAATGTGACATAGGCATAGTATGGTTAGTGTTGTTATATCCTCTTATTATATCTAATAATATATACAAATCCGAGGCATAAGACTCTTTTTCGTTATCTTTTGTTCCATTGGTTACAACAGGTCTTTAGCTGATCCCTTACCCTCGTGGCTCAATGTGGTGCGGTACTACTCACGTGAGCTTCACGCTAACATTTATAAAGACACCGAGGTTTAAAGTTTTGAATAATCTTTTCCGGCTAATGGCTATCACTTTACGATGTATACTGTCTTTCGTTATGATCATGGGGTCCACTTCCATTGGCTGTATACTTTTGATTACTGCTAAACTACTCGGCCTACTATTTGGAAAGGGATTATATCGTTATTTAGACGTGAGAGTGTATAGTTCTGTGATGGCTATATACGGGTATTTTTTGGAGATTTGGTCTGGAGTTGAGGTATGTACAATATCTGTTTATTGATCAATTGTATGAAATTCCATTCAAGTATCGTTTCTATGGGGATCCTTTACCAAGAGAACCAGAAAGTGTGCTGTACATGAGCAATCATCAGTGTTTAAGTATTATATTAATAATTATATATAATATGATAATTATAATGATGTGAATATGAACATGAATGGGACTGAGTGTGTACATCAAATAGAAGTAACCTCCATCATATAGATAATAAAGAAAGTAACTATTGTAGTTGTAGATTGTTTTTTTATTAATAGTTGATTGGATCATAGCTGAGGTATTATGCTTAAAACAAGGTGGTTATGGAGGACGTGTCCACTATTTTGGAAAGCATAGTATTCTCTATTTACCAATGTATGGTGTCATTGGAGCTATTGTAAGTCAATTATATATATATCTATATTTCTTTAAAATTTATTTACAGAGACAAAGTTTTATTTTCATAAAAAGAAGTAAATCAGTAGATCTAAATTGGTTGAAAAGGTATTTTCAATAAATACAACTAAACAAGTATTAAGGTTTATATTTTATTATTTGATTCAGAAAGCTGCTTGGATTTCAAAAGAAAGAGATGCCAGTATGTACAATGTTAACCACACCCATATAATTTATGTCTTTGGTCTCAGATATGGTTGGTAATATTTCCTGAGGGCACTCGTTTTGATCCTCAAAAATCTGATAAACTAGAAAGAAGTCAAGCTTATGCAGATAGTTTAGGACTACCAAGACTTAACCATGTTTTAATGCCACGTACAACTGGTTTTGAGGTGATCATAAATAGCATAAGATTTTAAAAGCACTAAGTGATGTATTGAAAATGTACATAACATTGGATAGGAATTACAATACAGTATGCTATACATAAAAGGGATTGTCACAAGAAGTGAATTTATAAGTTTCTTTGTCCTTGTACAGGTGTACATCATTGTACTGTTTTCTAATACACTCCATTGTTAGTTACTATGTGTTTGCATTAACAAGATGATTAATACCTATTGTGTTTGCATTAACAAGACGATTAATGCTTATTGTGATTTTTCTTTCGTCACCATTTTCATAACAAACAACTACCGTAGATCATTGTTAAAAAAAATTCGAACATTGGACAATGTACAAAAATAAATTACACAAACATTATTACATATTGAAATAAATAGGGTTAATAACTTTCGTACATGCCTCTTATGTTTGAAATTTTTTTAACACATAAATTTTTTACATGAAACTTTTGTAACGCGAAAGTTTCCCGATCTACAGTATGTTGCTATGCTATATTTACCAAGTAATTTATAATAAGATGGTTTGACCACCTCTATATCAAATATATTATTATATATACATTCAACAACAAAATTTACTTGCTTCATTTTTTAATTGGCAACTAGGTTACTCTAGCTACAATCAAAGATAATTTCCAAGCTATTTATGATGTTACTATTATATATGAAGGAAGAGAGGGTTATAGTGTACAATCTTCACCACCAAATATGTTTGGTAAGTCTGGTCATAATCTTTTGACATTACTTCTCTCTATAGGATTTTACTCTGGTCGATGTCGACGTGTTCATATTCACTTAGAGCGAATTCCAATATCAGATGTACCAGATAGTGAAGAGGAACGTAAACAATGGCTCTTTAAACAATTTCAGAAGAAAGATAAGTAAGTATAATAGAGGAGTAGGTCCACACTGGCTTGTTAATGTTTATTTAATACTCTGTAGATTAATTGATGACTTTCTAACAACTGGCACAATAATAGCACCTAAACAATCTCTACCTCTTCCATTATCTTACACTATCCCTCCTATACTAATATATGGACTACTGTTAGTACTGGCAACTTGTAGTAAAGTGGGACGCACTATTTGGTTAGGTGCAACACTGGGGTATTCTTTAGTTGGATATTCGTTAATACAATGCAAGTTTATTAAATAATGACAAGCTTATGATTTGCTAATTTTACATATTGAAAAGATAATAATATAATTATATGAAATAGAATAGAATATCATGATATTATTTTATAACATTAAAATCTTATTTTGTTAGCACATATATATAACTGATTGCAAATTATGAAACATTATAACTAACAAGATGATGTTCTATACTTTATATGTATGCTGATATCATGGATGTGCTTTTAGTTTCTAGATCAGTATTTCTTTTATGGGACTATTTAATTATTCAGAAACTGTTTGGACTTTGAAAGAAATATAGATGCCAACTAATATGTTCATTGTTAACTGCACTACACCCATAATATCTTTGATCTCAGATGTGGTCAATATATTTTCTGAGGGCGCTGGTCTTGATTCTCAAAAATCTGATAAACTGGATAGAAGTCAAACTTATGCACATACAGATAGTTTAGGAATACCAAATTTAATCATGTTTTAATGCCACATACAACTGGTTTTGAGGTAGGACTATATCACAATAGACCCAGTCATTTTGATATGGAATAGAACTAGTCTCATTTGCAGTTTCCCCACACATTTTACATGTTTATAAATTCAAGCTCTTTGTGTGTGGACACTGGACATAATACTGAAGATAGGATTATATATAACAACTGTAGGTTACTCTAGCTACAATCAAAGATCACTATTTATGATGTCACTATTATATATGAAGGAAGGAAGAGAAGGCTATAGCATGAGTTCTTTACCACTAGATATGTTTGGTAAGTGGTCATAGTTTTCTGATGATAATTCTCTCTAGGATTTCATTCTGATCAATGTCAACATGTTCACATCTACTTAGAGTGAATTGCAATATCAGATGTTCCAGATAATGAAGAGGAACGTAAACTGAACAATTTCAGAAGAAAGATAAGTAAGTCATATATAACAGAAAAAGCAGATTAACACTGGCTGCAGCTGACTTTCTAACAACTGGCACATTAACAGCACCTAAACAATCTTTACCTCTTCCATTATTTTCCACAATCTCTTCTATACTAATATATCAACACAATATTATGATGCTGTTTATAATGGCATTCACATTTTATCATGTTGCACAGAAACAAGATTAGTATGATGTCCTTGTGTCTAGGTCTCACTGTAATGTTTGCTTTTACACTTTATTGTTGGTTACTCCAGCATTGCTGGTGTTTGTGTGCACTGACAGGATAATGCTTGAATCATAGACATGCCAGTATGTACAATTTTAACCAAACCCATATAATGTGTCATGTCTTTGGTCTCAGATATGGTTGGTAATATTTCCTGAGGGCACTCATATTAACTTGACCTTAGCTATTGAGAAGTCAAGCTTATGCAGATAGTTTAGGACTACCAAGACTTAACCATGTTTTAATGCCACATACAACTGGTTTTGAGGTAATAGAGCCAGTCATTTTGGTATGGAATAGAATATAGTCTCATTTGTAGTTTGCCTACATATTTTACATGTTTATAAATTCAAACCCTATTCCATTTTTGTGTGTAGACATAATAGGCATAGAAGATAGGATTATATACAACAATACTCTAGCTACAATCAAAGATAATTTCCAAGCTATCTACGATGTCACTATTATATAGGAAGGAAGGGTTATAGTGTACATTCTTTATCCCAATAACAGCACCTAAATAATCTCTATATCTTCCACTATACCTCCTATACTAATATGTGTACACAATATCATGATGTTCTTTATGATGGCATTGACATTTTATCATGTTGCAGAGAAAACAAGATTAGCTTGATAGTTGTAAAAAACATACTAACATTACTTTGATGGTACTGTTGTTACTGTATATAATATATTTTACCAAAGAGTGGCAAGTCTTCAAAAATTACTCCTACATCTTCAATCAAACTAGATAAGTTTTGATACATTAGAAGAATTTTACGAATGGAAGGAAGATTTTGAAACAACTAGATGTTCCTAATTTGTTCTTAAGTGTGCACCACAGGTCTCCAATGGTATGAAAGTGTTTTACTGTTACTGTAACAGAGTAGGTGCATACAAATCTGAGGGAACTGGAAAACGTCAATTAAAAACACAAGGAACAGCTAAGATAGGATCTCAGTGCTCGGATTATATCAAAGCAGTACAGGACATCAACACGCACAAAATTCATTGTTCCTATTGCCCTACACACTATAATCACACAACACAATTATCTTATCTATGAATACTTTGACAATTAAAAAAGGATATTGCTAAAAAGCTTAAGAGGGAGTGAGTATGGAACATATTTTAGATAATATTCGTGAGTCCATATACAACAATATACAACAATATCAAACGAGAACACTTAATTAACAAACAGGACATCCACAACATAAAAACTCAATACAACATCGAGGGCATTAATTGTCATGCTAACGACTTAATTAGTGTCAACACCTGGATATTAAATATGCAAGCACTTTCTTATAATCCCATTTTAATTTATAAAGACCAAGGGAGACCACAACCTGATAATTTAGATAATTTGGCAAATGATGATTTTCTGTTATGTATTCAAACAGAATTTCAGAGGGACATGCTAAAGGATTTTGGGCATGACACAGTATGCATAGATACCACACATGGCACCAACATGTACCATTTTAATCTAATAACTCTGGTTGTGATTGATGAATATGGGAAAGGAATACCAGTAGCTTGGATGTTTTCTAACAGAGAAGATGCAATATCCTTGATACCTTTCTTTGCAACCTTTAAAGGTAGTAGCAGTGTGATTTCTCCATCATGGTTCATGTCAGATGATGCTGATAATTACTTTAATGCATGGAAAGCAGTGTTTGGTGAAGGAAATACAAAGAAAATCATTTGTGCCTGGCACATAGATAGAACATGGAGAAAAGCATTAGCTGAAACTGTGAGAGACAAAGATCAAATAAAAATATACCACCAGCTAAATATTTTACTCAGTGAAAGAGACGAAGCTAAATTTAGAGTTACATTGCAAACTTTTCTCACATACCTACAAACAAAGCACACTCATTTTTTTTGCCTACTTTACTTCAAATTACTGCTCACGGTTACCACAATGGGCAACATGTTACCGTACTCAAACACTAACATGTACCTTGAATCACTTCATAGTGTCCTAAAAATATTCATACTTAAACCACAAACAAAATAAAAGAATTGACAGTTTACTTGTTACTTTATTAAGAGTACCAAGAGATAAGGCATTTGAACGTTTCAAGAAATGAGGAAAAATCACATAGAATATGTGAAACACCACAAGACATCTCTTTTGCTAAAATTGCTTCCACTGCAAAAATTGAAAATACAAAATGAAAAGTACAATCACAATCACATCCTGACACAAAGTATGTGGTTCAGAAAGTTCAAGAAAGCTGAGGGTGTAAGCTTTGATGTACAGAATGTCAAATTTGTCCCCATAACTACACTTGCACTTGCTTAGATTCTATCTTACACACAACAGTATGTAAATATGTTCATCTTGTCCATATGAAATATATGAAAAAAGACACAAACAGTATTTCAGAAGATCCTACTCTATAGATCTGCTAGCTGATACTTACTCCTACTTTACCAGCCTGTTATCTGACAAGAAACCTCACACATCTTTGACACAAACTAAAACAACCTTATTAAAGAAATTTCAAAAACTTGAAGCACTAGTTACTAACTGTCAAAATATAGATG
Organism: Xestospongia bergquistia; assembly: GCA_963965975.1. NCBI lineage: Eukaryota > Metazoa > Porifera > Demospongiae > Haplosclerida > Petrosiidae > Xestospongia > Xestospongia bergquistia. The sequence continues at coordinate 1,888,917 of OZ014425.1, forward strand.
CTATTCTGACTGCTAGCATCATGTTCAAGCTGCTATCTCTGTAATAAATGTTATAAACCAACAAAGCACTGAAAAAAGCTACCTGTTAAGCAAAAGGTGCCACCAAATCAAAACTGTGAACATCAAACTTTTTTCCTACAAAAAGAGAAGGTACAGTCCTACTCCAATTCTATTGAGGCCTACTGTTAAAGAAATAAATAAAATTGACAAAGACCTTAAGAGTGCTGAAGTAAAATTCTGTTAGCTGTTTGAAAGATGACAAAACTACTGATTTTGTTGAATGGATACAATGTGACATAGGCACAGTATGGTTACATCTCTATTGCACACAACCACAATTAACTACTATACCAATTAATTAAACATGTCATGTTTGTAACATCAAAGAAACGAAATGATTTTAAAGTGTTTCTTTCGTACCTATGATAAGTGTTGTTATATCCTCTTGTTATATCTAATAATAATACAAATCCGAGGGATAAGACTCTTTTTCGTTATCTTTTGTTCCCTTGGTTACAACAGGTGATCCCTACCCTCGTGGCTCATGTGGTGCGGTACTACTCACGTGAGCTTCACGCTAACACTTATAAAGAAACAAGGGTTTAAATTTTTGGAAAACCTAACACTCATGAAGACACCAAGAAAACAAGGATTTAAATTTTTGGATAACCTTTTCCGGCTAGTGGCTATCACTTTACGATGTATACTGTCTTTCGTTATGACCATGGGGTCCGCTTCCATTGGCTGTATACTTTTGATTACAGCTAAACTACTCAGCCTACTATTTGGAAAGGGATTATATCGTTATTTAGACGTGAGAGTGTTTAGTTCTGTGATGGCTATATACGGGTATTTTTTTGAGATTTGGTCTGGAGTTGAGGTACATACTCATTGATCAATTGTATGAAATTCCATTCAAGTATCGTTTCTATGGGGATCCTTTACCAAGAGAACCAGAAAGTGTGCTGTACATGTGCAATCATCAGTCTTTAAGTATTATATTAATAATTATATATAATATGATAATTATAATAATGTGAATATGAACATGAATGGCACTGAATGTGTACATCAAATAGAAGTAACCTCCATTATATAGATAATAAAGAAAGTAACTAATTATTGTAGTTGTAGATTGTTTTTTATTAATAGTTGATTGGATCATAGCTGAGGTATTATGCTTAAAACAAGGTGGTTATGGAGGACGTGTCCACTATTTTGGAAAGCATAGTATTCTCTATTTTCCAATGTATGGTTTCCTTGCAGCTATTGTAAGTCAATTATATATATATCTATATTTCTTTAAAATTTATTTACAGAGACAAAGTTTTATTTTCATAAAAAGAAGTAAATCAGTAGATCTAAATTGGTTGAAAAGGTATTTTCAATAAATACAACTAAACAAGTATTAAGGTTTATATTTTATTATTTGATTCAGAAAGCTGCTTGGATTTCAAAAGAAAGAGATGCCAGTATGTACAATGTTAACCACACCCATATAATTTATGTCTTTGGTCTCAGATATGGTTGGTAATATTTCCTGAGGGTACTCGTTTTGATCCTCAAAAATCTGATAAACTAGAAAGAAGTCAAGCTTATGCAGATAGTTTAGAACTACCAAGACTTAACCATGTTTTAATGCCACGTACAACTGGTTTTGAGGTGATCATAAATAGCATAAGATTTTAAAAGCACTAAGTGATGTATTGAAAATGTACATAACATTGGATAGGAGTTACAATACAGTATGCTATACATAAAAGGGATTGTCACAAGAAGTGAATTTATAAGTTTCTTTGTCCTTGTACAAGTGTATATCATTGTACTGTTTTCTAATACACTCCATTGTTAGTTACTATGTGTTTGCATTAACAAGACGATTAATGCTTATTGTGATTTTTCTTTAATCACCATTTTCATAACAAACAACTACCGTAGATTGTTGTTAAAAAAATTCGAACATTGGATGATGTACAAAAATAAATTACATGAACATTATTACACATTGAAATAAATAGGGTTAATAACTTTCGTACATGCCTCTTATGTTTGAAATTTTTGTAACACATAAATTTTTTACATGAAACTTTTGTAACGCAAAAGTTTCCCGATCTACAGTATGTTACTATGCTATATTTACCAAGTAATTTATAATAAGATGGTTTGACCACCTCTATATCAAATATATTATTATATATACATTCAACAACAAAATTTACTTGCTTCATTTTTTAATTGGCAACTAGGTTACTCTAGCTACAATCAAAGATAATTTCCAAGCTATTTATGATGTTACTATTATATATGAAGGAAGAGAGGGTTATAGTGTACAATCTTCACCACCAGATATGTTTGGTAAGTATGTTCATAATCTTTTGATGTTACTTCTCTCTATAGGATTTTACTCTGGTCGATGTCGACGTATTCATATTCACTTAGAGCGGATTGCGATATCAGATGTACCAGATAGTGAAGAGGAACGTAAACAATGGCTCTTTAAACAATTTCAGAAGAAAGACAAGTAAGTATAATAGAGAAGTAGGTCCACACTGGCTTGTTAATGTTTATTTAATACTCTGTAGATTAATTGATGACTTTCTAACAACTGGCACAATAATAGCACCTAAACAATCTCTACCTCTTCCATTATCTTACACTATCCCTCCTATACTAATATATGGACTACTGTTAGTACTGGCAACTTGTACTAAAGTGGGACGCACTATTTGGTTAGGTGCAACACTGATGTATTCTTTAGTTGGATATTTGTTAATACAATGCAAGTTTATTGAATAATGACAAGCTTTTGATTTGGTAAATTTGACATATTGAAAAAATAATATAATTATATGAAATAGAATAGAATATCATGATATTCATTGATGACATTAACATCTTATGTTTGCACATATATATACATGTGTGTGTGTGTGTATATGTATATATATATATATACACACACACACACAACTGATTGCAAATTATCACACTTCAAAACTAAAGACTGACAAGATGATGTTCCATACTTTATATGTATACTATGATTATGGATGGCTCAGTAAGGTTTAAAGTGTACATTCTTTGATTAAAAAAATTCGAAAAGCAATAAATGCTATATTTAAAATGTACATAATAATGTTTAAGAATTAAAATACAATATGTTACACATTAAAGGGATTGTCATAGAAACTGCATGCAGAAGAAAATGAATTTGTAAGTTCCTTTAATTTGTCCTTGTACAGGTGTACATTATGTAGTGTATCATCATATGCTTCATTGTTAGTTACTATTGCATTACAGGTATTTGCATTGACAAGACAATTAATGATTTATGATTTTCTTTCCTCGTCATCATTTTCTTAGTCTACATAACAAACAACTATGTTGCTATGCTATATTTACCAAGTAATTTATAATAAGATGGTTTGACCACCTCTATATCAAATATATTATTATATATACATTCAACAACAAAATTTACTTACTTCATTTTTTAATTGGCAACTAGGTTACTCTAGCTACAATCAAAGATAATTTCCAAGCTATTTATGATGTTACTATTATATATGAACACTGTTAAAAAGCAGTGTCATCTTGACACATTTTGTGGTGTCATAAAGGAAGAGAGGGTTATAGTGTGTATTCTTCACCACCAGATATGTTTGGTATGTCTTGTCAATTTTCTGACATTATTTCTCTTAAGGATTTTACTCTGGTCAATGTCAAAGTACCACTTAGAGTGAATTGAAATGTCTGATGTACCAGATGGTGAATATGAATACAAACAATGGCTCTTAAACAAATTTCAGAAGATAAGTGGGAAGTAGATCTGTACTGACTGGTTGACTTCACCTACATCACTTATGTATATCATTCTAACTCTGTAAATTAACTGATGACTTTCTAACAACAGCACCTAAAAGTCTCTAGTTCTTATATTATCTCAGACCATTTCTCCTAACTTACACTATCCCTCCTATATATGGAGTTCTGTTAGCATTGGGATCTACCAGTAAATTTAAAGAGAGACCTCATAATGTAGTCTTTGCAACTGATAAATGATGAAGAAAACTTGGAACTTCATTTCTTTGATCACTTCATTCTTAGTTGTACATTTGCCAATACAATTCAAGATTTTTCAAAATGATATTTCATATAAATGTATTATACATGATACAGTAGTAGTTAGAGTCAGTAATCAATGGATTTTTCTAAAGAAAGACACAGTAGAAAAATTTTATGTCATATTTTCCAATGATAGTTATACTGTGATGAAATAGACTGACATACAAACATTTGCTACAATATAAGCCATGGAGAACTGAATTAGGTGATACACTGTCTGACAACCTTATCATTGCTTGTCTGATACTTGTAAACATAGAGGGTTCATGGTTTAGTGCATACAGATGCATTAAGTCATATTCACATTTCAAATCAGTGATAAAATTATAATGGCATGATCAGTCCCACTTCCTCCTATACCCCAGGGGTAGTGTTATCACTAAATTTTTAACCCTTTCTGCCATAGTTGAAGCTAAGCATGTAAGTGTTTTTGTGTGCTGATCTTTACAGCACATTATAACAAAATAGTTACAATGATCAAGCACACCTGACTTCTTAGAGATTATATCATTAATTTTACTATAACAAGCACTTAGACTTTTGCTTGTGTTCAACTCAAGCCATTTTTAATGTTTAGTGTTATGCTTGTGCTAAGATGTGTTGAGTGCAGAAGGTTTCAATGTACCTTATCCATTTCTGATATTAGTTTCATTTATTTTCACTCTGTCAATTTATATTCATATTCATGTTAATATCATGCAGATTTTATGGCAATATGGAAGCTTGTGATTGAGATATGAAATTGAAATTTGCTCTACATGTAGGGAGGAGGAGTTTTACCATGTAACTTAGTTGATACAAACAACTAGTACAAATGAACTAACTTAGTTGATACAACAACTAACTTAGTTGGTACAAAAGAAGTTGATACAAACAACTAACTTAGTTGGCACAAAAGAACTAACTTAGTTGATATAAACAACTAACTTAGCTGGTACAAAAAACTAACTTAGTTGATACAAACAACTAACTTAGTCAGTACAAGTTAATGCAAAAAGAACTAACCAGATTTTAATTTTCTATCCATAGAATTAGCTTTCTTGAGTTCAGTGACAAATTTATTGAAAACAGTCATATATGGAGCTAATGATGTATTACTGTAGCCTAATAAGAGAGAGAAAGAGTAAATGGGATCTGGTATTATAGACTGGCATATGTTTAATAGTGTATGTACCTTTCTTTCCTTTATTAGTACCAGCAGTCTCAAATTCATAGCAAAGTTGACTGACTGTTGGCACTTGAAATGGATCAAAGTCATCAATTCTTTCAACATCAATAGGTACACAGACTCTGCCTATTGAATAACATATTAGCAAACATTGTAATACTGTAATTAACCTGTTTTGGGATGGATACAGAGAGGACTCTTTAGTAAATGATTAAGACCTTTTGTAACATTTACATCCAGACGAGGATAGGAATACTGTAACTTTATCTCTTCAATCAATAATGGCTACAATTAAAAGACATTAATGCAAAATAATGAAGTTTTATCTCCTTACTATGTTTTTAATCTCCTTTAGCATCCAATTCCATCTCTCCCAAGAGTTTGCTTTAATTTCCTTCCATTCGTCATCTAACTTTTCACGTATTGACCTATTAAGAATAGGACAACAATGATAACATTAAAACACCAATACTGAACTTGGTTGGAATTAATTGAAGTATTTTTGCCCATTGTTCTGGTGTCTCAAGAAGCTCTTGTTCTTCAATTATATCTTTAATATATTTGTTAGTAATTGCCAATGAAGCTCTGTAAGTGATTTAAGATATGCCTATGCACAATCATAATACTGACTTGACAGATGGATGAACTGGGCTTCTCAAATGAACTTTCTTTACTTGTTGTTCACCACCCTAAGTGGACTAATATACATGCTACTCATTAGATAGGACCTACCTTTACTAAAGTGAGATATTCAGCTATAGCACTTCTAGCAGGCTGGGATAGTGCTCTAGCTTTTGAGTCACATACCCAACAATGGACTCCTCTTCGTCCACTGTAAACCCATAGAATATGACAGAAACCAAAGTCCTCTAAATAAAATGGCTTCATACACTCAAACTAAATGTTACTATATTATTACCACGAAGAGCTCTATCAACAATTCTGACAGCTATCTTCATAAATTTCCAACACTTAAGACAAATATTTGCTTCACTAAATAATCGAATAGTTAATGATAATAAGATGGGGTGGTCCCCTAGACATACCTGCAACATGTCCTTATATCATCATAGTCCGTCATATCTATATCAAAAACCAACTCTTTTGTCTCAGCTTTAAAGTTTCCTGGCTGAATAGACTTATGAATTTTTGGCTACAAAAAATAAACAATGTTATAGTGCTAATATTATTATAATGGAACATACCTTGTGGCTAAAGATGGCTCCTATATCTATTTTATATGGCTGTTTTTTCTTGATTCCTTCCTCTAAGCCTTCACAAGACTCATATGATTGGTAACGTACATAGACATCATCTTCCAATGCAAATGAAAATTCACGATGAGAAAAACTATGTTCATCTATAAGATATAAAATTCAGTAATTTATAGACCAGTATTCTCGTTTCCAGAACCACTAGAGACAAAACTACATTTCGTTCAAGTAGATATGGGAACTACACCATACACTCTCTTACCATAACATAGCCATTCATAGTACTTCTGGTAAGGAAACAACCACATGTAATAGATTTTCAAAAGATCAGGTAATTGGGAACGGTCATATTCAGCACTGAACACCGATGTAGTAGCTTCAGCAGTAGCTTCCATTGGTTCCTCCTTGATCTCCATTTTTTATTGAGTTTCCCGCTAAAGTAGTCAAGTTTACTAGTTGGCACTAGTGCGCATGCGCTATACATATAGTTCACTGTTCACTGCCCACTTGTTTACCTCATATAGATGGCAACCCCAAGGGCTCCCTCTGAAGCTGCGATTTATTCTCAGCCTACTGGTCTATTTACAGATGAAGATTTCCTGTCTGCTGCTAAGCAAGTACAAAATCCAGTCATAGATGATGGTTGGGAATTATTTGTAGAGGCAATGGAAGTGAAGGTGTACCGAAAATACAATGAGGTGGGTGTTGTGGGGGTTAATAAAATTAGTTTTTTTCTCTCTACAGGAGTCAGGTCTCTATGAGTATAAAACTATTGGTGTTATGAATGATTTAGATCCTGAAATATGTGCTATAGTGTATTTAGATTGGCAGTATCGTAAAAAGTGGGACACTTATGTATTGGGTAAGACCCTCTAGTTGTGATCTGCTAATGTTATGAGAGATTTATCAAAATGAAGTATACATATATTTTCTATATAATTGTTGATACTTAATGAACATAACAGTGTCTGTGTAAAGATTTCATCTACTACCTAATTTAGAGTTAGTGCTCTATATAACATACTGGTGACGTTTAATGTGATCATATCTTTTATCATTTTGTTCAGTGTTTTAAATTATTAATAATTATACAATGAAATGATTATTGAAACCACATGTTGCTAGATCAATATCCTTTGTGGTCATATCTATGTGTTAATTGTTTAGATCTATATCCTATTAAAGATGAAACTACTGGTATGGAAGGAGTTTATTGGGGTGTGGACTATCCATGGCCTATGTCAGATCGTGATGTATCTTGTTATATAAATAATAACTTATTATTATACAGTTCATTCCTTAACTTTATATAGTACACTTTTATTAGAGAGGGTCGTATGATGGAAGTAGATGGTCAAAGGACCTGGGTAGTACTTTGTCGTAGTCAACCATTTTCCAGTTGTCCTGAGAAGGATGGTATTATCAGAGTTGACGATTTCTGGCAGTCTTGTGCTATGCAAAGCGATGGCAATGTTGGAGCACGAGGTTAGCAACAAATGTAGGTTAGTTGTTGTTAGTTGAGCATGTGTGTATATTAATGTAGAATATTACTGCATAGACTACAGTTATGTGATTTTTTGTGATGTACTCGCTTCTCCATTTCTTCCACCTATTAGCTTTTATGCACTATTATGACAACCCTAAAGGTATGATACCAACCTTCATAATCAACTGGGCTGCTAAGGTTAGTAGTTACACATATTGCTATAGTATTAGCTCAGGCTCCCCTCTTAGACTGGAGTCCCTCACTTCCTTGATATAATGCACAATGCTGTTCTGGGCTATAAGGACTACTTGAAAAAAGAAGGGAAAGAAGGAATTATTGAGGAGGCTCGAAAATTTTGGACTATAAATTCAAATACTTCTAGTTAACTTTCTTCAATTTCCATTTAGTGCACATTTTTTAAGTATTTATTATTTAAATTTATTTATTGTCTTTTAATAAACTAAAAAAACCTAATAACATGATACTTTTTGTCAATGTCTTAGTATTGTATACTATTGTCAACTGCAGTAAAGTTATTGAAGAAGCTCTATCAAATAAATAAAAGTGATAATAATTAACATGAATTATAATAACATACAGTATAAAGATCCACAGCTTGTAGTACACCAGTTGTACATGCCATCTCTCTGATAGAGTGCATACTTAGTTGTGGACTACCAATATCTAGTACAAGTTATTATAATATTAACAACTTATATAATATATACTGCATACCCACAGTTCTTAGTCCTAACTTAGCAGATATGATAGGTCCAATAGTTGAACCACAGGCACTGTCATTACGTACCACAACTTCCTATAATAGAATGAGAGAGAGAGAGAGAAACTGAGAGAGAAGTTGCTAAATCTAGTTGTTTAACGTATTAGAATACATCTTTATTCTGACTGTTTTTTAATGATATAACAGACCTGAAGTGGTACAGACACTTTACTGGCTATTTCTCTGAGAATGGCTGCTGTTATAGCAGTTGTAGCATATCGTTGATTGCCATTAACTTTTAGAACAGGTCCCTTTTTAAAGATAATAATTATAAGTACATGAATAACTTACAAGATGAAGAAAAGGTGTGTGATTATGTTCATGTTTTTCTCTACAAAAAAATAATTTAACTTAAAAATACAAAAAATAATTTGATGCTTACGGATAATTAGGATGGACAGCATGTGCTTGGTCTGCACTGACCAGAAATGATTTAGGAATAGCTTCTTCAAATGCAACTGAAGACCCACCTATAAAGTACTAGAGATATAGATCATAGTACTATAGTCTCTTACCTGACGATAATCTCCTCATTATAAACTCTAATATAGAGGACCCAGCACCTTGTGCACTCTGAGAGCCTACCTATTATAGTTTACAGTGTTATCATGTGACTGTCATATGACTATCACGTGAATTGTACCTCTTCATTATCAAATAGTGCAACCATACGTATATTGGTTTCCTTATCTAGGGAGTCCATACTATTAAAAAGTCCCTGTGAGCAGTATATGCATAGAAAAATGACCAGTATTTACAGTACCTGTAAGCTTGTATAACAATTCAACAAGTTGTCAAGGCGAGGGGCAAATATAAATTCATCCAGAGCACCTCCAATGGTCTATAAATAATCATGTGACTCAGATGTACAGTCATGTGACTTAACTTACAGCTGGTTGGGTATCAGCAAGATGGAGATCAAAATCAACAAGGTCTCCAGGTTTACAGTTGAGAGATTGACATAGCATTGTGATCAAGAGTGGGGTGTGGTTTTGTGCCTAAGAATCATAAATAAAATGTATTATAAAAACTATTGAAACTGACCACAGATCCAGCTGGTAATGAGGACATATCAACAGTCTTTTCTAGTTCTTGCATTGCAGTAGTGGCAAGAACTGGAACACTAAAAATGGGTAATGATTCGATACCATATGACTATCACATGACATACATGTGATTTTCTTTATTTGGTCCAAATGAGGTATGCATTTCACGAGCTAAATGAATACACAAGTTAGGAACTTTAAGAATTGGTTTATCAAAATGGACCAGTTTATGTTGGAGACCATTACACTAAAAAGATGCAAACATGAGATGTATCACATTATATAGGGCTCTAACTAACACGAATAACCACTCGTCCAGCAAGAGTTAGATCTCTATCAAACCATGTGTGCCAAATCCCTCCACCATAGCATTCCACACCTACTTGGAGGTAACCACAACGAGAACGAGTAGAGCGAGGTTTGACCTGAGAGAAGAGAGACATTTCACAATATGTCTTGATATTATATGAAAGATGTTTGTGTTATAATGATAGGGAAAGATTTATTGAGTCAAATACAAAAACAGGATGTACTTTACATAACATACAATTATTAGTCTGTTATAGTCTATTCAGGGCTGATTAGGATCTGAGCTTTAATAAGTAAATCAGGATTATTGTGATCAGAACTTGTAATTTGTAACACCAGTGCTCAGTGTGGTATTAAACTTTAGTCTAAATATTTAGTGCAAGATCCACTTGTCTTTAATAGAAGTACAAGTAATTAGTAATTATTAAATAAATCTACTGTAATATTTTTTATTTACAAAGTCAAAGGGACAGTATATGTTATAATTTGTTTCTATTCTTTTTAATTTGTCTTTTTATAGTCAATATTTCATTAACAAGTAAGGAAAGAGTTACGATATACAAATAATGTTAAATAATATATGAATGTCATCAGATTTACTCCACAAACAATCGGTTTGTCTGTCAACTTACACTCTGTTTCAAACCATATGGAAATTATATTAAATGATAACAGGGACTTCTATCATAACTTAGTGGTGGTTTGTTCAAATGAAGGTTCAAAGTTTATGAAACCAGATGATAATTCAATATTACGCTCACCTTTAAACAAGGACTATCAGTGTGTGCTCCAACAACATTGAAACCATTACCAGGTTTGAATTGACCCCCCACAGCAAATACAATAATAGTTGAGAAATTGTTCACAACAAAATACTGCACAAAGAATATTAATATAATTATAGTATACAGTAATTAATGTAATAATTATTTATAGGTATACAACTTACACGACCACCTGGTTTTATATCCCATGTCTCTTTCTCTTTGAGTTCCACAAATTTCTTCTCAATCAGCTGCCGTTTGCACTCATCAACCACTAAATGACTATAATGTTAGGTAATACTTTAATAATTACCATGATAAGGAGAAGGCCCCTTGTTGATGAAGTCAATCAACTCTTTAGCAGATTTGAGAACAGCAGTCTACAATATAAAAAGGATCATATTCAACAAAAAACACAACAAAATAACAAACCCGGTCTATCTTTGGAGCAGCCATTCTGAATTTCGTGCCACGCCTACTTTGAATAATTTCCTTTGTTACTAACCATGTGATCATATCAAGTATGTTTTTGTCATAACATATCAATTTCTTGCTATCTTTATTGTCTATATTTTGTCACTGGTTAGGTTATAGAAACGAAATTGGGTGTGGTCTTATGCTATGGAACTTACTGGCAATTCTTTTGTTATTGTGCCTCATGGATGGCAGCGACTTGTAGATGATGGGCGTGTTACTTATATCAGGTAGCCATAATAAAGAAATCAAACCTTATACCATAAATGGGTTGAAGTAATGGTAACATATGTTTTGTCTACTTTTGATTTCTCTACCAACTTGATTTGTCTTTAATTATTTACACTTATAAATAATTTAATTATGATGTCATTGATAGAAGAACCCAAATGTAGTCAATTGAAGCTGGAATATGATTTATATATTATTAAGACATATTAACTGTATTATACAGAAAGATAAAAAGTGTATTATCAGTTGTAGCCATTGTATTGTACGTACTACTTTGCCATGTAATGTATTATATCTCATTGTAGTCCTGATGGTGTATCTCTATGTTCTCGTGAGGAGATTCTCCGTCATCTAACTTCGCCTGGAACATGTAAGTGTGGTCTTCGATGTCCATTCATGTTAGATGAAGCATTCAACTTTAACTCTGATGTTTTGGGCCTTCCTGATAACTTACCATTTACAAGTGATACATTGTGTAAAGTCAGACCACATTTGAGTTTGCATAAAGTAAGAAGAAGAGTGCCAAAGAAAGTATTGAGTCCATCCAAGTCAAAGACACCAACTAAACCTCAATCCAGTCTAAAAACTGTATCTATTCCTTTGTCTCCTTCACCAAAGAAAAACAAACCAGCCAATCCTAAACCAGATTTAAAGGCTACTAGTAATATAAAGAGTCCTGGACTTCAGTTAATACAAAAGAGTCCCTCAAAGAAGCCAGTTCAAACAAGTGTGTCCTATCCTATTGTTGACTTACAGTCTTTAGTAGCTCATCTTAATGCTGTAGCTAAGTCTACAGGTTGTCAGTATACTACTGCTAACATTTCTTTACCTTGGCTAACTGCACTTCAAATTCCAAAACAATCGATCTCACCTAGTAAATCATCTCCTTCTAAATCTTCTCAAATTCTTTTAGTACCTTCGCCATCAGGTCCTTCTCCGACTAGATCTACAACTCCTGCTAGTGTACCATCTTCACCTAAAGTTGATAATCAGTCTGTATTAGGTGAGAAAAGGAAAACCCCACCCTTTACTGGAATATCACTCATTGATGCTAATATTTCTAAAGAAGAGAGGCCTTCTTCTGAAAACACATTATCAAAAAATAATCTAGAACAGCTGCCATTAGTGTTTAGAACAGAATTAAAAGATGCGAATATTTCTGAACAAGAGAGTTCCTCTTCTGAAGACACATTATCAAAAAATAAGTTAGAACAGCTGCCATCAGAATCAGAAGATGCTGATCAAAACCGATTAAATGTCAATGCAAATATGGAGACAGAAATGAGTACACAGTTGGACAAGAAAGACAGCACTAACAAGTTAGAAGACGAACAAATGAAGATCAAAGAAGAGAAAGTCACTGCTGAGGAGAGAAATACTAAAGTAACAAGAAGTGAAAAAGAAACCAAACAAGATATGGAAGTTGACAAGGATGATCAAACTCAAGAAATAGAGGAAGTAAGTAAGGCAGGAAACAAAACTAAAAAAACAAAATTAGATTTTGAGGATATTGATCAGAAATGTATAGTTGCTGAAACCAATACAATGGATGAAATAGCAGCTGCTGACATGATCAGGAGAGATAAAATGGAGACAGATAAACAAGTATCAAAGAACGAGAGAGATAAGGAAGATATTGCAAATGACATTGAAGAAGACACAAATATGGAGAGATTGTGCCACACAGACCTTAAACAGCCACAACCTGATGAGATGAGTGACCTGAAAGAACAAAAAGACATATATTTAGACCAGACATTAAACTCTGAGCAACAAGAGACATTGAAACAAATTGACAATGAGAAAGAGGTACCAGACAAGGAGCAACAACAACAAGATGAGACTTTAGATGTAACTAAGCAAGAGGTTGATGAGGTGACATCAACTCAAGATCAATCTGATAATGTTAATGAGTATGACATTAAGAGTAGCGAAAGTCCAAGTAATTCACCAAGTACTTCTGTAGATTCACCTTTTGACCCCTCCCTCTTTGGTTTCCCTAACTATATGTATCGAGAGTATAATCTACGCAAACGAAGTCACACCCCTTTGAGCTCATTGATGTATGATGTTGTTCCTTCCTCGAAATTACCTCGATCTACCAAATATTTTGCTCATAGCTTGCAAGCACAGCTGCAAAGTGACAAAAGTGATGATACTCCAGAGAAGATATCTGAGAAGAGTGATATATTAGTAATGCAAGAGAAGGCATCTGAGAAGAGTGATATGTTAGTGATGCAAGAGAAGGCATCTGATACACCAGAAGCACAAGAGAAGGCGACATTGGTATCTGAAAAGATTGATACAATGGCAGAAGATCACACTGGTATGCTAACACTGGAGAAAGGCAAGAAGCCAACTGAGTCCTGTGTTGAAACAACAATGGAATTTCTAGAGACTATGAACAAGAAAATTACAAACCTGATGCAAGAAGGTATGAAGCAGACATCATTTGCTAAATCTAAAGAAATGTCTCTGAAGGGAACAAGATCTAGGAGAAAATCATGTTCTTCAGAAAGAGTACCTGAAGTTGCAGCATTTGACCCTGATTTTTTTAGCGAGATTGAGGCTTTGCCCAAGAAAGAGTACAATTTTCGTAAAAGGAAAAGTAACAGTACTGGAAGTAATCCAACCTACTATTATCCTATTAGAAAAAGAACCCGCCAAAGTGTACAACAGGAGCTCAAGTTTTTAGAACATGAAACCTTAACTAAGGTGTTTACAGAAACAAGGGAGGAGTCACCTGATAGTGTATTTAGCAGCCCTCAGTCAAGTCTTAAAATTCCATTTGTGGCCACCCATTCCTCTTCTTCACATGATCTACTTAGTTCACCATCAGTTGGTTCACACAATGTTGGTACTTCCTCTCTAGAAAATAAGAGTACGGACAATCCTCTCAATAAGACAGCTGATGAAGTCTTAGATCGTCCTGAGTCAAGCAAAGTTGGATCATCTAGTGCTGATGATTTGACACTTGCATCAAATCAAACTAGCCATGTTCCAGTAAAGAGAATTAAAAGTGACGAAGACGAAAGCGAAGTCAGTAGTCGTGCTAGAAGTAGTAGCTGTAGCAGTGATTGGGGATGGTGTCATAGTCTGAGGAATACTGAAGTTCGTGAAAGCGCTGAAGACACCAGCACTGAGAAGTTAGTGGTGTCTATATCTCGTAAAACTCTACCTTTGGTAACTAATTACAGCACAGTGACTTGCAATCCCATTCCCTCATATTCAGTAGGGGATATTGTTTGGGCTAAAGCACATCAGCTACCATCATGGCCTGGTCGAATTATATCACATATTGAGTGGAAGAATACTAAACTGCATGCTCCTCCCTCTGGTCAGGTAATAATATATTTCAATTAGAATTCATTACTTCATTTCATTCTCCATTACTAGATGTGGGTTAAATGGTTTAATTCGCAGTCAGTTAGTCTAGTTGATGTCTGTCATATCAAGCCATTAAAGGAAGCTTATGAAGGAGCTTTACATTATAATAAAAACAAAAAAAGTCATAGGTATATTTCTTTTGTAATATGCTTTTATTAATTTATTTCTCTTGCATGTAGAAAGAAACTTATTAAGGCTATGGAAGATGCAATGGAAGCATTGAAGAACGAGGACAAAAACAAAGGATAAGACATTATTACACAATTGTGAATATTATGAATCGTGCATAATAATTATAAGTAATAATATTCGGAGGTGCACGAACGGTGTCCTGAAAGCCAATGAAATGATTGCACTTCCTGTCTAGGGGACAGTCGTGTATTGTCCGCTTTACAAATGGCGACTGCGTCTTCTCCTCTGATGAGAGAGAACCCTTTTCTAAAATATCTATTTACACAGCTTTAAAAAACTCTACAGACTTTTTAGTGAGCTTGACGTGAAGGGTGATGTCTACTCTGTCTATGTAAGTAGCTACAACTGTATCCACGGACCATAAGCCTAGTTTTAGGCGAATTTTCGAGGTGGTGTCGGAGGCGAGATCAGCAGATAGCCGCCATGAGCAAGGTGTCATTTAGAGCTCGTACCTTGGATTCTAATAAGCCATTACCTGTCTACACTGAAGACGAGCTTCCAGATTTAGCAGAATATGTTGCTAACAACAGAACAGTACCCCAGATGCCCACTGGGATGGAGAAAGAAGAAGAATCGGTATGTCCCTCCCCCTACTTCCTCTAACTCGTCCGCCATTTTAAAAATGGCGGACCCATATTCTCAATATTTTCCATGTTTTATACTAGTATTTGCTTTGAGAATTAATAACTAAATAGGCAAAAATAAGCATCATTTTTTGAAATTGAATTAAAATCTTATCAATAAAATAAAGATGTAAAATTTTCATTTTTAATTTTAGTCAATTTAACCATATAATTGACATGTAATGTAGTAAATAATTTTATTAGTGTTATATTTTTATAGAAACTAAGTAATACCACAGTATGCTGCTATTTGCATTATTCTCGCTTTATAGGAAAGACATCTACAGAAAGTAATAACAGCAAGACAGAACTTTAATGAGTCAGGAAAGGCTATTGTTATTCCAATACCAGAGGCATCTATACCAGTTCGACATTTCCCATCTATTTATCATCCTTCTACATCTGTTCCTTTGTATTATGTACGAGTACCTGGTAAGACAGGACTTATTACAAATATGTTTCTAATTTCTCTCTCTGTCTCTGTCTCTCTCTCTCTTTCTCTCTCTCTCTTTCTCTCACACAAACACACACACACAGGTTTAGGACCTAATGAAGATGTACCAGATTATGACTTAGACTCAGAGGATGAAGAATGGCTCAGTGCACAGTCAAAGGAGCGGGTAAGAATGAAATTGTATGATCAAAGCTAAGTTTAGAAACATTTACATTGTTCTAAATATAGTAACAGTGTGTGTGTGTGTGTTATTTTTAGAACTGGACTGATAGCCAAATATCTTAATACATTGTCATGTGTATAATAATTACTCCACTAATTTAGGATTACATGAACTATACATTAACTATATATTATGTATGCTTATTTAATTACTAGCCACTATCACCTACGCACTTTGAAAGAATGATGGATAAATTAGAGAAAGGCAGTGGTAATACTGTAAGTAGCTATTAACAGTGTACTAGTGAGAGAGACACATACCATGTAGGTTTTGTCTGATCATGATGCCCAACTCTTGCTCAAAGATGAAGAAGATCTAGTAATTGCTGTCTATGACTATTGGCTAGCCAAACGATTAAGACTGGTATGTTATTTTGTATTTTGTATAAATGAATTAGTTAATATAATATTAGGGTCATTCTCTTATTCCTACTGTTCGTAACGAGAGAAGAGATGGAACTAGTTCTTCTAATCCTTACTTGGCATTCAGAAAACGGACTGAGAAAATGCAGACTAGAAAGGTACCACACACACGCGCACACACACACACACACACACACATTAATATTACAGTGAATTCATGCCTACATTGTTATATGATAGACTGGCTATAGTAACGTATGGATACTGATATTTCATACCTGTGTCAGTCTTTTTGTCTTGCATGTCATGTACTTTATACTTTACAACTTCTCTAGTTACCTTGAGTACAAATTTTACAAATATTTTTCTATAATTAGAATCGGAAAAATGATGAACATGCTTATGCACATATGTTGAAACTGAAACGAGACTTGACAAGAACATTGTAAGCTTAAATAATAAACTAAGGTTTGATCTAATCTATGTTATTAATAGAACACTCCTGGAATTAGTTAAAGATAGAGAAATTAAGAAAAATGATCTTGGTCACTGTTATGCTAATATTTTCTGCAAGCGTTACCATCTTGAAGACTGGAGTGGTTCACTGATTTCTGTCCTACGTCCAGTGACCACACCCACTGCTGGCTCCTCTGGGCGACAATTATCAGCTGCTGATGGTCACTGGGATAGCAAAGGACTTTCTTTTAAAGTAAAGAAGACAATGTTTTCATTATATTATTATTTTCTTTTGAACTTATAGGCAGATGGTTTTGATGATAACAGTCGTCTAATACATTCTAGGTAAGAATATGAATTTAGGAAGGATACAGTTTAAATTACAATGATTAATGTCAAAATATTTTTTAGTTCTAAAAACAAGAAGAAGAAGAAGAAACTTTTCTCACCGGTGAGTACACCAAACTCTTGAACATTAGATACTGCCTTAATACTTAATTAAATAATTATTGTTTTTTAGATTATTGTAGACAATGAATCACCATTTACCCCCTTGACTCCTCCCACACTTGACAAGACACACAAAGATAATATGAAAGACATGGATGAGGTCTGCCCCTTAATTTCAACATATTTTAATTTGTATAATATTTTTTCTCATCAGAGACCTGAACTGGCTGAACCTGATGGCCCCTTTACTTTTAAAAGAAAAGTTCATATTCGCTATCATTTGGTAAGACACTATAATAATGGTGATTGATGAAATCATTTACAATGTCTAGCCTCTCAATCGATTAAAGCACTTTCTCTCCGAGAAGCCTATCGATGATAATGATCCTGATAGTCACATTCCAAAGAGATATTGTTATTCTATGGCCTCTTTTAATGGTCGAGATCCTAGCTATTCTAGGAGAAGACAAGGCCGTGGAGGAAGGTATGCCATATTACGTTACCAAGTCGTGTGTTTGAATAATATTTTAGAACAATCTGGGATCGTATTCACAAGGAAAGTAACAATGAAAGCATAATGATTAATAGTGTTGTTAGTGACAAAGCTGAAGAAAGTAATATTGAGACAGAACCAGCCACACCCATTCCACTACAAACAGCAGATGAGGATGGACAAGAAGTCCCTCAATCTAAATGGTAGTTAGCTCATTATGTTATTTAAAAGTATATTTATATTTGATATTTTCCTTTTCAGTCATTGTTTTTATTCTGTTTCACCTGCATCTGGGTCCACTCATTTTGATTTTTCTTATCTTCCTTTTATTGATCCCTCTACTTATTATTGTCCTGATCTTCATAAAGGTTATGGTCAGTTTGGAGGACTTCTCTCAGACACTGAAATTCAAGATGAAGCATCGTCATTCTCAACATTACCAACATCACAATTTGCCCTTAAACCCAGTAGTTTTGACAATAGCAATAATTCTCAAGTATTGCAAAGTAATGGTAGTACTTCATCAAAGGGTACTAATGACAGGGTCACTTCATTGTCACCCAATAATAATCAAATTTCAACTAAATCTTCTGTGGACCAATCAGAAACTCTGGCTAACAACACTCTGTCTGTACCACCTACTCATTTATCACTGGTCGAGGTTGGTCTTCCTGTCCAAATACATGTTGGGAATTTAAAACATTTACCTAAGAGAGACTGTCCGACACCGTCTCCGGCTGCTGGCTCCTGTGGAGTCCCCCCTACTCTCCCTATTCCTCCTCCTCCTCCTGCTCAATTATCCACTACAAATGAACAACACAACAATAATGGCACAGGTGCTCATCGGCAACCATTGTCTTCATCAATTGAAGATCCTCTGCTGCATTGGCAGGCATTTAATCCTTCTAGTAATGTGTCTACTCTTGATAAACCTATAGACATACTTCGAATGTCTCAGAGACCACGACGTAATACTTATCTCACATTACAAACAGCTACTAGCGTGACAAATCAATTTAATTCACTGACTAAATCAGAGACTGTCCCTGTGACCTCAGTATCAACAACAGCAAGTGGAACTGCTGCGAATAATATACTATCAATTCCACCATTTGTCAACAGAACTCTCCCACCCTCTCTCCCATCTCCTCTTTCTTCTAATCCCTTACAATCTCTCGCTCTTCAAAACAATTTAGTTGGTGGTTTAGCTACAGACCCTAGAAACATAGATCCTCTTGCAGTCAGAGAAAAGACATCAGCTCCTGTCCATCAAAACAATCAAAAGAATTCATCTAATGGATCTGTCCATGATTTGTTTCATCACTCCAAGTTGCAATCTGAATCTGAGGACATTAAACATGCACTAGCTGCTGGGTAAGAACTATGTAATGTAGCAATAATTATAGATCAATGTATACTACATGCTACTTTCATTTGTATCCATTGTCTTATTATGTAACAGATCCACTGGCTCAGTAATAGGTAGATATCATTGATAAATATAGAAAACATAGTTTTAGCCTAGTAATTCTAATTTTATAATGGAAGTGCCATGTTAGTGAACTATATTAATTCTGAATGTTATAGCTATGTAATTTCTCTAAGTTATTTTTTGGTTCATTATTTTTTCAGGGCTGTTGTGAATCATGCTGCTTTAGTTGATGGTACTACCAATTCAATAGTGAAATTAAAGACGCCCTCTCAAGTCACCTGATCTTTCTTTTCTTTAATTTTGTTCTACTTATGATATATTTTCTTCTCTCTTTTTTTCTCTCTTGCACATTCTTGTTCTCTTTGCAGATATGAATATTCCATTATGCATGTTTGTATTTGTACCTGTAAAATGTGTGTATTTGCATGTCAGGTTTTGCGTAATTTCTCTAAGTTATTTAATATTACTAATGCTAGAAATAATTATTAGTTAGTGAAATGGGTGGGGCTAGCTTCTCGCAAAGTGGGCGTTAACGCGTTCTTTTCTCTCATAGTGGGCGGTAGCTCACTCAAGATTCCATGGAGCAGCTAGGTAGATTATAGAATTACTATTACTATATTTTTGCATTTATTTTCGTTAGATATCACTCAATTAGATGAGATACAGGAAGCATTGAGAACGAGTCATTTTTCACCGCCAAACTGGTTTCCTCTTGGACTCAGTTTAGGTCTTCTGAAACCAACATTAGATACTATTGAAGCAGAACCTAGAAACAACGTATCTCGATGTCTACTGGAGTGTTTATGTCAGTGGCTAAGCAAAGCTGACAAAGTTATTGAGAAAGGTGGGCCAACATGGGATTCTTTAGCTAATGCTCTGAGAAACATTGGAGATATTGGTTCTGCAGAAAAGATTAATGAAATAAGTAAGAAAGTTCATGACTTTAATGCTCAGTAATTTACATGTTATATAACAGAGACAGAACTGTCCCATCCAGCTTGCCAAATATTAATAAAAAACTCAGCAAGGCTTTCACAACTGGTTCTTCCTGTGGAACTATTGTTTACAGAGGGTGTCATTTCTAAGGAGACTTTTAATAAACTTAAGATGTCAGGAGGTTCACTTGTTGGTAATTCATTCAAATCACTACGTAGTGCTATATCTACAAATCATTACAAGTTGAAGGTTTTTGCTAGCATCCTACTACAGTCAAGAGAAACTGCACAGGTAGCTACAGATATATTAGAGGAATATAGTAAGAAATATAAACACAATGTAATAACATGTTACTATCTTTATTTTAAACTGTAGTGCATACATTTCCAGCACTTTCACCTCAAATATCTGAAACTAGTATGGATATAGTTGTCAATGAACATGGGACAACTCCTTCAGGTTTGAATTATTATGATTTATCAGTATCCCTTTATTTGTTATTTATATACGTGTTATAGACTCAACACTTGAAGTGGCAGGTACTCTCTTATATAAATTGATATTTTATTTGCACTGTTTCTATAGTGGTTAATGTTCGATTTGATGAGAAACGCAATTTCAATCAAATGCGGATATACTTTGGCACTCTTGTTAACACAGTTGCTCACTTCATAGAAGCTGCAGTTCCTTCACTTGAAGACCTTAAAACATATCTTCAAATTTGTTACGATGAACTGAGGTTTCAGCTAGAACTTGCTGACTCATTCAAAAAGGTCATGTTTATTGTCAAAGACAAAAACACCATCATTGATATTGACTGCTTACAAGCCATTGTAGATTATTTCAATATTGAGGAAGCCAAAGATCATATTGCAGCATACAAAATAGCAATTGAAGAATTCTGTGAAGAGATCAAACTTAGTCTGTGCTGTAATGAAAATTTCAAGACAGAATCATCTTCTCTTCTTACCTGTGAAACCATTAAGTTTGTTCTTGAATGGGAGGCTAACGAATACTCTGTGCGACATCAGAGTTTTGTTACTAAAAGCCTTTAAAGAAATGGCTAAAAAGGTAACTCCATTGTTGTGACCTGCTATATTCCACGAAACTTAACGGATATTCTGCTGATGGAAGCAGAAAAGAATCTCGATCTGCTGAAAGGCGTTGGATTAATCAAACTGACAATTGGCTACTATACTATATGGGATAGATTTACAAGAGATAAGGTGAATAATACAATAGACTAGACAATAGATATTACATATTATGTATAGGAAGTGGCAGAACTTGAGAAAGAAGTTGCATTAGTTAAAGGGAGATTTACAAAAGACAATAAAGGTGAACATTGACAAAATGATTCTTTTTATCAAATTATCAGTTGCTCTTTTGGAAGAAATGGAGTTAGCTAAACAATTGTTACAGGAAAAAGAGAGAGAGATAGATAGTATGAAGTCTCTCCTAGAAGAAAATAAAGGTAGGAAATAATTCAAAGAATTTACATGGCAAAAGTCTTGAAATTACTGTCATGCACACTCATATTAGATTCATTAATAAAGTATATCTTTCCATTAGTATCAACCAGTGAGAGAAGAGTCTCACAAGACCAACAGTCATCAATTGAGTGTTTATCTGGTAATGGATAATACAATAAGCAATTGTTCATGATCATCACTCCTTCACTCTATTAGAGCCTGAACTGAGGATGAGATTAGAAGTTGAGTCTAAAATTAGTAAAGCAAAGACATTACAATTGACCAGACATAAAGGTATTGTACTAATTATTATTAGTAGTATAATAGTGCTATTATATAACCACAGAGATGACAGCTATCCTGACTGTTCAGTTAAGAGAAAGAGATGAAAAGATTAGTCAATTGATGGAAAAGGTGAAAGGTAATTGCTTGCTTGGTATTCTATAGTCTATAAATCAAAAATACTTCTTAGCTTTACAGTCACAGATGCTAGTGTTACATAGTTCACTTGAACATAATGATCCTGAGTTAAACCAAAGATGTGAAGATAAAGTAACTAGGCAACAAGACTCAACTAATTTACACTCAATGCCAAGTCAAAAAAAGCTTTCATCATATCACAGAATGGACGATACTTCTGAAGACTTTTCTCTAGATCATGAAATGAAAGGTACAACATAAATTAGGAATTTAGAATTTAATATAGTTGGGTTCATTTTAGATTTATTATGATTTCACATTAAATAAAGTTCATTCTCCTGGTATTATTTGCTAATTATTAACCAGTCAGCTAAGAGTCTAATTCTTTTAATTCTAATATGCTAGAGAGCATGTTACTGTATAAATTGGTTTACTGTAGTATTCCCAAAATAGTCTGTTAGAATAGTTAGTAATAAAATGACTTTGACTGATGGAGTGTCTTATCAAATTTTACTCAAAACTATTATTATGATGTCAATTAATAAGCAAATGGGTTAAAATGAAAAATGAATATGTTAATTTAACTAATCCATGATCATGCATTGCATAAAATATATTAGTACATAGGCTTAGACATAGGGGGGGCAGGGGGGGCTTGAGCCCCCCCTAATTTAAGACTGGGGGGCATAGCCCCCCCTAATTTGAATGATTCAGCAATTTCAAAAAACCATTATCAAAACATGAATAGTGTCAACAAATTTAAAATATTGCACCTGAAAGTGTAAATGATGTACATGTATTTGTAGGTGATCAATCATGCATACATAATATAATACCAGCAAGTTCAGTAGTAAAATTCATAATGGCTAAAAGACAAGCATCAATGCTTAATTTCTGCCAAATTGACAGTAAACCGAAAAAAAGAGATGAATCTGAGGAGAAATCTAAAGAAACAGATGAGAGAGTATTCAGAATAAACGACTGTACACTCACTTGCATTCTTCAATGACACAAAGCCGCTTAAACAATTGTTTACTTTTACATATACACAAGGACTACACAGATAATCTTGACTTACGTTCAATAGCCAAAGAGTTTGTGGGAAGAAATGATGAAAGATTGAAGCATTTTGGACAATTTTAAACTGTTTATTGATTGTAATACTATTATTCATTCAAGTTAACATATTTAATTCATTTTAATTTTAGTAGTAAAAAATATCAGGTTACATTTCAGCCCCCCAAATTTTTTATGGTGTCTAAGCCACTGTAGTAGTAAACATCACACACTGTTTTTAGTACTATAATAATTAGACTAATTAACACTTGACTGTCATCTAGTTATAATTACATGTGAAAATTCAGTTGGTAAACATCTCATTTATAGTTAGGCAAAAGTATTTTCGTTGATACTAAGCTAATGTATATGAGTGATGGAATATATAATATGACAGCACTCCATACCACACACATGTCCTTTTGAGAGCTACCTCATTTTGATGAAGTACATGAGCTGTGCAATTTCATAATTAATTAGTAATTGAAACTATAATTATATTGTTGATACTTTTCAATGTATTTTGTAGGTATGTATGCAATTTATGTGACCATGAATTGATTAAAACAGCCAATCCATTTTAAGTGATATAGTATAACTGTGATAAGTCTATACTTCATAAGATTTTTTACATCAGTTAGTATTCAAAACAGTTTGTAAATGACAGTGTATATATTGTATATTATTTCTTTATATGACAGGAAATGTTAAGTGGCATGATACAGGTGTTGATCTTATCTCTCCTACAACTAAACAATCTGAACATGTGATCAATAAGTTAAAGAAGCAACAGCAAGCAAAAAACCAATGGTGGATGTATCTTTGGTTATCACCTCCTAATAGCTCACTGCTAGTTTTTAGTAACCTTAATGATTGTCCATTGTGGAGACTTGAGATATATAATACAACTCTTGATTCTCGCTGCCTCTTTGAATTATCTTATGCACTGACTTATAATAAAACATTGGAGATTTGTCGTCTTTACTCCTCTCCTCTTACTCCCAGTGGCATAAAATTAATAAGTAATGCTGTTTCAACTAACACTACACTGAAGACATTGGGATTATGGTATGACAATACTGTCACAGATGAAGACATACCTCATCTTGGTATAATGTTATCTGTTAACGCAACATTGGAACAGTTCTATCTCTATGCCTGTCACAACGTTACTGATGTTGGAAAGAAATATCTTGCTGAAGCTTTAACTAACAATAAAACATTAACTACTTTGTACATTAATGATTTTTATCTCTGTTAATTAGTCAATGTGTGAAAACTGAAGTGTGTTTTTATCTTGCCCCAAGACTCCCTGACATTCAGTCCAACTAAATTGTCAGGGAGTCTTGGACTGCACCATATTTTGGATTTTTTAAATTTGATGTCAATGTCGGTCTGCCATTGCAGTGATTAAACAGCTTGTGAGCCTAAAATCATCATTAATTACAATTATAACTATCAAGAATACAGATAGTCTGAATTAAATTTTGCTATTCAGTCATTTAATTAAGACTTTATTAATATTTAATTTGCAGAGTGGGATCCTTCTAATTCTATGCCTGAACTCATTATCTATGAATAAAGTAATAGCAGGGGACAGGATGATAATCTATGAATTTATTATTAGTAAGATAGGTAGGTGTGGTCAGTTTCTGTGGTCGGATCAGTAAAGAAAGCAGTAAAATAATATGAACGTTGAACATGAAGTGGAATTGTTGATTCAAGAAATTAAGCGACTTGGTCAACCTAATACCGATGGTCAGTACGTAGTCACTTTTGGTACTCTTTTTGCGGACGATCGATGCGCAAACTTGTTTGAAGCATTGGTGGGTACACTTAAGGCAGCAAAAAGAAAGAAGTTCATTAAATATGATGCCGAGATACTGCTTCAAGGAGTACATGATAACGTTGAAATCACTTTAATAAAAGCTGACTGATATAATTTTAGTTTTTGATATAAAAGTCGCTGTATTGTTATTATAGAAGTAGTGATGAATAATAAATTAACTTTTTAAAAATTAATATTCAACGTTGTTACGTTTTGAGCATGCGCAGTAAGGTATTGGTAGGGAGGTTGAAGCGGGAAAACACTGAATGATGGCCCTTCAAGTATCTGAAGAAACTGGACAGCCAATTTTTAAATTTAAGAATAAAGAAGACAGGTACAATAACTTCTTGTTTTCAGTTTTGTATATCCTGGTTTCTCTAACAGAGAAGAAGGTTCCACTAACAGATATCAAAGAGCAGTTAGATGTGAGGAAATTGATAAAAAGTATGGCTTTGAACGATACATGGAACCTGTAGAAAGAATGGGCTGGCTCATTAACATTCATCCAGTAAGATATATACACCCCTTCTGCATAATCTCTCACTCTCTCTCTCTAGTCAGATGTAATGGATGAGAACAAACGTCTTGTCAGTGCCGCAGACTTCTATTTTGTTGAAGAAGATGGTAGTCGTTTCAAAGTCTCATATCCTTACCAACCTTACTTTTATATCGCCACACAAAGAGACACAGAAAGGGAAGTCAGTTCATTTTTAAGTCGGAAACTTTCAGGACGACTAGCTGGCATTGATATGGTTGAAAAAGAAGACCTAGATTTAGTAAGATACAGTATATCCATCATTGATAGTATATTATAATACTATAGTCAAATCATCTTATTGGATTGAAAGGTAGATATCTGAAACTAAGATTTTCTACTGTTGAAGACCTTGTTAAGGCCAAGAGGTATGCATAAAATAAAGAGAATATTTGTTGATATGTATTCAAAGAGATATAATGCCAGCTGTAAAGAGAAACAGAGAGAGAGAAAAGTCAAAATCAGTATATGATCCAGGACTATTTACTGGGTAAATGATATAAAATGCAATACATGTATTTTAACATCATATCTTGTTATTTCTAGTGGTTTTATTGATAGTACAGCCTCGGGACTAGTTACTGATCAAATGGATAACATACTTGATATCAGGGAACATGATGTCCCCTATCACATCAGAGTTGCCATTGATAATAAAATAAATGTGGTAAGTAGAGATGATATCTAAATTTGTTGCATATAAATAATACATGTACATTAGGGTCATTGGTATAATGTGAAAGGGCATGGCTTAGAAGCTCCAGAGATTCAACTGGTTAACGAGGAACCTGATAGACCTGTAAGTGACTGCTCTTCTAATGAAGTTATTGAAAAAATATTTATTCTATTTTAGGATCCTGTTGTATTAGCTTTCGATATTGAGACCACGAAACTTCCTCTCAAATTTCCTGATCCTAATTCTGACGTCATAATGATGATATCCTATATGATTGATGGTCAAGTGAGTGTCATGTGACTACCTGGTGTTAACATGTGACTGTTATGTACATAGGGATACCTGTTAACAAATAGAGAGATAGTTGGAGGAGATGTTGAGGATTTTGAATATACACCTAAACCAGAGTATGAAGGACCTTTCAGGGTTTTTAATGAGCCTAATGAAGTAATAAAATCTATTTCATGTCATGTGATTGTCATGTGACTATATTCTAGGCATTGTTGTTGAGACGATTTTTTGATCATATAATTGAAGTTAAACCTAATATTATTGTCACTTACAATGGAGATTCTTTTGATTGGTAAGCCACACCCACTAATAACCCTCTCTATGCACAATTATAGGCCATTTGTTGAAGCAAGAGCTGAGTTCCATCACTTCTATTTAATAGATGAGATAGGGTTTGCACCAGACTCTCAAAATGAATACAAGTGTCGTCCTTGTATTCATATGGATGCTTTTAGGTACTTGGATTATGTATAGTAATAGTATTGTCATGAACTGTCCTTCCATTAGATGGGTAAAACGTGACAGTTATCTTCCTGTTGGTAGCCAGAATCTCAAAGCAACAACTAAGGTTTATTGGCCCATATTATTATGAGGATTGTGTTCACTTCCTTTATGTATAGGCTAAGTTACGTTATGATCCTGTTGAAGTAGATCCTGAGGACATGTGTCGAATGGCTAGTGAGCAACCACAGGTAATATTAGTAGTATGTGGTGACAGCTGTCATAGCAGTATACAATAGCCTAAAGTATTTGTACCTATAATAACAACCATATTTAGAATATTACCATAATAACATAGTAGATTAAATATCATGTAATTGATGTTATTGAGTAGTATGTACACAAGATAGTAGTGTATATAACCTTTATGTCATCACCAAGATATGATTAAATTACACACTTACAATATCAATGTGGGGATAATGTTTCTATCTTTTCAGATGTTGGCAAATTACTCTGTCTCTGATGCTGTGGCAACTTATTATTTGTACATGAAATATGTCCATCCTTTTATCTTTGCTTTGTGTACTATAATTCCAATGGAACCTGATGAAGTGTTACGTAAAGGTTCTGGAACATTGTGTGAGACCTTGCTAATGGTACAAGCTTATCATGGAAACATTATCTTTCCTAATAAACAAGAATCAGTGAGTCAATACCATACCATTCTATGTGGGTATGCACTCACATATATACCAATACATATCAAAAAGAATTGTGACTGTTTGTCTTATAGGTCTTGAATAAATTAACTGATGACGGTCATCTTCTGGATACTGAGACCTATGTGGGTGGACATGTTGAAGCTTTGGAGTCAGGAGTCTTCCGCAGTGATATACCTTCAAGATTTAAATTGGTTATTATTTGTTGTGTTGTTATGTTTTATTGTTTTATGTATTGTTATTATAGAGTCCAGATATGTTACAATGTTTAGCTGATAATGTTCATCGAACAATGACACATGCACTAGAAATGGAAGAGAAAATACCACTTGAACAAGTTTCAGATTTTGAAGAAGTAAGACTGAATTATTAGGATTGAGGCTAGTAAATATAAGACTGAGACTATCCTCGTTATATTAACATCTGAGTACTAGACATTTGATGCGTACATTGCACTGTATTATGTTACTGGTCTATGTACTTATATATTAAGTAGAGATACTGTCAATTACTTATCATGTAATGATTGTAATTACTATTACTTCATGATTACTCTATTATCATTACTATTATTAAATATAATTACTATTACTACTATTACTTACAAATGTACCTAATTACCATTAGTGGTTAGTGTCTAATTAATTATTCAATAATATTACACATTACTATTAGTTCATACCTTGTTATTATCAGTTCCATTTCAATTATCATTACAACATTCCTGATGTACTCCAACTAGTGTTTGTTTTTTTAGTAAATTGAGTATATTATATGATAGTTGTAGTTAGTAGTAATCAAAATAGTTTATATGGACAGATAAACATAGTCTTTGGCAGGCTACTCAGATATACTCTAATGTCCTAGGAAATTCTGTCAATATACTTATACAATGTTATTGTTGACATTTTAATGAACTTAATGACTACCCACAGTACCCAGTTAGTTTTATTATAAACTTAAGTAATTTATAGTGTTTAATTACTTCATTTGACAAAAATTCAACTACTATTACTATTATTATTGCTACAAAACTTGTAATTAGTCATGTAATTAATTCCATTTCAATTATAATTACAACATTCTTGATATTAGGTATGTGGTGAGATTATCTCTAAACTCAGACTCTTAAAAACCACACCCCATCGTTTGGAACATCCCATGATTTATCACTTGGATGTAGGAGCAATGTATCCCAACATCATTCTTACCAATCGTCTTCAAGTAAGTTATTGCTTTATAATTAAATGATACCCATCCCTTTATTTTAATCATAGCCGCATGCCATAGTAGATGAAGTCACATGTGCATCATGTGACTTCAATAAGCCAGGTGCTACATGTCAACGGAAAATGAACTGGAAATGGAGAGGAGATCATCGTAAGTATATAATATCAAAATTTCCTAAGATATCCAGGGTTTTACTAACTCTGTGTAGTGCCTGCTAGTCGTAATGAGTACCAGAGCATTCGTCTCCAGTTGGAGAGTGAGACCCTACCAGGATTGACCCCTAATGACCCTCCGCGTACTTTTCACCAGCTCTCAGCTGCTGATCAAGCTAGTATGGAAAAGAAAAGATTATCAGGTACTGGATTTTAGGAATGATTTTACCCATGACTTGAGCTGTGTAGATTATTGTCGTAAAGCCTACAAACGTGTTCGTGTGACTCGTGAAGAACTGCGTACTACAACAGTATGTCAGAGAGAGAACTCATTTTATGTCGATACAGTGAGAGCATTTCGTGATCGTCGCTATGAGTTTAAAGGACTCTTAAAAGCATGGAAGAAAAAGTTAGATGCAGCTAAACAAAGAGGTGATCCTGCTGAGATCAAAAGGTATAAAGAGATAGTAGTTTCTTTTCTTGTTTAATTGTGTCATTTACAGCTGTAAAAACAAAGAAGTTCTCTATGATTCTTTGCAGTTAGCACACAAATGTATTCTCAATTCCTTTTATGGCTATGTAATGAGAAGAGGGTATGTACATGACTCCATGAACATGTACCATTCACTGACCTATTACTCTATGTTGTGTCTTTAGAGCTCGTTGGTATTCTATGGAAATGGCTGGTATAGTATGTTATACTGGAGCTAATATTATAACACATGCTAGAGAGATTGTGGAACAGATAGGGTAAGCTTCATATTTCCATGTATTGCAGACTCATTTCCATTCCATTTCAGACGTCCTCTTGAATTGGACACTGATGGTATCTGGTGTATTTTACCATCAAGTTTTCCAGAGAATTTTGAAGTAACACTATTGTCATCATGTGATGGTCATGTGACTACATTCATTTAGTTTCATACAACAAATCCAAAGAGACCAAAGGTCACCATATCATATCCTGGAGCCATGTTAAACTTGATGGTACAGGTAATGACATGTACTTTATACATGCAGTATAAATAATATATTCTGTGTACTTTAGGATAACTTTACAAATCACCAGTATCAAAAACTGGTTGATCCAGACAAACTGGAATATGAGCAGAGTAGCGAAAACTCAATTTTCTTTGAAGTAAAAATATTTGTGACAGTGTTCATTGATATAATCATGTACATGTAGGTAGATGGACCATATCGGGCTATGATATTACCTGCCTCTAAGGAAGAAGGGAAGAAACTAAAAAAAAGGTATTTATGTGAAGTGCCTTCTTCCTCTCTCATACTCTTGTAGATATGCTGTATTTAATGAAGATGGTACACTGGCTGAATTAAAGGTAACTATTAATATCCACTTGATTAATAATTTAATTATATGATAATAGGGTTTTGAAGTAAAGCGACGAGGAGAGCTTCAATTGATCAAGAATTTTCAATCCAGTGTTTTTGAGTCATTTCTTAACGGTTCTAGTTTACAGGAATGTTATGATTCTGTTGCCATGGTAGCCAACTTCTGGCTAGATGTACTCTATAGTCAGGTATTGGAAATTACTTTATACAACATTATTATTATTATGATTGTTGTTGTTGTTAGGCTGTTAATATGCCAGATAGTGAATTATTTGATTTGATCTCTGAAAATAGAAGCATGTCACGAAAACTTGAAGATTATGGACAACAAAAGTCCACCTCAATCAGTACAGCAAAGAGATTGGCTGAAGTAAGTCATGACATTACTTATAATTATAATAGTTATCAATATTCTAGTTTCTTGGTGACCAAATGGTTAAAGATGCCGGCTTGAGTTGTCGATTTATAATTGCTAGAAAACCAGAAGGTTCTCCAGTGACCGAGAGGGCAATACCATTGGCAATATTTCAAGCTGAACCTTCCGTTTGTAGACATTATCTTTGTAAATGGTTAAAATGCTCTGCTCTTGACAACTTTGATATTAGATCAGTAAGTAAGAACTACTGTATTTATATACTATTATGTTAATAGTTCCATGAAGGCAAATACATATAATGTCACTAGTTTTAAATATGCTGGCTGTCATATTGGCTGTACTTCATCATAAATTTTGCTTTTGTATTTTAATTGAATTGCTTGGCACATGGATTATATATTTACAGATATTGGACTGGAACTATTACATTGAACGTCTGGGTAGTGCCATACAAAAGATAGTAACTATTCCAGCTGCTATGCAAGGAGTGAGTGACTCTTATTATATTCAAATGACTTGTACCATATCAGATTTCAAACCCTGTCCCACGAGTAGCTCATCCTGACTGGCTACATAAGCGACTTCTAGAGAAAACTGATGTCTGTAAGCAACAGAAAATCAATGAAATGTTTACAGCTGCTCCAAAAGTGATGGAACAAGTCAGTTAATTTTTGTTATATTGTTTGCTACTCAATAGTTGAAATTAGATTGATGATGAAAATGTGGATACCAATTCTAGAGGGACAAAGAGATCACATGATCAAAGTGACACTATCCATTCTCCTGATATTGAAGATATGGGTCAGAAACGACGACGCAAGGGTCAAACTACTCTCCCAGTTGTCACATGTCACACACCTTCATCCTCACAAAAGACACAACGTTTAAAATCTTGGAGAGAAACGCTGGGTCCTCCTCCATTAAGAGGAACAACAAGAGTAAGTCATTATTATAGAATTAGTTATATATATTATAATATTATGTTAGTACTTAACTTTATAATTTTATAATTGTAATAGGATGTTCAGTATAAAAGTAGTACAAATAATTTATACTGTAGTTTTATTGATAAATGTTGTGTTATTGAGTACATACTTAGGAAGAGTATCTGATATGGTTGGACTACCTTAAGAAAAAATGGCAAATACAAAAGTCACAAAGAAAGGAACGACGTCAACATCTATCACAGGGCGTGTCACTCGGAGGGGTCTCTCTTTTTGACTCCACCGCTTCTTCTAGTAACATGTCTGGGTTTCTTAGACAAAGAAATAGTGCTTTAGCTAAATTACCATGGCAATTGATACAGGTAACATTTAATTGACTACTCAAAGTAATATTTTATATTGCTTGATAGATTGCTGACACACCTACTTCGGGTCAATTTATATTGTGGGCGTTAGTGGGCGAAGACTTACATCAACTTAAACTCTCTGTTCCTCGAGTATTTTATGTTAATTCTCGTACATCTCGTGAAATCAGTGGAGAGGGTACTGCATGGAGAAGTGTATCACGATTACTACCACGGGCCACTCCACCACTTCATTTGTATGAATACATAGTACCAGAGCCTATCTTTAAAGAACATGCTGGGTAAATAATAACTATTTGACGCACATTAATTAGGGAGTGGAACCTTTGATAATGCTTTGTGCTAGTCCTATATTTAACCCTAATTTTAATGTCTTTTACTTTGAGAGATTTTACTGTGTATATAACGATACAGTATCTATTATTCTTTAGTGAATTAGTGACCCAGCTTTCTTCTCCTGATATTGAAGGCGTCTATGAATCTAATATTCCTCTTGTCTTTCGAGTTATTGTTTCTCTTGGATGTGTATGTATTGTTAACAAAAGCTATACTAGAATGGTTCTCAATGGAGTATGTTACACAATAATATCATAATAAGTATTATGTGGTAACCTTGTCTTCAGGGAATTGATAGTTTTGAACTCTCACAGTTGGACTACAAAGCAGTTGCTCAATTTCCATATTTGGAAGGTGACTGTGTCAAGTTGATTCATTTATATCAAAGCTCATGGTAAATTTGATATTGTTTTAATTTGTTGTGATCTGTATTTTTAGTGATGCTAGATCAATGTATGGATTGTTTTTTGCTGCTACTGGTAAAGCTCATGTCTTTGCTGTTGATCGAGTGAGAACCAATCAAATGCCTAACTTGGGAAATTTATATCAAACTGAACATACTTATCGGTAAGTTATTAACTTGTTAATTAGTTTATAATCATTCTGTCTCTGTTTGTCAATCCTCTCTCTTTCTCAGTATGACTAAATTTGGTCCTACTTATCCTTTACCTCCTGAAGATTTCTCATTTGATGTGAGAATAGAGGTGGAAGAAAGACGTGTTCTGAGAAGTATTCAGAGATTATTATCAGATTATCGAGACTCACGTCATGGTCCTACTGTTATCCTTATACAGTCACACACAGGTAATATCCATACAAGTATATGTACATTATATCTGTGATTAGGAATATCAGAACTACGTCAAGCCATCACCGCTCTTGATCAATTCCCAACCATCCTTATTCCAAGTTTGGATAGGTAATATTGGACTGAGACCCATGCCTTGTAGTATGACTTTTTCTGATTATAGTGATAATAACTACCCTCTACTTGATTGGCAAAGACCTGTATCTAAACGACTGATAACACAGTTTTTGAACACACCCACTTGGTTTCATGTATGTTGGATAGTCATGTGACTGTCACATGATATTATATTCTTTAGAACCAATTGGAACAAGCTCGCTATGCTCACGTACCAATTGGGAATTTCCCTCCAGATACACCAGCTTTTGTATCAGATGTGTTCTTCTCACGTCACCTTATTAGGCACAACCATATCATATGGGCCACACCCACTGATCAACCAGATCTTGGAGGTTAGACAACTGATTTCATTATAATATTGCTGTGATCGTAGGTCATGAACATGATGATTTCCGATTAATGATGGACACAAATAATGGCCGAAGTCTTGAACTAAATAATCCTGGATTATATCCTTCTACTTGTGTGGAACTAACCTTGGATGGATTAGCAGTAACTACCGTATTACAAGCTACACATATTAATGATTATGAAGGTGCCTCTGGAAGTGGTATAAGCTTTGATTATGCTCCTCAAGTATGTGCTATGTACTGATTAAAAAGAATTAATCTCTCTCTCCTCTCTCTTTAGGCATCACTAGAAGAACTAATGGATGGTAATGCTGTCTCTTCATTATCTGTTTATGATGAAGCTGCTCTTTGTTCTAATGCTTTTAAGTCAGTTTATGTGTGTCCATATCTATCATACTATCCATTCATTAGAATATTACGAGGTCTTGTACACACGTGGATATATGAAGTATCTGCTCATCAAAATTACTATGCTGATCTACAACTTCAACATTTTTATCGGTAATCTTATGTGTCTACATACTATCTTATAATAACAATAAATAATATAATTCCCTTGTGAAACTGTAGTATTTCTCATAATAGAATGGTATTATGTATTCCAATTGAGCTATTATCATAATTATGTTTCCTGTTATCATTGTTAGATGGATAAGTACTCCTAGTTCATTATTATATGAACCAGCATTGTGTCGTATGATACACAAGTTAATGAGGAAACTCTTTATGCAGTTAGTGGGAGAGTTTAGACGATTAGGCTCTAGTGTAATTTATGCTGACTTTACAAGAATAATACTGTGTACTAAGAAAAGAAGGTAGTCGGGTTAATATATTAATTATTCCTGATACTAATTAATAATTAACAACAGATCATGTGATGCCTCGGCTTACATTGAATTTATTCTACGAAGCATCCAATCACGTGATCTTTTCCACTCACTTCACTTTGAACCTAAAGCTTGTTGGAACTTGCTACTATGGATGGACAAGGCAAGTCATGTGATTGTCATGTGACAACAATACTTACTGTTTTCTATGTAGTCAAACTATGGAGGCATTAGTTTACCCTTACCTAAACCATTAATGAATCTCTTTAAAGAGACAGAAGGAGAGGAAGTTGATGTCATGGAACAGGATGTAGAGGAAACTGGATATGAAGTCGAGATGAGCTGGAATATGTGTCGATATTTACCTGAAGAAGGCTCATGCCAGGAAATCTTTAAAGTTATTATAGCAGGTCACATACAGGCATTGTATGAGCATTTATTGGAAGTCCAAAGAGGCCATGACGTGGGGACAACCCCTGTAAGACGAGATGCTATGTTATCACAGGTACTTGTGCAATGATATAACATGTTGACAGTAGAGATCTTGTTGGTTTATGTTTTGCAGGAAATGTTTGTAAACTACTCAAATATAACAATTCCAGACATTTTTACTTGTTGTCTTGTATCGTGTTAGATTAATATATCACATTGTTGGTATATAATTGTTTTAATTGTAACACAGCAATGACATTTTGTCAAATACTGACTTGAGATAGTTGTGTGATTATAGTCACTCTCCTTTTTTACATGTAGTAGTACTTAACTTGTTAATCAGTTGTCAATTACTTGTGCTATGTTTAATATACAATGTATTATGGACAGTTCCACTGTACATATCACAACATTGAGTATTGTCATTGGTGGTCTCCTTTCTTTAGCCTAACGACAGCTCTATAACAGCTAGTGCAGTGTCATATGCTCAAAATAGAATTGAGCAAGAACTCACTGAGAAATTGTTTTTGTAAGTGAGTAAATTTAATGATTATTAATTGATATCAATTATTTTCAGGATCACTCAACGAATTCATCATACCCTTGGTGTGGGTGTGGCTACCAAAACTAATGAGATATTTCCAATACAACCTGGCTCCTATTTATCACTTACTAATCCAGCTTTAGAATTTGTGAAATATGTTTGTAAAGCTCTCTCACTTGATTCTACCACACATCATCAAATAACAAAACTAAGGTAAAATATGTATTAAAGGATGATGTAATCTATATTATTTCTTATAGACGAGATTTGTTAAAGTTGATTGGAGTACGAGAGTTTTCTGAGGAAGCCATGTTTCAAGATCCTTGTCGATCTTTTATCTTACCTGAAGTAATTTGTGAAGCTTGTAATAGTTGTCGTGATATCGATCTTTGTCGTGATCCCTATACTGATTATAATCAACAGATGGAGAGGTTAGTAGCTCATGTCTGTACTTCTAGGAACACCACATAACAATAGGAACCGTTTTGAGTAAATGTATTGAGCATGTTAGATTTGTTGGAACATGTATGCACAATATCTCTTCCTGTTATTATTGTTTATAGGCCAGTGTGGTATTGTTCAATTTGTCACAATCAATATAACCACAGTTTCATTGAAATGATGCTGATTGAAGTGATACAGCAAAGATCTGTGGGGATGGTTGTACAAGATCTTAAGTGTACCAAATGCCATGGAGTATGTTTTGTTTATAGGGGGGATTAATTTTAATCTCTCTCTCTCTCTCTCTCTCTCTCTCTCTCTCTCTCTCTCTCTGTAGGTAAAGGAGAGCAATATGGCAGATTATTGTAGTTGTGCTGGACAGTTCACAGAGACTGTATCAATAGCACAATATCAGGATCAGTTAATAACATTTAAAAATATTGCTCAGTAAGTAATATATACATATTATTGTACTACTGATATAGTACACCCAGTGTTAGCTAGTTTATAAGTCAAAAATGATCAGAGACAGAGTTTCAGTATTGCAGCATTCTGAAATGTATGAGGTGACATTTCTGAAAGAGAGATTGTAATTATGTTATTTCCTGACAATGACATCATTAAATGTTTCCTAACAGTGCTGTGTAATCTAGATAACATGATTGATACACATGTTGTCTACATTTATTGGTAATGTGGTCCAGACAACTAGTGTATCTTTGTTGTTGTGGGACTGTAAATTTGTTGCACAGTTGTATCATTAATTCCCATTATTGGGGGCACATATTAGCTTTAGTTAGTATGTGTTCCGTTAGTATTATTGGATATCTCCTTGAGATAATGGTTGTTCTTTGATCATTAACAATTATAAATAAGTTGAGTTATTTTAGTAATGGAGCACAATTGGTAGTATGGAGAATCAAAAAGTCAACTGTTATAGCACTTGGGATGATTGTAGTGTGTATCAGTAGTCAATGTAATAATAATAATGTATAGATTGGTGACTCAAATGCCACACAAAGTACTAATATCACATTAACTACCAAATTTAATGTTCTTAATTTTTTTTCAACAGACATTTTAAAATGCCATTATTAGAGGAGACTGTAACATGGTTATTGACTAACTAGAGAATATATCATCACTCATTTCAGCCTATTATTGTTGTTGTTCTTATGAGATCATTGTTATTTTTAAATGATGTAATAAAGAAACCTTTAAATAAGTGAAATTGAAAATGTATCCTACACAAATATTGAGAATCATGTACAATAAAGTCCCTTTTCCTATAAACAATGTGTTATGTGTTGTTATAATAATGTAATGTGGTGACCAGTAATCCACAAGATAATGAAAGTGGGTTTTGTAAAGGAAGTGGGTTGGACTAGTAAACACTCGAGTGCGTGGGTGTTGTTGCATAAAATATGTTATGATCGTCAGAGAATTTACGAAGGAGCAAAAAACGACTCTGAAGATTAGAAGAACACTCAATCTGTAGCCTGTTAATACGACAAGAAAAGATCGTGGTGAGTTATTACGAACAATTGCACGTTTTCAATCAAATTTAATATCGCCGTCGATGCTATTATGCATGATTCGTTACAGTATACTGTAATCTCTTTTATGTGGTTAGTTGAGGGCAGGAATAACAAACAATGTACTGATAAGCTCTGTGATAGATCACAGCTCAAGTAATGGGAATAGAGTCTTAATATTAGAATTAAATTGTATCATTGGTGCAAAATGTTAACAGATAAGAATCACATGTAGTGTTAGCTATGACTGTAGTCAGGGCATGTACACAAAGGAATTGCCATTATTATAATGAATGTAGTTTGTGATTGTTCAGTTGTATCTTATTGTCTCTAATGTGGTCGTTTTGGTGTGAGTGTGATAGATCAAATTTCAAAACTTGTTAGAGACCCTTTAAAGTTAGCAATTAGGTGTCTATGTGTTAAATTGCATTTTGATACCCTTAGAAAATAGAGGTTTGCAAATTAACAAGTCCATGATTGTAATCTAACAAGACATCTCATACACATTATCGCATTACTACATTACTGCATCCTCTCTTCCATTTAAAACACAACAACCTACCATAACAATTGATTTAGTAACCAAACAACTACAATGATCACGTACTGCATAAGGTTATTATTATATTGACGTAGACGATTCATTTTATTATTCTTATTACTAGTTATTGTTTATCAATTATCATATGGAATACTATGTTACCTGTATCTTTCTATTAAAACAGGTCATGTTACTCAATAGAGTCTGTCTCTTGGCTCTATCAATACTTGTTGTTGGCCATACCAGTAGTGCTAACCACTATGTCACTGATCATTATATTTACTGGAGCAATGCTTCAATTCAATCCCCAGGTGAGTAAGGTGAAATAGTTGAATAGCTCCAAAGTAATAACCTTAATAATAACATTACTTGTAAAGGAAATTAATGCATTACGTATACATGTAAACATGAGATCAGATATACTACTGACGCACTTGAGATCAGTAGTAATAAAACCATTCAAATGAATATATCATATATTATACTATATGATATAATTGTGTTACACGTAATTAGACCTATGTTATGTTACACATTTCAAAGATGCTCTTTACAAACTCTACTATTGTTAGCTTACATAGTATGTCGTAGATCAGCAATGTTTTTGTTCAGTTCTCATCACCTCTCTACCATATTTGATGTATAGTATCATTTGTCTAACACTTTAAAACCATTGTCTGGTATATTGATTTCCCATCGTTACTTAGGCAAGTGGAGAGTTAACCGTGCAGATAAACATGACTAGATTAGATTCCAAATTATAAATGAAGTGTAGAACAGATGAGTAACCTTGAAAGATGTGTACTATATAACACTATTTTAAAATACTAAGGTCAAGTTAGTAGTTCATGATAGTCTAGTTTAAAGGTGTAAGTTTTAATGACAACTTTGTGGCCAGATAATATGTTGTTAATTATTAAATTACGTATTATACTATAGTTGTGATACAACCAGTTAACATGTTACTAAATAGACATGATCCTACTTAAGTTACATAATCTCCCCCTCCTTATCTCTCCTCTCTCTCTCTCCCTCTCTCTCTCTCTATAGAACTGTTTGCAATTGATCCTAGCAATGAGCGAATTGTCTTGGCTGCCAAGTGAGTAATTCAATACATACCACAATGAGACTGTAGTATAAACATGTAGTACATACCATGACAACCTCAGTTGGTCTCTTGAATTTATTCCCAACATGATATTCTATGGCAGATATTTTGGATTTGTTTATACTGTGCTGTTGTCATGGAAGATATATCAACATATTTTTATAAATAACCTTAAGACTCTAAACAACTTCTTCATAGGAGGCCATGATAATTAAATATTTAGCAGTATTATGACAAATTTGTTTACGAGAAGCCAACTAGTGCAGTGTCATGAGATTAAAGCAAAGTTAAAATTACAAGTAATGTGTCATGTTAAATCAGCTATTTATACAAGTTTCTTTTGTGTAGTTAAACTAAAATTCATTGTTACTAGTGTCTAGTTGATATTATAATAATAAATTTAGTAAATTATTGTGGTTACATTAGAGCTAATTCTATATCAACATCAGAACATGTTGTAATACTAAATTTTAGTATTACAACATGTTCTAATGTTGATATAGAATTAGCTCTAATGTAACCACAATAATTTGTCATGCACAAACATGTATTATCTATTTTAGACATTGCAATAGTGTCTACCTTATATAACAATAAGCATAACAACATGTTAGTGTCCTACATCATCACGCTTTTTGTTGTAAGCCTACAATGTTAACTACTGTTCACTAAATATTTCAAGCCTTTCATGGTACAATTCTACAACCATCTTTTGCCATTTCAAATCCTTTATTGTCCCAGACCTGACTAGAGACTGGTGTTCTTCTTGGACGTAGATGTCCAAGTAACGAAAAGGAGTTGCCTAAATTTAATGAACTGTTCATGCACAACAATTGATTTGGTATTGCAGCCATATAACTAACATAGTAATATCCATACTTGTATTTTATTAGGTCAACAGTTTAATTAGTTAACTACTATTTACAGCATCACACAATGGAGTTAATAGTACTATAGATAAAAGTACTGATAAAGAGTATATCCCTGTCTAATCACTTTATGATAAAACCACTGTCCAGTCTGAAATTATATATTAGACACTGTAGTAATTCAAATGACATGAGAATATGATGTTAATACTTCAAAGAGTACAATTCCTTATTTGTACAAAGCTCAAAGTGACATGTTGTGTGTGGGGGTGTATTTAGCTAACATGTAGTTCTCTCAACTGACGGG
This sequence comes from Xestospongia bergquistia, assembly GCA_963965975.1. Taxonomy (NCBI): domain Eukaryota; kingdom Metazoa; phylum Porifera; class Demospongiae; order Haplosclerida; family Petrosiidae; genus Xestospongia; species Xestospongia bergquistia. The sequence goes on from OZ014425.1 coordinate 1,929,602, forward strand.
TTATCTACATATCTAGACATGTTGTAGTGGTTGATCTCATTCTCCCCTCAGGAGATGCATGACATTTGTAAGTCATCTATATGTACAGTGTGGATGTAGAAATCATGTGACTCCATATTTGGTGTGTGTAACTGATATCATTACTCCGAGTGTAATCTATCATACCTAGCAGTTATGTTAAGAATAGTAGGACTTGCTTTGTCATTCGATTATCTTACAGTTCACATTCAAAGTTACATGATCCATTAATGATGTCATATACAGTGGAACTGCTTCGTATAGAAAATTAGAGACCTCGTATGTTTTTATTAGAAACCTTATGATACAGACACCAATCCTTGGAAATAATACATTGAATCCACATAATACAAACATAGTTCCCAAACGTCAATAACATAATTGTTATGTATTATTTGTTAGAATTCCTTATTATTTTATAATTGAATAGAACGTACTTTGTATTATCATGTCTTCTGTGCACACAGGAACAATGTATGCCACTTAACATTGGATCTAATGAATGCATTAAATGTGAGTAAGACCCTTTAATTAATGAACAATAGCCATAATGTATTATCATAATGTATTATCTATCATCAGATGTTACGGCATTGGAATTTTGTTGCCGTAATTTTACTCTCTTTGTGTAACATTATAGGTCAGAAATACTAGTCCTACTAATAATGAGATATACAATTGTGTAAATGACCCAACCATTTTTAAACCTATTGTAAGTGCACACCTACTAAATGTTTTGGTCATATTTGTTCACCCAGCCATTCACCAACTACATATCTCTCCATTCATCCATCAATTCATCGTTACTCTACCTTTCTTTACTTTTATAGGAGAAGTGCCATAATTTTCATCATATAATACTTTTTCCAAATGCTAACACTATAACCATTAATAGTCAGACAATAGCTGGTAATGAGACAATACTTGTATGTGGCTCCAATGCATACCATCCAAAATGTATTTATAGAAATGTAAGTCGTCCACTCAGTCTGTCTATTCTATATTTATCGATCTATCTCTTAGAGAACTGATCTTTCTGAGTTGAAGGAATATTCTGGTGTTGAATTCTCTCCTTATGATGAGGAGACTGTCAGTGCCTCTCTGTTATCAAGTGAGTGGCTATAATCTGTCGGCAGGTGTTGTTATTGACGAAATAATGTTTATATTGATGAGCATGCATATTAGTTGTAAGAAGCTTACTCTTGAGAGTATAAAGTTGTAACATTGGACTCTTTCGCATGTACCTGTACATGCGGTCACATTCAGAGACACCTGTAGTCATTTCATAATTCAACTTTTAGTAGTAATAGGAGAATGTTTAAAATACTTCAAAAACATCTCAAAAAGTCAATTTACTATTCAAATAAGTTACCCACTATATGACATCATAATGACATTATGTGAAGTAGATCATTACTTTTTTAAATTGGATATCAATAGTCTACAAATATACATATATAGTAATTTGGTCAATGACTGTGTTACTGTTTAGGTAATGGTAAATTGTTATCTGGTACATCTCTCAATGTCAATGCTGATAAATATGGTTTTACTATGTCAAATTCTCCTTTTGATGGAACTACTGCTGTACGGACTCTTCCTGGTTTACTTATGTTTAATAGTAAGGACTAGATGGATGAAAGGATGATATTGTTTACTTCACTTATTTCACTAGAGCCTAAATTTGTGGATATCTATGAACGTGGTGACTATTTCTATTTTTTCATGAGAGAAATTGCAGAAGAATCTAATTCAGATTCTCAGGTATATGTCAATATGTATAATGTATATACTAATATTATTAGTGTCATGTTATATAGCAATGTCCTCTTAAAGTACTTTATAATTAACTGTAAATTCCTTTCTAACTAAATTTGTTACTTTATAATTGGGTAACACTCCAGGTGGCTCAATATGATAAACAATTACATATTATTATAGTTAAAAATCAATTTGTCTAAAATTGTCAATAAAAGAACTTATAACTACATAACACCACACTAGTGCTGATATTAACTCTAAGAAACAATAAACCACATAACAATAATAATTTATTGGATACTCCTCTGTCCTTGGTTTAGATTAGAACAGTAGAAATTGACTCATGTTCACTATGTAATGTTGATTTAAATCATTCCAATGTTGTACTACACTAACCAGCTGGCAGCTGCCAGTAATTTGGCATTTAAAATATATAAGACATACAAATGACACTTTCTCCTCCTCCTCCTTTTTCTCTCCTCCACAGATTTACTCAAGAGCTGCTCGAGTATGTAAGGTATATAATAAATGCTTATAATCTTTAGCATATTACTATGATTTTCTAATAGAATGAAACTGGTACTCAGTATCAAAACAAAGGTTATTCAGTCTTCACAACCTTTCTTAAAGCTCGTATCACTTGTGAGTCCAGACTTAAACAGGAAGATGGATTTCCTTATATTTACAATGACCTACGTGAGTATTTATAGAACCATTATGTCATATCTATTTTTAGTAACTGCCACAATAAGCTGATATTTCTGTATTTTCTCTTCTATAGAGGATACAGTACATATAGCAGATGGTACAATTGATAGTTCTGTTAATGGAGAATATTTATATGGAATTTTTACTTCACCTGTGTAAGTTTTGAAGGAGAACATTAAGAACTGGACAATAACATTATCTTTTACTAGGAATGGTCCAGCTGGTTCAGTATTATGTGTGTATACATTTGGCAAAGGGACTAATGATTTAATTGATGTGTTTAAAAAGAAATATCTAATTCAATCAGGAGAAAATGAATGGACAAGTGAAGACAACCCACACCCAGTCACTGTAAGTAATTTACATGTGTCTTCCGATATTGTGTTAGTCCTTTGACTAAATACTGTAAATTAATACATACATTTGTTATTTACATATAAATTAACAATATATAAATCCTCTGGCTAATTGTATGCCTCTCTCTCTCTCTCTCTCTCTTTACAGTGTGGAAATCGTTCTACTTCTTTAGCAGATGACTTTTTTCTAATGGAACCAGTAGTAGCTCAAGCTCGTTCACCATTGATTCAAGAAGACGGTCTCTTGTATCAGCGACTAGTTGTTGATCAGGTAATTGGAGTAGATGATGAGAAATATGATGTACTGATAATTGCAGCTATTGATGAAGGTAAATAGTACATTCTTTTTGTATTAACATTAGATTTATTATTATAATTTTTATCATTCTTTACAAATTTATTGTTACTCTAAGTTCACATTACATCTTGACTTTGTAATCTTTATTTTAGAAAGCAATGTCTATCTTTTAAAGAAGACCTATGTTTCTAGTCGTAGTGGAGATCATGTCCATACCAGTGAAACTATTTCTCTTAATCATACCTCTAACCAAATTGTTGGAAAAATGGAGTTGTACAAAAACAATGATAAGGTAAATCTTAGTACTCATTATGATTTTGAACTGTAATAATGGGTTATTCTTAACTCAGGTCTCTGTCTATCTCAGTACTAATGAAGGTATCTATGCAGTAAATATCTCTGACTGCAGTAAATACAAAGACTGCAGGTTAGCATATTTGACAATCACTACCACAGTTCATTAATATATGTCTTTAGTGCTTGTGTCAGCGCTCGTGATCCGTATTGTGCTTATAACAGTGCTAACTCTTCATGTGTGTCTACGCTATCTAATAAAGGTCTAACCCTCCTACAAGATATTGTCAATGGCAACACTGAGAGCTGCCCAATCATCTCTACTACTAGTGTTACACTTATACCAACTACTAATACAATAATCGATAATGTGATCACATCAACATTAACTATGACATCATCTATATGTACCAATACCATCATTTTTACTACCATTGCCAGAGAAACAATCACAGCAACAACTACTGTTGGTAAGACACCTATGCTTATCATTACTGTTACTAATATTCCACACTATCATTTATAGTGATCACTCCTACTCCAAGAATAGCTATTGTTTCAACTACTCCTCCAACAGTAAAACCTACTGTGCATATTCCAATTAGGACAGCTGCAGGTAAGGATAATTATATTAATATTTTTATTGAACACATATTGATTTTCTCTGATTAGAACCATCAATTGTACCTATTTCTGAGGGCACTGATAGTGGTGAAGATTATATTTGGACTATAGTAGCTGCCTGTGGAGGACTTATTGTTGGTATCGTACTGGGATTCTTCTGCTTTGCTTTAGTAAGGAATAAAGATCGATTTTGTTGGGGCAAATTTTTCTCACGTCGTAATGGATATAATTATGATGAAGAAAAAGTTGATGACTTTGAGATGACTCAAGTCCATAAAATACAAGACACAAGAAACAATTCGTATTCTAAAGTTCCTCAACGACCATCAACTCCGCCTATCACTAAATTTAATCCAACCTTAGCTAATGGTGGTCCTTGTCATAAAGTCACTGATTCACCTGTGTTAAGTAAATATTCTAACACTGAAAGAACACATAATCGCTCAATGAGTTCTGGAGGGCAATTTATACCATCTCTCTTTCCTGTACCCACCAATGGGACTGCATTGAGTCCCATTGGACCTAATTTGAGACAGACATTCCATGTTGAAGAACCTATGAGTAATTCTCAACGACAAAAGTTTGGTAAGAACATGGTAGGCCGACAGCTGTCAAAGGAATATCCAATGACCAATTCATTTCATGCTCATACAAATGGATATCATGTTAAGACTGGTTCGTTGGATTTAGACTATGACAAAATCACACATAAGTAATCCAGGCTCATTCCCGTGTGTCATTAAGATCGGTATTGAACATTAAAAAAGAATGTGAAATGTGCTTGTGTAATGTGAACAGTGAATCAATTCAGTTTTAATATAATCAAATCATGACCCAAGATAACTGACATAATTATTGTATTATAACAGACTGACATTTTATGATAACTGACTTGACATATTTGTGTTTGACACCTCAACTAATTGGTAACTGTTTGTGTATTGTTTTGTAGTGCACTTAGCACAATTAGAAACATTATTTAATTATTGTAGTAATCTTTAGTTTTTCCAAACAATATAAAACATGGACACATATTTCTCCCTTTTAAAATTGTGTTTACCACATGTATTATCACTAGCTGATCACTTGTCATACACACACATATACAACTAACTCATTATCCTGTATTCTATTGTTGTATCACCGATCTCTATCTCTTTTGTTGATATATATTTTGTATGGTTGTTTATTCTAAAGATTTTTGTTGATAAAATAAATGATAAATGAACACTGTTGCCAAAAATCTATAAACTTTCTGTCAATAGATTTACTACAAACAAAAGACAACAGAGAAGAATAGGACCAATGATAGCTCCTTCTAGTCCAGCAAAATACATTCCACCAACTATAGCTAAACCAGTCAAATAAGGATGACTCCTAAAGAATAAGAATATGGGTATTAGTATAACAACTTACTGGTGTACTCTAGCTGTGAAGTAGCTATTAGCTAGGGGCTTACCCTTCTATTCCGCTATTAATAATTGGGTCAACCATATATGGAGGAAGCATAAAGAGACAAAGAGCAACAAAAGCCAGGAACACATAACCTTCAATTAACCACAGCTGCAAAATGGCAGGTAGACCAACCCAATAAGGACCAACAAATGGAACAGCACCAGCCACTGCAGCTAAAACTGTTAAGTGTGTGTGAAAGAGAGAGAGAATGTATAAAGAAATGAAGGTATCTTTACCTGATGGTAAGAATATTATCTTCATATCAAAAAGAGATAGCACCAACCATGTGTATAGTCCATAAAAGAATGCCCGTCTAAAACTGGCATAAAACACACTCCTATTGAACTAATATTAACAGCTTCATTCAATAAAGTTATACTTACTGAACAACTCGAGTAAGAGTATTAGCATAGTCATTATTAGAAGACTCTGTCACAAAGTTAGGCAAAACATCAATAATCCACTTTATGGGTAAATATTGGTCTTCAGAATAGGCTAACAGATAGAACAGCATGGTAATAAACACGACCTAGGTATGTGAAAAAATTGGATACATTTTCCAAATAAACATGATACAATACATAATTGAAAATTGAAATGATAAATGTTAAACGTACTACTTACAAAGTTAAAGAGCAATGTACCTCCACTGAAAATGAAGGAGGATAGTGCAGTTAATAGAGTTAGACCAACAGATAAATTAACAGAGAAAATAGACCATAGTGACTTCAAAACCTAACAATTGACATAATTCAATTAGACATATATCCAATTGTTAAATCACTCTAGCGTAATATCAGTACATACAATATTAACATAAGAACTAACTGATATCACTGTTTCATAATTCTCAGAGACAAAATGTTTTGCTTCATGCCAAAAATGTGCTCTTACACCTTCCATAGTAATATTATGACCAGTAGAGAAATTGACTGGCTGTACATTGTTAGTGATATTCTATTAAGATACTGTAATAATGATGAGGCAAGTTATAGTCTAACCTGAAATACATACATGTGGTACAATTTATCATAAAGTTGCAAGACTTGTTCATTAACAGCTGAATCATTAACTATTGACTGAACCTAATATGAGGATAAATAAATAAACATTTTATAATAAATAAAGTAAATATAGGGATGACTAATATCAAACCAATATAGTCTGATGTTGCTGACCCTTCATTAAGAGAGGAAGGGTCTGAGTAGAAGTAGATATAGGACTCATACAACAGGAATGTGGATATGGGTAGAGCATATTTAGACCTGAGCACATGTTAAGAGAGTGAAAAACACAAAATGGTTGTTGTGATATGTCCTGGCTGTAGTGATAATCTTTTGAATAGAAGCACAGACCATCCTTTACTAACTATGCTGCTTTGTGTCATGTACTGTAGAGTTTCTAGCAGCTTCAAGGACTTTATTAGCCATCAATTCACATGGAATAGGTGTTAAGTGAAAAGGAGAGCTCATAAATGCATGAGGCGAGGGGTCAGCAATGCCAGACTAAGTCCATTACAAAGGATACAAGCAAGATAGTAGGGATGGCAGTTGCAAAATCTCTACATAATAGCACAGGTGGCACAAACAATTTAGGATATTCACCAACTAGCTAAACCACTTAAATAATATCAATAATATATTGTTGCATTCAATTCTATGTGTATGTTATTATGTAGGGATGATGCAATTCCCATCCCTAATATCTTGCTTACATTCTCTGTATTCGACTAACATTGCTCATCCCTATATTTATGTTATTCTAAATAAAATGCTTTTTATTTACTTGTTTGCTAATTTTTTTGAATGCGAGTGTTTTAATAGCCAATAAAGAAAACTATAGCACATTGCAAGACAGTGGAGTTCCATGTTAAACCAGCTCACAAAAAGTACCTTACATATATCCTTACATATTGTGATGAAGAAATATTAATTATTATGACTAAAGTGATAACAAAGTGATAACAGGAAATTAGCTGGGAACTTGGAATGGTTCCATCAACAAGGCAGTGAGGTTCTATGTTCAACCAAATCACAAAAAAATATCCTTACATATTGTGAAGATATAATTATTACAACTAAAGAGACAACAAAGTGATAACAGGAAATTAGTTGTTCCATCAACAAGGATTTCCTCCAGAAAACGATAAGAAAGTTTTAATGATGCTTAATTCTATACATCATAGATAGGCTTACAGTCATTAGTTCATTACTCGTAGAATAATGATCCTGGTCTTCTTTTAAGCTGAACATCAAAGCACAAAATAGTCTATTAATACAATTATTCATAAAAAATGGTTTCTCTGAGTGTAGCTCTTGATAGTAAACTAGTGATATTACTTGATCTTGTTTTAAAAGCACTCAAAATGTGAGAAACAAAAGCAAATAGTTTGTTTCAAATTGTGCTGCACATGTGAAATGGTGGCAAATCTTTTACTTACTAAGTTATTATTGTGGACAAAACAAGAAACATAAACAATTCAGCATTTTCATCAACTTCTATTGTGATACTTAGAAACATTGTTTTAGCCTATAAATCAGTTACAACATGGACATTATCCTAGGGAGGAAGACTAACAATGACAAGTATTGAGATATTCTTATTTGTTTTGGGTGAGATAGTCTGTGTTTTATACATTTCAATGGACAATCTGGGCCATCCCTACATACACACTGCTATTGTGTGCCTGCTAACATGAGTAATTATACAAACCACACCCACTTGATTAGAAAGCCAGCTCCTTCCATAATGAAATCCTTGGTCAGCAAACTGTTCCAAGTGAGTGTGAATAGTACTGGTGTTTGCTGCTCCTAAAATACTAAAAATAGCACTATTACTACAACACTCAAATAAAATAATACAAATAGCACTATTACTACATACACTCAAATAAAATAATACAAATAGCACTATTACTACATGCACTCAAATAAAATAATAAAAGTAACACTATTACTACATACACTTAAATAAAATACTAAAAATAGCACTATTACTAAATGCATTCTATCCTATATAACACATATAGAGCATATAGAGTACTAACCTATGGACCCATGAAGTACTGTTAGCTACTGTTGAATTAAGGACTTGCGTTACTAGTCCAACAGTATAAGATACTTCTAGTTGTATTTGAAATACCAAAAACACAGAGAGACCAATTGAGCCTATTATTAAGCCAATAACAATAAAGGCACTCATCAATGAACTGACAGACATCTTCAGCAAGTGAAGGAATAAATTGTCTATGTCAAAACAGATCTGGAATAACATAGGCATTGGATCAGGAAACAGTTTAAGATGATGAGTGTAACACCACTGTTTAACTTTATACCAAGTTGATGTAACAAGATTATAGCAATATTTAGTGACAGAGAGAAACATTAGCTGTTTTATACACCAGCCAATACCAAATAAAGGTGATATAAGCAATAACCAAGGATGATGTAGTAGAATGAGCATAGAACATAAAGTTATTAGAACAAGAAATACTTGATTACTAGGATTGCTGTGCTTATTCGACACCAATGAAACATCTTGTACACTAAATTTTAATATCTTTCGAACTTCGCTCTTATCATCATCATATGATGGTGGGTGGGAGGTAGGGCTATCCATACTATGCCACAATCGTCCATGATCCGGCTTAGGGCTCTGACTAGGTTCATCATGTGTTTTAAAACGCACAACTGAACGTTTAGTGACAGTCTGACCTTCAGAAGGAGGATTGACAACAACTGATTCTACTTCTTCCTTTTCAAGATCTTCCTCTACAGGAATTGATTCTGTCGAAGTTTCTTCAGATATGCCCAAACCGGGTTTAACAATACTTTCATTGATGTAATTGTAAGCATCACTGAACACACTAGAACGACGACCAGATAATTGACGCGTCAACACTTCTCTTTTCTTGTTCATCTCTGCTTTAGAATGAGACTTCTTCAGAGAACCAACAATGTAGCCTAACCCAGCTATCCCAAATAAAACAGTGACAAGAGGAATCCCCATAGCACCTAAAAAAATGGTTCCGATCTTTGTGATCACTAAATACCAAAGTCCAATTACAAGAGGTTTAACAAATAGTGGAGAAGAATGATTCTGCCTCGAGTAATTAGTATACCATATTAATAGGGGAAGTCCTGTTGCTATGACAAATATCTATAAAAGATATAACATACTAAGTCAGTCATTGTTGTATAAACACTATATAATATGACATGTATTTAGATCTACTGAGTCTCACTTGTGTAGTCTCAATGTAGGTTATGATAAAGTTCATCAGATGAAATGCTAGCAAAGTGGCTTCAAGAAAATGGTAAAACAGGCTGAACTTGAAGACAAAATATAAACTAATAGTGGTTCCAATAAGAAACCCAATCTGTTTCCAGTAATTAGCACCAAACGCCTCCACCTTTGTGAGGATATAATTGAAAAATGACAAAGGTGACATGATGATACCAGCCACAAGAGGAATATTATTGTCATCCAAGTCAGTAAGCCATTTTTCAATACAACTTGTATATGCATGTTTAAAAGGAAATATAAATGTTCCAACAAGTACTGCCCATAATATTGGATGGAGAAATGGCTCTAGAATGAAGTACACAGCAATAGCAATGCATAGAATGACACCAAATATTGAGAAAACAACAGCATTATAAACTGCTTGAAGCCATGCATCTTCCAAATGTGTATCAGTTTCATTATGTGGATCACGTGCAGCATGAAACATACTACGTAGACTTTGAGCCAATGAGACTTGAGCTTGGACGGTTGCCATAGATATGCTTCTTTTTGATTGAAAACGTTTCCTTCTCGTTGACAAAGCATCCTTGTCATAAACACCCCCTTCATCAATGGATTGTGTTGGAGAACTCATTGATCTTTGGAATGATGATGAGAATCCCTCCATTAAGAGAATAGGAAATGATCTCTTTACTAGTTGTCAGTGAATTCACTCTTGGCAGCTGATATGGGTTTGCAGGACCGAGCCCCTACACTAATTACTATCTTAATTATTAAAAAGGCGGTTTAATGAACATCACGTGATCCTTCTCTGTGGACCTTCGCACTTTTTTGCTGTGGACTATAGTCTGTCTCCGTTCTTTTTACTACCTTTGGACATGTCCGCAGTACCACCTGACCCCGTCCCTCATAGCGTGGCAGAGACCCTCCAAGTTACAACAGATGTGACTGATCCTGTAGGTGTTGCAGTAACTCAGGGTGGATTGGCAGCGCAACCTGTCCCAGCATCAAGCATTCCCAGTGTTGGTGCTAGTATATCTGTACCAGATAATGGAACAACCTCAGCATTAGCTCACGACAGGTCTTCTTCAGCGCTCTTAAGTTTGGCCTCATCATGTAGCTTAACAGAGATACTGAATGCTCAACAACAGGCATTGGAGCAGTTCCAATGTCAATTACAGCTAGCGCAACAAACAGAAGCTATCAATCAACGACTTGATGCCATTGAACGAACTCTAAACTCTTTAATTCAGCAACGAGCTCAAGAGGAGGCGGCCAAAAATGCAGCAGTTGTTGCAGCTGCATCAGTGGTTTCACCCATCACACCTGTTCAACTCCGCCCATCTCAACAACTTCAGTTGCCTAGCAACAGCCCTCCTAGCAGTGAAGGAAAGAGAAAACTTCCACGTGAACTATGTGTAAGTATTACATCATTACAACATAACTTATATTTCTTTAATTTTTTATTTTACAGAGTAAAGTTCGTACAACTTACAACTCACTGAATTTACAATTCAAAATTGATGAGCGATTCTTGAGTCCTTCCAACCAACATGTTACTGATGCCCTTATTGATCAAGTCTATACTGATAGTGGTGGTATCTATAATGTTAAGGACATCAAACGTAAGACACATCCAGTATCCATTCATCAGTTGTGTATTTTATATTATTTTAGGTGCTGTTCATCGTTATTATGAGTCCCGTCGACGCATTGGTATCGAAGAACTGCCAGATCGGCAGGAGAAAGCTGCTGAACAGAAGAAGAGAAGGAAATATCGTGCTAGACAGCAAAGGGTATATTTGAATGACACATATTCTTAACATTTTCTTAACATTTTTTTGTAGGCTTATGATCGGCGCAAGAAGTTTGTCCGAGATTCTGAAATGAAATACTGGCAATATATTACTCCAGGATGCATGACAGAAGAGTCTGATGCTGAAAATGGGGAAAACCCTGAGAAAATTATCAATCATCGTCTTATTTGGCGTTCAGAATGTTAGTCAACTAGAAATCTTTATTATAATCTATGCTATTTTGTTTAGTTCTCAACATGTTCGTCCAAAAGTTGGACAGTCGATATGAGCGGGCTCGCAAGCCTGGCCCCGGTGTATCTGCTAATGCTAGGAGAGAACGTACTGAGGGACAACCCTCAACCTCTCCTCCTCCTCCTGCCCTCCCTTCTTGGATGATTGATCCAGATTATCATCAGGTATTAAGCAATATAAATTTCATTACCACATATATATTGTACTAGGTGGCTGTGTCTGGTATTTCTGTCACTCTTACACCAACTGTTTCTCAATCTCAACTGATAGTGACTACACCGCTTCATGATGCTACATCTTTAGTTGAAACATCAACAGGTACTTTCAAAGTCGAGTAGATTAACTTAGTTTATTTGTCATTTAGTAACAGATGATGTGTCCTACTCTTCATTGATTGATATGCAGGAAGTTAAAGATGATTCTAGTGATTTTGAGCTACCAGATCATATCACTGATGGAACACTTCAAGCAATGTAAATGACACAGTTGTAGGAACAACCAAAACTTTCTCATATTAATATAAAGTTACTTGTTTTTAAGCATAACAGGTACTCTTTTTGAGTTTCTTGAAGGCTATTGTGACAATTTATTATAATGTTTTAACTTTAAGTTCATTGATTATGGTGTTGATAACTTTGTCACGTGTTACTGCATTAATCAAGTCAATTACAGGTAAACTTGGTTGCTCTTTTCCTTGGACACTATCTAATGTAATCTTGACAAGTTCAATGTTATCTTCAAGAGGAAATATCACCTATCAACAATAGGAGAAGATAAGTGATATAACACTGATCAGTGACTCACTTCGTTAGGATTTACTAGTGTTCTATCAAAGTCAGGTGTCACCATAGCTGATACCTATTATAACAATGTGCTGTTAAATATCTAAAGAATAATTGACATACTAATGTTCTCACAATAGCTTCTTTTAACCTTTCTTCATTATCTTGAGGCTATAATAATGGAACATTAGTTTATGACAGTACCTACTTGCTAGACCTACCAATTCAAGCCAGGTATTAACAGACACTGCTGGCTCCAAACATTCAACATAATGCCACCAATGATAAGGAACAAACAGAACATCTCCAGGAGACAATGTGATCTAGATTATATACTGTAGTACTAGTCTAATTACACTCCTTACCTAGCCTCATACCCAAGTCTTTGGATGCCTGGGTATGGGGCTAATAGAATCCTCAACCAGAGAACTGTAGTACTAAAAGATTATGTTCTATTACTTACCTTATATGGTGTTGCATTAAAAAACTTTGAATGTTTAGCAGCATTTGGGGACTTGATGTTCACATTACTGAACACACTTGACTCTTCATATGGTATTCTGGTGGGATATAACATGTCATTATCTGAGGGAGAATAGAGTGTCCATTCTTTGGTTCCCCATAATTGGGCAACTAGATTACAACCATACGTGTCATAATGACAAGGTGTGCATGCACCCTCGCTACCTATCCATAAAGTAGACTGGTTCCCATTCCGAGACTCCAACCCAAACATATTCCAATCTATAGCTTCAACAAGAGTTTGATGATTACAGCATAACTCATTCATGTATTTGTAATCAGCGTATACCCAATATTGAGACCTTGAAATAGACAAAAAAGGATTAGGTCTCAGAATATCAGTTTCTAGTCTGAGTCTTTTTGTAGATTTTGTTTCATCTTGATCACTTGATATCCATTCACTGAACTGACTGAAGTCAGCTTCAATATATTGACATTGGGTTTCAAATACTACATCACTGTCACTAAATAATTTTTTATACTCAAATGAATCAGTTTTGGGGCAAACTTTGAATTTTGTACAAACATCATTAAGTTTTTGTGAAATGAATTGAGGACTCCATGTTAAGGGGTATTCCCAATCGCTGGTTATAAATCCCCTAAATATGGTTGGAACCTTTAGTTCGTTTAATATTAGTTTCTTTAATTCACTTGAAGTAAGATGACTATCTGAAGTGATCACAGAAACAGCAGCCATAATAATATAATATTAGGGGTGTGGTTTGTTGTCACGGTAACGTTCGATTTCTAATAAACAGGGAGAATAGGTCCAAGGTTCTGGGAAATGGCAGAGAAAATTGACCCAAAAGTCATTAAAAGAACACAGGATATATTAGGCAAAGTTATCAAAAAGCCACCACTAACTGAGAAATTCTTAGCAAAACCGCCATTTCGATATCTTCATGACTTGATTCTTGAGGTTAGAAAATAATATAAACTATTAAAGAATCAACAACCTTCCAGATTTCTCGAAAAGCTAACTTTTTTGAAGGTCTGTATTCTGGAAAGGAATTAGAAGCTGGTGGGACATGGGTAAGTCACATAATCATACTAACATTCACTTTTATATCTTTATCTGTAGGAACGTGATGACAAGGCTGCTTTTTTACAGAAAGCTATCAATGTAGTTGGTATGTTATTGAGTATATTCTATTTATTTTTTGGTGCACTTTTATTTGTCACAAAATATGTATCAATGAGAAAAACAAGACTTAGGCTTTAAAGTTTCAGGGCTCAAAATTAGTATTTAGGAGTAAGTAAACAATGTATAATCTGCAAAATTATTAAGGCCTATAGATTAGCATTAACAGCTGAAGAGTCAACAGTCATTCTGTAAATTCATATTACAAAACTTGCTCATCATCCACACACACATACTAACTGATTTATTTCTGTTTTAGCCTTTACTACTGGAACTGTTCCAAAGGTACGTGTTTCAAAAATAATGTCAGGACTAGAATCAGAAAAGACAAATGAGTTTCTTCAACAAATAGGAATGGCTGTTCTGAAAAAAGTGCGATCAAATGTGTTTGACATTCAAATAAATCTTCTTTAATGTAATAGCTTGATTCTAGTGAGGCTATTCAAAGAGTTTTAAAGGGAGAAAAACCAGGCCAACCAACTGACAAGAAATCAACAAAGTTAGCTATATTAATTTGATATAATGGCACTAAAATTGTATTTATAGAGAAGACACCAAGATTCAAGAACCTCCTGTAGATGATAAGAAAAAGAAGAAAGAACCATCATCTGAAGCAAAAGAGGAGACACAAAATAGCACACAGGATACTGAGGGTAGTATTGATAAAGAAAATGAGGTAAGTTGTTGTCTATTATAAATGATAAATTCTTCTTTGTCTTAGGTTGTTAGTGTACCTGCTGAATCAGAGAACCAGTCTGAGCTTCCTCCTTCAAACCCTCCACAAGAAAGACCCCAACATAGAGTTAGTGAAGATCTTTCATTTCAAATAATTATATTATTCTTAACAGCCAGGAACTAGGAGAAAAACCCGAGATATTCCAGCTGGTAAAGGAGACAGTAGAACTAAAAGGAATACAAGTGATCCACTTTCTTCTGATGGGTCTGGATCAGGAAGTCAAGTCCAACTTGATAGACCATCAACAGCAAAAGGACAAAGAAAATCAATTGATAATACTGAAAGCTCACAACCAGTAATGACCAATGAATCTAGAATGGAAACTCAAGGAGTGGATACTGAAATGGTAACAGAGAGACGTTCTCCATCTCCTCCTACAACAGTACAAAGTGGAATAGTGTAAGATATTTCATATCAGTTGTCATACTCTGATAAATGTGTTTGTTGTATAGACCATTGTCTACTCGTCCAAGCAGTTCTAGACCTCCAGCTCCACGAGTTATAAAGAGATTGGCTGATAGCGAAGAACCTGGCTCTCGGTAAGACATACCAGTCATTATTTTACTCTATTTTCACTGTTCACTTTTATCCCAATGTTACTTGTACTTTGATATAACTATTCACTCTAATCTTACTAGCTTACTTATTTGTCATAGCACTAATTCAGGGCAAGAGAAAATACTCCCTGCTGTTATCTTGGATCAAGGTGGAAAAGAAGCAGATGACCAAGAGGAAGAGGACGAAGAAGAAGAGTTTGTTGTTCAAGACTCTGTCCCTCTTCCACCACCTTCTGAAGCGTTTTCAGATTTGCCAGCAAATTCAAAACCAGAGGGAGCTTTAGCAAAAACTTTAATGGCTGCTAAAGAACGATTTGAAGGTGAAGAAAAAACAACTGTTCCTCGAAGTGTAACTATAACTGAAGCTCAAATAAAACGTGAAAGAGAGTTGGTACAAAAGGAAGTGTCCAAACTTCAGAACTCAATACAGAGCTTGTGTCAAACTGCTAATCCTTTAGGCAAAATAATGGACTATGTTCAGGTACATTGTTGTTTTGTTCAATTCCCTATTTAGATGTTACACAATTAAACAATTTTTAATTAATATTTGTGTCTAATATAACTATTTATTTCTTAATTTCTAGGAAGATCTGGATAGTATGGAACAAGAGTTGGAGATGTGGAAGAAAGAAAATTCACAACACGTTGATGCTTTGAGAAGAGAAGAACGGTCAGTCTTTAGTACAAAGTAATAGATGTATTTTTATTACATGATACTTATCACAGAATCACTGAAGATGAATTAACACCTTTAAAAGCACAGTTAGAAGAGTTAAATGCAAGAATTAATGAACAGGTAATACTGGGTAGTTGACTGATTACTCTCTCTGTCTCTCTATCTCTCTCTCTCTCTCTCTCTCTCTCTCTCTTTCTCTCTCTCACTCACTCACTCACTTACAGTATGATCTTATTAGTGCTAGTAAAGCAACTATACTAACTAATGATCAACGTATTCAACAGATGCTTTTATCATTGAACTCTCACCACTAACTATTATAATTATTACATGTTGTTTTGAAATACAAAATTGATTTGAAGTGTAATAGAAACATGTTCAATAATCAGTGCATGTATTCAATATAATAATGTGATTGTCCATATTATATCTGCACTATTGACTGTGGTACATTTGGTATAGAGTTACAACTATAATTATAAATACATTTGTTAGAATCATCATAGAAGAGGAAATTAGTATAAAATAAAACGGTAATGATATTGAAAGTAAAATGAGGAAAGGATGTTATAAGGTTACAGTCAATAATATTTACTTCAGATAACCACAAACAGATATACTGCAATACAATAGAATTGTTGCAAGGTCTAGAGTTACAACTATAATTATTATAAATCTATTTGTTGGAATCATTATAGAAGAGGAAATTAGTATATAAATAAAATGGTAATAGTAAAATGAGGAGGATGTTATTGTGATGTCACAATCAATTATAATTACATCAGATCATATATATTGCAATACAGTAGAATACACTCCTACGTGACAAGATACGCATACTTTACGGGTCAAAGTACTTTGAATTATTAACTTGTCACGTATTGTGTGTGTGCGTCTATAAATAAGAAGGGCGTTCATAACTTAAATTAATTCATAACGATGCTTGCCTCTAAGAGCAGAGTTTTATTAACCAACAAAAGATGGCTATCCAGTCTGTCTTCTCAAGTAACAATACTCCTCAGTCCAAGAACAAGATCATGTTCTGTAGGAAGCACAAAGATTTGTTCTATAGTGAGTATTTTAAATAAGGAATGCATTAAGGACTTCGATGTGTTTTTGTTTATTTTCCTAATGGAAACAGAGCAATTCCCTAAAATATATATCAATATAAGAGAGGTTCACTATAAATTGATCTCTTTACTTTAGTTTCAGATACTTTTTCTTATTGTAGGCTAATTATTCTACATCATCATCATCACCAGAGAATCTATCTAATAATGATTTTAAAGATGTTCCTCATTTTAAGAGGAGTTCTATTATGCATCCATTGTCAGCTCATATTAAAATGGTGATGGAAGAGAAGCCATACACACTTCCACATCCTATATGGTTAGTTTTTAATGCTGTGAAATTACTTAACAACTTTTCTTTAATCAGGACTGAAGAAGAACTGAACAGCATTGAAATTACTCATGAAAAGCCTTCTCTTTTTGTAGACAAAGTAAGTTAGTATATAAAATCATTGTTTATCATTATTTTTTTCTTATATTTCAGGCTGCTTACTTCTCAATTCGAGCTGTACGTACATTCTTTGATATATTTTCTGGGTACACCTGGGGAAAAATATTTGGTACATTAGATGAAAAAAAATGGTTGACTCGGATTATTTTCTTGGAAACCGTGGCGGGTGTACCAGGAATGATAGCAGCTATGGTAAGACACATGAGATCATTGAGATACATGCAAAGAGATCATGGATGGATCCACACTCTACTAGGTAAGAGATATCTATTTGTATAGAATATGAAAAGATGTTCATAACTATTGTACTTTGCTTGACTGTTATGAAATAAACTATTTGCTTTAGAAGTAATGTCATATATCAGTATTATATACTAATATTATAACTTATAATTTAAACAAAATTATTTCTACTTTCTAGAAGAGGCAGAGAACGAGCGTATGCACTTATTAACTGCTCTAGTTCTTCGTAAGCCAGGTCCTCTCTTCAAATTTGCTGTGATTGGTGCTCAAGGTACTTGACATTTTTTGTAATAAACTAGTCATGTGTTGTAACAGGATGCTTTGTGACAATGTTCTGGATAGCATACATATTGAGTCCACGATTTTGTCATCGTTTTGTTGGCTATTTAGAAGAGGAAGCAGTAAAGACTTACACACATTGTATAGAGGTATATATTTCCATTTAGTAAGTGTTACTATAATATGGTGCTCTTTGTATAGTGTATAGACAATGGAGATCTCAGAATGTGGGCTCAAATGGCAGCTCCTCCTATTGCTCAAACATATTGGCAACTACCCGTGAGTTTTATAGTGATAATTGTACTAGCTAATAACTTCAATAGTTTGCATTCTTTAACTATCAAAAATTTTGTAGGAAGGTGCTATGATGAGGGACGTTTTACTGGCCATTAGAGCTGATGAAGCTCATCATCGCCTGGTTAACCACACCCTTTCATCTATGAAACCGTCAGCACCAAATCCTTTTGGACCTGGCACACACTAGATTAGCAATTACAAGCATTTTATCGTTCATTTTAACCTCTCATTTAATTATTTTGTGCAATAGTTGTTTATGCCCGTATATTACAAATTATCTAGTATACGGATTTTCAGAAATTTCCGTTTAATTCCGTAGACTTACCAAATATGTCCTTGTCAAGATTGATAATATCTTCACATCTGCTGAATTACAATAAAATCATAGCCACTCCGATCATTTCTTGTTACTGTTCTACTGTTCATGATGCAGCTGATCAAGTCACGTGGTTAAAGAAATGGGGAAGAAGGGATATGAATAGACGTAAGATGGTTGCAAAACACAGCGATGAGAGATTACGACTCAAAATGTTAAAGAAGACTGCAATGCTGCCTTCATTAGTTAAATTGCAAGCAAAAGATGATTTAAAGAAACTACCCAGGGACAGTTGTATATGTCGTGTTCGTAATCGCTGTGTACTTACAGATCGAGAACGTGGTACAATCACTCAATTTAAATTGTCACGACATAAATTTCAAGAGTATGCAAGGCAAGGTATCATATCTGGATTGACAAAGTCGTCATGGTAACATGGTTATATTGGGATGTATATATGTGAATAAAGGAAATCAAATATTACTTAAAAAATCACAACATAAATCTAAAAAATATATATTGAAAGTGATAACAAAACAAACACTGTTCATTCAATAAATCAGCATCTTGATCTTGTTAGAATCATCATGTCAGAATGAGATGCAGATGTTGAATTAGAAGGTATGGAATTACACTCAAATGCAGTTGACAAGCTCCATCCGTGCTGATTAAACAAGTTCAGAATTGTAGCATGTGAAGTGGATAATTCAGCAAACCTATCCATAGTACAAGTCGTGTCATTTTATGTTCTTAATTCCAAACTACTCAAGTAGTACAATAGTAGTAGAGTATTGGGAATTAGGTTTAAATAACAATGCACTCAAGAGTAATAGAAAATAATTTTTTAAACAAAATGCATGATATTCAACAGTACAGACAAATTTACAGAAGTGTGGTGACATGTAAAACATACTGGACTATTTTTTTTTGGGGGGGGGGGGGGGGGGTAATTATCTTATATCTAAGTGCTTGCAAAAGTAAGGCTTCAAAATGTATGCTTCTACCTGTCCTTGCTATCACTTACCATCCTCGGTCATCCTGTATTGTTTTACCATTAGTACTACTACTTAAATGCATCATGAGTTCAGTGGAAATATCACCATTAATACGAACGGCTGGCTTAGCACCATAAAATATTTCAATAGTAGTGTATTGTACTGGAGGTATAATAGGGTCTATTGTTTGGTAAAGTATAATATAACACATTACATTGTTCTATTATACCTTCTTTATGTACTATAATTAGGTCTTTAATTTTCTTAATCCATTCTTCCTGGATTAGGTAGAAAACCATATATTGGATTAATCCACTGTTTGTACTCACTCTTTTAGCATGTGAAGTAGCATTAAACACATATGTCCGTCCTTTGGTCACTATCTTGAATGTAAAACCATGCTTTAATAAACAGACTTTAATTATAAAAACAAGCAAGTACTTAGTAATATACTTTGGAGATATCTTTCTGTGCTTCTTCAAAGTCTTCTGCTATTTCATCAATATCTTCACAGTATATTGTACCAGCTGGTGCATTATCCTGACCAAATATATTTATAGCATTAGTGATTATCACAGATTGAAATATATTATAGGCAAAATGGATTATACTAGGTTGATTAATTGTGTGTGTGTTTATGTGTATATGAGTGTTTGTGTGTGTGTTTGTGTGTATATGAGTGTTTGTGTTTATGTGTATATGAGTCTTTGTGTTTGTGTTTGTGTGTGGGCATGAAGTTGTTATGTAACTTACAGAGTCATTTTTAAAATATTTGAATGTATTATCACCAATTGTACACCAACGTTTCTTCCATCCCTATAAAAGGGAATAATTATTAATAATAATAAGTTGTAGTTAGGTTTGATTTGATCCTCTTTTATGACATATGAGTTGTAGGAACTGTAAGTCTTATAGAATTCTACAAGTTTGAGATGTAAGTAATACATACTAGTTAAACTATTGCATATTAAAGAATTAACAATCCAAAACAAAACAAATTAGTTATTGTGGTTGCATTGATGACAATTCTGAATAACAAGCAATTAAATCATCTATACAAAAGGCCCTAAGACTAGTTACTGCTACACTATGTGACTAATAGTACATGTATACTCATCATCAGAGTAATATGTGATGTTTTAAAGTTTTAATACCTTGGTAGCATCTTGACCACCTCTCTTCTCCAACCATCCACTCATAGTTAAATTGCTGGCAGCCTAAATTAGTGGAGACAATAAGATCAAACCAGACCTTTACACAAAAGACATTTACCATAATATAACTCTATTTCACTAAGAATTACGAAGACAGCCACTCCCACTACAACAGCTATTTTAAATTTATGCAAAACACGTGGTATAACTTGAATGTCATATTAATCACGTGATGTTAGTCTAATTTAACGATTGTGTTAAAAATTATTCTTTCTCAGAACGGGGTCACAGGGATCGACAGCATGTCTCCTCAGAAAAGCTTACGGTGACAAATTACTAAGAAAGAGCCATCCTATAGTTATTAACTATAAAAATTCAACGAAACAGCAATTTATTGTTAAGGGAGTGTCTACTGTTGTCTTCCTAGAGTTACAAAAGTTGTGAAACGGGAGCACTTATAATTTGACAGGATCTCATACTATTAGGTCCTTACAAGAGTGAAAAGATAACTGGATTGTTGTTCTGTCTAGGTAAGTCTACTTTACTTTAAGTACTTAAACATAAAACAACAGTCAATGTTTATTTTTAATACCATAGGGCAGAATAGTAGTCTTTGTGTACATGTGTTAAATATACAAGGAATACATACTATAATTGGTAATGTTTAGTGTGTGAGTAATGGAATATGATACTTTGTTGTGTAGTTAGCATTTAGTGTCCTAGGTTTAGGTATCTGGGTAAAGTATTATTTTCACAATTAGGTGCAGTGTTTCTTACCAGCACTCTAGACTCATTTTTATCAAATAATTTTTTATTGCCCTTTACTGTCACTTGTGAGTGATCATGGTATGAGTGTCCATTGAGTGTTAATGTTGTTGTTATATATGGTTTTAATGATTATTCATTGATCTGTAATTAATTACTGTTTTTAATTTGTTCACTTGAATACTTAAAATTGAAAGAAATCAGAATATTTTAAGTTAGATTGGAAAAAAAAGTTTTGTGTATTAATAGAAAGTGTAGTCAGCCTAAACCACCAACATCATGTATCTTCATGACATTATTATTATGTTATGTAATAGTTAGGTGGTTGTTTCTACATTTCCTAATAATTTACATCTCATTCCTTTAAATTTACACAATATGGAAAGGATTGTAGTGTTTCATGAAACCAGCTAATGTCATTGTTATAATTAGTATTAATTATATGGATTTTACACTTTTTCACTGGAAATTGTTTAGATTGTTTTTAATGTTAAATATAATATTTCTTGTTATAATCTCTCTTTGTTCAAGTTTGGCTTCTGCTTATATGGTAGTATTTAGAATTCCAGTGATTGGAAGAACAGACAAATAATTAGAACAGTAACCATATGCCTTGTGGCTAGCTGGAATCATCCAGTCAAGGGAAGAAATGGGGTTTCCCTATAGCATCATCTTTCCATTTGACCTGACAAGATGCTTTGATAGGGACTGTGATCAAATACCTTTGTGGTTTATAGTTAGGGAAAGAATGTTAGGGTTTTCCCTCTTTGATTGTGACCCTCCTCTCTTTGAACTTTGTACAGACTTTCACATAATGGCTTTATGGGATAAAAGTCAACGTCTTCAGGGTCCTCTCCTGGAGCAGATGAAACAGTTGTATGGACGTCAATTTCCCATTGAAGTACGACATTATCTAGCTACATGGATAGAAGCACAACTTTGGTGAGTAAAACTTGAGGGCTAGTTGTTAGTAGTTATGAATGAATTATTGTAATTGAATGTTCTGTAGGAGTGATATTGATCCTGACAATATTGCTCATGAGCCCAATGCTCGTCGTCTCTTTGAAGCAATGTTAATAGCTTTACAAGAAGTAAGTTCTCTTCATATATTATTATTATAATAATAATATTACTTTGCTCTATTATAGTTGATAGCAACATATTCTGCTAACTTTATCACAAAGACGCAACTAGAAGCACTTTTTTCTCACATGAAGGTACAATGTGCTTTGTTTGTATGCTTTTAGTCCTCTCTCTCTCTCTCTCTCTCTCTCTCTCTCTCTCCCTCCCTCCCTCCCTCCCTCCCTCCCTCCTAATCCCTCTCCCTCCCATTTACAGGGAGAGTACATGCATCGTCCATTAGAGTTAGTTCGTGTTGTTCAAATGTGTTTGATTACAGAAGCTGAACTTGTCCATAAACAAGAAGAGTTACAAGCAAGTACTGTAAGTTTACTAGACAATAATTGTCCTCACTTACTCTACTCCCAATTTAGTCTTCTGCACAAATGACTGTAAATACTAATGCAGTACAGATACAACAGTTACTTCAGAATATTATTTCAAGGACTGAGGTAGATTAAAACCTGGTCAATATAATTACATGAATCGTAAAAGTCCCAAAATTCACAAATTTTTTTTTCAGGGGATGGAAACTATGTTTCGAACAATATCAGCAAAACATGAGTCCTTTCAGATACATTATCAAGAGAGTTGTCGAATAGAAAGTTAGACTGAAAATAATTTGACTTAAATGACTTTTCATTTTATAGTGACGTTTCGTCAAGGCAATATTCCAGTTGACCAAGTTGGTAAAATTCGTGAAAAAAAGCAGCTCATTGATCAGATAATTGCTAAAGATATTGATGAAATAAAACAAACAATTGATGTATGTGATATTTGAGCTCTCATTAGTTAATCACTTGTTCATTAGGACGTGGGTCAGCGTTTTGTGGAGTGTCTTGATGAAGTAGGACGTGCTCAACATGTTGTCATTTTAGAACTAGATAATTGGAAACAAAGTCAACGGCAGTTTTCCTGGGAGGATGATTCAGGACGTGTTGAACTTAATAACATACAACATTGGTTTGAGTCACTTGCTGAACTTCTTTGGCGACTTCGACAACTTGGAAAACAGGTTTGTAATGTTGATAATAATCTATTGTGTAATATTGATGATAATCTATTTTTTTTTTAGTTGATGATAACTATTAGTCGATTTACCACACCTGTTCTTCAGCAAACTGATCAATTTGGTGCCATTACACAACATGTCACAAAATACTTGCAAGAATTGATACAAGGGTTAGCCACACCCATCACAGTCACACCCACTTCTAATTCTATCATTTAATTTAGGAGCTTTGTATTAGAAAAACAGCCACCTCAAGTGATTAAGACTTCTAATCGTTTTTCAGCAACTGTTAGGTACACATATCCAATTGTCATGTGATCATCATGTGATAATGCTCTTTATAGACTTCTTGTTGGCAGTAAACTCCAAATACATCTATGTGTCCCTGAAGTTGTTGCAACAATAATTAAGTAGGTGGAGCTATTAATTGTGTTCATATGTGTGCCATGTTTTTGTAGTGAGAAACAAGCTAAAGCTATTATCACAGATCCTTCAAAAGTGTGAGTTTTATATAGAGATACCTTTGGTCAGTGATGAGAGGTAAAAGGTTTGACTCCGCCCATAACTCCACTGATTTGGTGATAACAATGTTGATATTCAAAGAGTGAATATTATCAATTTAACCACCTTCAAATCATTTGATTGTCATATGATTAGTCATGTGACATGGGTTCAATACATGCTTTTAAGATGGAGGGTACTCTTAAAAGATGCATACTTTAACCCAACACTCCTATCAATTAGAGTGGGCGAAGTGTGATATTTTGAACCTCATCTGAGACCATTCTCACTATTTGTATAGTTTACAATGCAGAGGTCATCTTTTCATTCTATACTAGGATGAACAACACTTTTACAGCTGGAGAAATCTTAAACAATCAGAAAGCTATGGAGTACAATGCCCAGACTAGTGTACTACAATGTAATTTTAATTATATGCAATTAAGACGTATCAAAAGGAACACTGATAAAAAGGCCACTGAGATTGTCATGGAGGAAAAATTCACTCTCATTTTTCGCTCAAAGTTTACTATCCCTGGGGAAGAAATGGAGATTCCTGTTATGGTAAGGAGAGTAGTAGGTGATGTCAAGTTTTGATAACTTACAAATTCTTAAAAATGGAGCTAATTACATAAAATTAAATGTGATTATAACAACACTGCTGTGTTAGCATCCTTAGTGTCACTAGAAGTTTTTGAAATATAAAGTTAGTATGAGAGTTGTTACTGTTTTGTTAACAGCATGACCTGTAGACAAAGATATGGATAACATTTAGAATACCAGATATGCTATTGAATTGCCATATGTTAACAAATGAAGTAAGAGGAAGAACATGATTCATTGGTCTGTTATCCATTGAGTATGTTGAAGTAATAATGAAGTAATAATGAAGTTAGTATACAAGAATGAGTCATATTTAAATAATCACTAGTTAATTATTTAACACTAACACTTCCATTGTCCAATACATTTAATACAGAGATTCCTGTTTCTTTCCTCTAGTGTCAAAGTCTCCCTGTTGTGGTGATAGTTCATGTCACACAGCAACCAGCTGCTGAAGCTACCATTTTTTGGGACAATGCTTTTGCAGATGCTGTATGTTCAATTTATATCATAATTAAAGGGTTTGTCTCTCTACCTTATAGAATCGAGAGCCTTTTGTAGTTCCTGAAGTAGTGCCATGGCCCAGAGTATCTGAAGCTTTACATTACTATTTTCTTGCTCACACTGGTCGTGGTTTAACTCCACAAAACTTAGATTATCTAGGACGAAAGTTATTAGGTGTAGGTAGGTGTGGTTATATGTGATAACAATGTATTATTAGTATTATATATAAGGTATGGAAGAAGACATTAGCCAAATGTCAGTCTCTAGGCAACAAATGTGTCGTGATCAATTACGTACTCGAACATTCACATTTTGGGAGTGGTTTTATAAACATCTTGATCTTATTAAGACAACTCTGAAAAGGGAATGGGTGGAAGGGTATGTTACTATACTGTTCCTATAATTAGTACATCTAATGAGCTAATTATATTAAATAAGTGTTACATAATCCGGTCACAGCTATAATCTTGTAATGACCATTTTCATTCTTTAGTTTGATTGAAGGGTTTATGGACAAAATGGAGGCCCAAAATGTTCTGATGCAGTTCCAACCAGGAACATTCTTAGTGAGATTCTCTGATTCTGAGGCAGGGGGTGTGTCTGTTACTTGGGTAGCAGGTATATGCATATTACATCTAGTATGTCACTATTATCATCACTATTATCATTACTATAGAAAATGATGCAGGAGAGAATCAAACATATCGTCTAGCTCCTTGGGGAAAGCATGATCTTTCCATTCGTAACTTTGCTGATAGGTAATATTAATCATTCACATGCTAATATTGACTCCACCTACTTTAATTAGATTACATGACTTGACTCATTTGGTATTTTTGTATCCAACACGTCTAAAAGATGAAGTTTTTGGACCATACTACTCACCACAACGTAAGTCAAATAGTGTTGTAGCTTGTTGACATGGCTATGCAAGAAGGAATAACTCTTTAATTAAATATTAAATATTATACTGGATCTAACCTGTTAGTGTATTGCTTAAAATGAAATGTATTATTAATAGGAACTGAGCTTCGTGGTGATGGTTATGTTGAATCTGAAGTACACATTACAGTGACCAATGAAAGATCGATGAGTACTCCAGCTAGCCCTGCCCCCTCTCTTTATTCATTTACTGCAGGCGTAAGTATAATAGCAAATTTACATATTGTTGTAATGATTTCTAAATATTTAGACTCCTGGTCCTACCACTCCATTTTCTAATATGAGCGCTGCTGTAAGTACATTGATTTTATAGTCAATTCATTCTCTCTTGTTCTTATAGTCTTATAATGGAGGTGTTGCCTTAACACCAGGCTTAGATGGTTTCCCTGATCTTGGACCCTCCCTGGGTGATTTTTTTGTTGACCCACCCCCTCCTTCATAATTTATACACTAACTTATCATTAACCTTAATCAGTATACCCTTCCTTCTTTAAGGGACACTATTGTAGTACGTTACTTTTTTGTACATGGTTTCTTAATCTATTTTTGTATTACTATCTTGCTCTTGTGTGCTCCTCTTTATTTTTGTAAGGGGATCTTTGGAATTTTTGGAATTTTCTTTTTTCAAAACAATAATTTTCACTTTGATGACTTCTTTTTTTTGATTTTGTAATAAATGTTTTACACACTAATGAAAATTTGAATGTTTAAAATCATAATTTGCATGCAAATAGAAATAAAGTTACACTTAAAAAATCACTTAGTAACAATCACAATCAAAAACATTAAAATCACTATAATTATAAAACATTATTTTAAATTATTCGAAATTTTTGTGAGCTTAGAGTGTGTGGCAAAACTAAGACTACAGCTGGTCAAACCAGTTAATGTATTATGTTTTATAGAATTTGAAGGATATGTTTAGCATGAGTTGGTAAAGGAATAGATAGTTTAGCTGGAGTTGGTAAGACACATTGTTTCAGCGCCTGAAGGGCAGTATCAGAGCTATCAAATATGGCCACCATGATTTCAGTGTTACGGTTCATCCAGCCTCTTTTAAATTCCAATGCACCATGTTCCTGGAGGAGAAATATGACATAAAGAGTTAATATTAAAGTGTTATTATCTCAGATAGATGATCTTACATTGAGTCTTGACATTAATTGCTGATTGTCAGATGAGTCTTCTGAAGGAGGATGGAGTACTTCCATAATATGAACAGGAACACCAGCTGCAGAGAGAGAAAAGAGATAGCATTTGGATATTAGTAGGTTCATCAACTCATACCAGTAATTCCAGTGTCTAATTTAATCATTTCACTGGGTGTAGGTAGTAGTGGTTCTTTACGAGATGGAGGAGTGTAATGATGACTTTGTGATATGTTAACAGGACCTCCGCCATATTGTTGTTGACCTTGATCACTTTTGACTGTGGATCTATTACTAGGATGGCGTTGATTCTGGTATCTTGTACCACCAGAGCCCCTGTGAGCTAGTCTTGGTGGCAAAGGTTGGGACAGTCCACTATTTTCACCCATCATTGGACCATTAGTATATTGCTGGCCATTACCTCCGTCATGTGGAGGACCACCTCCCATATTGACCTGAGTTTGAACTGGCATTTCACTTCGAGTTTGTTTAGGAGAGTCATAATGCTGAAATCTGACACCACTACCAACTGCAGCATGACCTGGGGAGCTGGGTGTTACCCCCAGCTTGCTTGAATTCGAAGGGTTCATAAATAGTCCAGGAGGTCCTGCTGACGGGGGTGGAGAAAAAATACTGGTACTGAGGGTGTGTCCAAGAATTTGCACAGGACTTTGCATGCCTGGTCCACTTTGTAGAATACCAGCTGGAACAGGAGGTAAAGTAGGTGTGGGAGGTTGAGGTGTATCTCCTCCGTGGAGAGGTAGATTAGATGGATAAGGGTGATTATTAGGGGGCATTGGAGGTTGTCCTCCTTGGAGATCAGGAGGTAATTGTCCATGAATAAATTGAGAGGGAGGAACAAGAGCTGTGGGACTTACTACCATTTGATCAGGCATCATATTAGGAGGATAACCATACAAGCCAGTTTGACCACGTCCTACAACACGACCACCATGAAAATACATACCTTGACGTTGACCAATAGGTAGCACACCCATTTTATCAACATCGTTATGTTGTGAGTGGGAGGAATCAATACCACTTTCTGAAAGAGTTAGACTTTTTTCCATTTGTTCAGCTAATTGACCAGTGATTCCACCCATCATATTACTTGGATGAATGAATTGTGATGTAGTACCAGATTGTCCAGGAAGTACAGCAGTTGGCATAGCAACCGGTTGAGAGCTCCATATTGGATTAGTGGGAACTCCAGAATAATCTTCAGATTTCATCTAAGTAAGAAAATATTTTGTAAAGATTTCTTAAATAAATTCACAGGTTTTACAGTTATATGTATACAACAAGAGCTGATCTGGAAATTTTCGTAATGCATAATTACACTACAACAAAATCAAGGAAAATAAATTTTCATCAAATGCAAAAATTTAAGAGGCAAAATTTTGGTTTCAAATGATATTGCACACAAAATTAACAATAATATCATTAATAGTCATTGTTCTTAGAAGACTGTCTAATACATTAAAATGTCTTCACATTCTTAGAATGTAACAAACACTAGAGTAGAGTAATAACACCACAAAGGAAGTTGAATCATAGCATTTAGTTGACATATGGCCTCAAAGTAATGGTATTGTTCTCATTAATGTAAACATGAGTGTTCAGAAAGGATATAAAATGCATGCTCAGTGTTATATAGTCATGTGCATGTTTCTAGAGGTAATATCATGTTTAAAAGCTGAACTACTTTAACAGTGTACTCTAATAAAACTTTACAACTCTACCTAATGCCTTACAAACTTTCAGACATACAGCTAATGATGATCATTACCTGTGCTCCTGGTGGCTGTTGATGTAATGGACGATAAATCAAACCTCCAGAATGAGTTGATGAATTCACATGATCTGTTACCATGGTAGCAGATGGCATTCTAACACCGACTCTAGGTGTTGTTTGAATAACCCCATGTTGTGGTATAGCATAATGTGGAATAACTGGAGACTGAACAAGCGGAGAGTAAGGAGGGAAGGCAGATTGCGGTGACAATGGGTAGAGAACCATGTGATTATAATACCAGTTTGGATCAATGACAGCCTGAGGATGGTACATAACAGGGATAGCTGTAGGGGGCGGGGCACCCTGCATTGTGTAGAGTGGCATAAAGGATGGAGGTGGAGGACGAGCCACAACTCTCTTTGGATGTTGTTGCCGGGAGACATGTTGTGATAACGACACTTCCTATAAAATAAGTCATGAATAGTAAAATACAATTGTTTATCAACAATATTATCTATTATGCTACATATCATCTGTTTAGTGAACCTACTTCTTGTGGTGTTGATGGTAGCTGACTGACGACACCTCCCACTGCAGCAGAGGAGGAGGATGCAGGTAGATTAGGAGGAGATGGTGGAAAGAAAGCAGGAGTGTTACTTGGACTATTTCCGCTACTGGAAGGACCTGGTTTAGCTTCCTTCTGAGAAAAGAGCTTGTTAATAAAAGCAGTATCACTAAATGTACGTCGATGATGTAATGGAGTACGAAGTCCACTAAAGACATAAACAATATCAGTACATGTAATTGAGAGATGTACTAACCTTCGAGCAAAAGGTGATGAACTGAACAGATCAAATGGGATATCAGTAGTATCAGTTTCATGAAGTTGAGTAGTAGAGCTAAATATTCTAGCACGTGCCTTCTCATATTCTTCTTCTCTCTCTTCAAAAGTCTTTATTTCAGCAGCATGACCTGCTGACAGTCCTTCAAACTAGACATTAGAAGATTATAACAATATATTCATACAGTTATTATATACTTTTTCAGATCCACTACTGCCTCTTATTCTCTTGAGAATAGACTTAGGTTCTGATATTTCACTTTCTTCATATACTGGTGGAATATGATCAGTAAAACGTTGTTGAGGTCTACATAAACAGATCAAATCATTTTGTGGTACAAGAAGAATAATCATATTTCTACTGATAATTATCTTACATGCGTGTTCCTGGTCCTTTCATGACTACTACTCTAGTCTTGTCTTGAGGATCAACATTATGTTCTAAGCCAAAATATGCAGCTACACGATGTGCTAACATACGATGATAAGAATCCCAAGAAGGTAGCTTAAGAGGCTCAGTTCTACAACAAAGACAACACACACATATACAAGTATATAACATTAGCAATCTACCTTTTTGGATCAGACACATATTTTAAAAATTCTTCTTCAAGTTGTAAAAGAATTACACGATTCCTATAGAAAATGAAGCACACAAATATCAAAGATGTCATCTTCTCTTTATTACTTGGGTGCCTGTAATGAGTTGATGATGAAGTCATGAAGATTAACAGATGGATCTTCTGTATCATAATAATATTCTATACAAGGAATAACAACTGAATTGACTACTCATTAAAAGTAATTAATTTAGGAGGCTCCTCTTTTTACCTCGAGGTCTAGACAAAGGACTAGTATCAGCTGGATTTAAGAGTGAAGCTGAATGGACAGATGATGACAAACGTGATAATACACTATCATCAAGACGACTACCCAATGGAGATGAAGACAGAGGAGCCTAGAGATAATAGAAAATATACAAAAGAGATAATATTTTTTGAACTAGAACTGATGTAAATTACAACTTACCTGAGATGGACCGGTATTTGTGTGACTACGAGTAAGCAAAGTGATTTTCTAAAATCATGAAAGGAGAGAGAGAGAGAGAGAGAGAGAGAGAGAGAGAGAGAGAGAGAGAGAGAGTACAACAGTCAATAAACATTATCATAATGATACCTGAACTCCAGCATCAATATCAGAACTGTTATTACCACCACTGAGACTTGGCAAATCTGATGTCAATGAATAGATAGATGGTTCTAATGCTGGAAGACCTCCAGTGGGGTTGGAATTCAGAAGGGTGTGGTCAAGATGTGAGGGTGCATAAGGTGAGGATGTAAGAGAGGAGGAGAGGGATACTTGCTGAAGGGTAGCAGATGACTGTGCCATGATGATAATGACTTCAAATGTGAGAATTGTCTCAAACAAACAGATCGGAACTTATAAATCAAAATGTAATCTGTTGCAACAAAATCAACGAGAGTCAATACAACTTGTGCGTCTGCAGTATGAGAGGCGTGGTCAGGCGTGTGATTTGAATGTGACTTCGTAAGATAATGTTACTTGATATGAAATGTTATAAATGAGTTGATTCTTGATGATGATCTAAGGATAATTACAAATAAAGGAAAATGTAATATGATTATCACAAAGTAGTAAAAAGCTTGTCATTATTAATACATAGTTTATATACATTATGTTTTCAAGTGGTCAATGTTTGGGTGCCAACAAAAGTGGTTTGTGGGGGTATTAGTCCTTTTACATGACAATACAAAGCTGAGGTTTATACATGGAGGAACCAAGGGACTTCTCCCAAAATGTTTTTGCTAAATTGAAGATTGAGTCAACTAAAACATTTAATTTTAGAGTGCCATGTGTCTGCTTTTTCTTGAAAATATCTAGTACTTCATCAAAATTAACATTGTTCAACTAAGACTCTTTATTATAATATTAAAATTAGATTTCAAGGTTCGAGTCAATCATTGTGTAGGCATGACCCCCTCTCCCCCAATCTCCAAATTCTGTATGAATCCCTATAAAGGGTTAAGACACAGAAGCAAGAATCTCTACAACATCTTGAATGAAAATGTATCCTACTTTTCTCAAGATAATATTGCATGAGTGGGCAATAGACATGTAGCTCCACCTATTTTGTAAAACTTCAATAACTTGCAAACCATTATAGTAAAACTAAAATAATAACAAAGCAGATCAAAGTCAAAGCATAGCTTAGTAAGAGAAATGGAAAGATTTGAGAGACTTATCATTTCGTTCAAATAATAATAGCGATAAGCGATCTTCTGAGCCACACCTCTTTTGCATAATTAAACTCTCCATACATAGCAAAAATTTAAGCCTTCCTGCTTCTGTGTCCTTTAACAACCTCACATTTTGTTTACCTGTAATTGTGACTATTACCTTTAATAAATGCAATGTACACTGCTTCTAGTGATCAGTGTTGCGTAATCAATGGAAACAAGATTAATGCCTGAACAATAAATGCTACAAGAAACAAAGTATTGTAATTAGTAAGTCATGACAAGGAAATAAATATTACTACTTTTATTATACATTCATTATAAAGAGGAGGAAATTTCAATATATCTGTATAACTATCTCACCACAAATAAATGAGTTAATATGTCAACATGGGTGTGATGATAAAGTGAGTGAGTCTTCTGATTAATAACTTTGACACTATCGACATCACTGAATAGACGTAGATAAATAATATTTCAACATCAAAACTGACTGTGAGAATAAGGTATCTAGTTTTTCCACTTTTTCTCCCTTCCCTCTCGATCTTACCGATCCACGAAAGTAAACGGAGGAAGGGAGAAAGGAGAAACTCGTTGTTCTAACTCAAAGGCTAACAGGCACACGCTTTGGTTACTTCACGTGACTTTAAAGATAATCACATGATACTCATGTGATCCTGATTGCTATGACAACTATTGTCTTGTGGAATTCTAAGTATGTAATGTAGGCTAGTTCCATGAGTTTTCGCAGTTTCTTACCAGAAGCTCTTATATGTTGCAATAAACAAGAATGAAAGTGAGACGGAAGAATATCTTTTAAATTACTTACCTATGTCTCTGCATTGTCTGCAGTTACTTTTTGAGATACCACAAGAACTCACAGGTGCTGGTCACACCCATTTTGCTTGGCAGTCTGGTCTAGGTAACTTTTTAGCAGTAGCAGGGTTAGTTGGTAAACCACACCTCTTTTCATCTTGATTTCAAAATCATCAGAGTCAACAATGTTGTGATAATATTTGATCGTCAAGGTCAATCAGTAGCTACGATTCCACTACCTGGACTATGTACTTCATTAAGTTGGGATAAAGAAGGTGAACACTTAGCCATTACACAAGACTTCAATGGTAAGTGCTCAGCATATATCTACATCTTAACAAAATTATCACTAGGTCTGTTGTACATGTGGAATTCTAATACTTATGAGATAACGAAATTTGAGACTGGAGTCAAGTAAGTGTCATAAGCAGCAAGCATTTAATTTACACATAGGTCATAATATTTTTTTGAAGCTTTACATCACACTAGTTATCTAGTAATTGAATTACTCCTTTCTTTATGTAATCTACACACCAAATTATCCCATAGAGTTCATTATCTTGTGTTTGTTGGATTAAGTACTAATCTTACAATACAATAGTTATAGTAGTGTATACTTTAAGATACTATAACTCCTCAGCCTACACATAATTTATTTATTATAATAGTAATATATTTTGAAATATCAGAATCTGTATATGAGTACATGTGAGCTTGTGTATGGTCACTTTAGTACACAAGTGATGTATTTATTATGTTATTTTTTATAGAGAAGGCCTGTCTCTAGCTTTGTGGGCTAAACACAGTCGTTTGTTAGCTATTGGTACAACAAGAGGGAACTTAGTTTTATATAACCACAGGACCAAAAGGTATCCACAATATAAGTGACCAATAATTTACTCTAATTATAGGAAAATCCCAGTGCTTGGAAAGCACACTAGAAAAATTACGTCAGGAGCTTGGAGTGATCAAGTATGCATATAAATTGTGCTTTGTTTTAATTTTATACTTTGTGATTTATAGAATGTTTTAGCATTAACTGGTGAAGACAAGAAAGTAACTATTTCTGATCAAGATGGTAACACAATATCTCAAAAAGAAATCAAATTTGAACTTCGTGATTTGAAATTTTCTCCTGATGGACAGATAGTAAGACAAATGATGTCTAAAGCTATACCTTTTCTAAATTATAGCTAAGTGCTGTTTGTGGAGTTAAAGTTCTTTATTTGTTCAGTATTGATGAAGGGTCCAACCCTCCTTTGGAGCTTGTCTTTGAGGTAATCAATATTAATAACTATTATAATTATCTTTGTCGATAGCCAAAGTATGGTGATATTACTGCTCAAGCATGGTGAGTAGTCATGTGACTGCACATGACTGTGAATGGATTGTTATAGGTCCGAAAACGATAATATTTTGTTGGGGTTCAGTAAAGGCTTCATGGTAATGATATCTCGCAAGAAAGAGGAAATTGGACGAGTAAGAAATTACTAATAATTAAAATGGAAAAATGAACTTTTCTATGTTAGGAGCTGTTTCAGTCTCATAATCATAAAGGGTATCTTGGTGATATAGCTATCTCACCATCTGCTCCTCTCTTAGCTACTTCATCCAAACAACAGTAAGTTATGATTCTGCCCTCTTGTTATTTATTACATGTATTATAGAATAAAACTACATGAATTTAATGATCTACGTGGAATGTATGGTATGTTCCAAATTGAAGATATGAAAGGTAACTTCACACTCTGATCAAACAATACAATATAATGACATCATTACAATATAATGAACTAATTAAAATTTTTTTTTAATTTCAGGTAGTCTTGCTAAGTTACAATGGACAGATGATAGCCAACTGTTGTCTGCAAGTTTACAAAATGGTAAAGACCAAAGTATGACATCATCATTACATCATTGTGATAGGTGGAGTGATGACATTCTTGGTTCAGCTACCTCAGCTTGGAGATATTTACGAGACTAATATATCGTATTTGTCATCATTATTACAAGTTTGTTATCATTGAATGAATTGTATTTATTATATTTTGCCATTTCTATGAAGGTAACTATAGTTAAAAAGGATTTAGAGGTCAGTCTTTTATTCACAAATCAGTGTATTAATTGATTTATTAAAGGAACCTCCCCTAACTATTGACTGTCCAATTGAGCCCTCCTTCATTGCTATTGGTCTAACTCACTTAGCTGTAGGAATGAACAACAGACTTTGGCTCACTGATTTTACACAAAACAGTAATTACCTACATAATTTGCTATAGTTGATCAACTTATTCTCACTAGAGCCATTTTCTGAGCGTTCTTATGTAGGGACTATCACTGAAGTTAAATTAAATAGAGAGTTTGTTGCTGTGTTAACTAATGGCACTATTGAACTTCATCGAGTAAGGAGACTTGTTTACAATATTCTCTTACAAGTCATTTATCTTTTATAGATTGTCTCATCTTCTGTTATTTGGGTATGAAGACTTTAATGATATTTTTATAATCTACTTTGTGTAGCTTGGAGAGACTCCTCAAGCTAATGAACATGAAGGTCGAACATTTCCTGATGAAGGTCAAAATGACAATATTTCGTGTTTAGCACTCACTTTAAATTTTCTCATTTATGGAACAGAGGTAGTTGACCACACCTCTTTATAGATTAATTTCATCAATAATTATTACTAGGATGGTGGTATAACATACTTTTATTTGGAAGATTGGCACTTTGTTAATGAGTTTAAACATGTTGTAGGTAAGTTAGAGCTATAATTACTATAATATTTAACTACCTTTAAAATATAATTATAATGAATTTATAGTATCTTGTAATACTAAAAATTAATATTAAAATTTTAGTGATTTTCACGCTACTCATAAATTATCTTATATCTCATTTGTAAAATTACATTATAATGTGTGCGAATTATTGTGGTTAGT
Source organism: Xestospongia bergquistia (assembly GCA_963965975.1). Classification (NCBI taxonomy): domain Eukaryota; kingdom Metazoa; phylum Porifera; class Demospongiae; order Haplosclerida; family Petrosiidae; genus Xestospongia; species Xestospongia bergquistia. The sequence goes on from OZ014425.1 coordinate 1,965,812, forward strand.
AATTATTAAAATAAGTACATACAATTAATAATAAGTTTAAAGTAGAACTAATATATGCTAATCATAGGAATTGATATTCCTCTTTATAATGTAATCTGTAAAAACTTACCACAAATACTGTACATACTTAGTACATGTACATGTATGTATATTATATCTATTAGGTATATCTCAGCTCTTTCCTGATTATACTGGTACTAAACTTGTTTTTATTGATGAGAAAAGTGATACATTTCTGTACAATCCTGTGACTGATGCTCTATTAGAGATATCTGGTGTTACTCCATCTGTCACTGGTTTGCTATGGGAGTCATTTCCAGATGATAAGGTACACAATATTGATACTGTTTTAAGTCAGTTTAGTAGTAATACATGTAGTGTCTAATATATGCTCTTTATTTTTCTTTTAGTATATATTTGTAGCGTATGATAAAGATCAAATAACTACATATATTTACTATCAAGATACATATGAGGGTAATGAAGTACATGTAGGACATGTAACATATCTGTTTATTAAATTAGGTCCTTGTTGTGTTTCAGCTGAGACTACTACTGCATTGCCTTATGGCAACCATCCACTTCATTTATACCAGGGTGAAGTGTCTTGTTTGACGCTAACAGGAAAATTGAATTCTGTTCGATTGTCATCACATTGTTTCTCTGATAATCAAGATTTATCTGATTCGGAAGTAAGCTATATCAGGAGCTGTAAACTTTGTCATGTAGTTCTTGTAATTATATATATATTCATTGTCTTTTAGCTTATGTCTTCATTCAGAAAATCTCTTGTTCTTAAGAAACTTAAAGATGCTTGGAATTTTGCTTCAGCTCTTGATAAAATAGACTGTTGGCAGGAGTTAGGTTCTACTGCACTCCATCATTTTGATGTAAAGCTAGGTATAATATTACTGTATGTATATGTCTTGTTATTCTCTTTTTCTAATAGCTATTAGAGCTTACCAACAGATTAGAGATGTTTCTATGGTGTATTCTTTAAAGCAAATTGAGGTAACTATCTAATGAAGCTTATATTATATTTATTACATATTTTGTATAGTCCATTGAAGACCGTAATCTTTTAGCTGGTTATATATTTCTTTATTTTAAAGACTACAACAGAGCTCAGGAAATTTTCTTGGCATCTTCACAACCTTCTGCTGCACTGGAGGTAAGTCCAGTCATCCATTTGCAATATTAAAACTTCTCTCTCTCTCTCTCTCTCATATAAGATGCGCTGTGATCTACTACAGTGGGACCAAGCTCTTCAATTGGCTAAAACTCTATCACCTTCTAGTATTCCACAGCTAAGTAAGCAATATGCTCAACAGCTTGAATTCATGTAAGTCAGTGGCTATAAACTAGAGGTCATTATTATATTATCATAATACAGTGGTGATTATGGTAATGCACTTATTAACTATGAACGAGGTATTACTAATCTTCCTGAGGTAAGAATAATGTCTGCTCTTGGTATTGAAAATGATAGTATAGTTTTTATTATATTTATTTTATTTTAGGATGTTGTACATGATAGTCAATGTAATGCTGGGTTAGCTCGTACTACACTTTATACTGGTGATATTAGAAGGTTAGTTGTGTTACTGTTATTGCATACAATGTTCTGTTTTTAATAGAGGGGTCAAGTTGGCACAGTCTAGTTCTGATAAACAGTTAAAGAAAGAATGTGCTTCTATACTAAATGGATTAAAAGTAATATAATTATTTTAACTGATTTTTGATTATATTTATTGTCATAATAGCTATTTGCTGAATCAGGTTTATTATATGAGCAATCTGAATGCTGGGAAGAGGCTGCCACTGCTTTTATCAGGATAAAGAACTGGTATGTAACATAACTGTGTGTAGCCTCATCCCCATACTATATTGGTTCAGCTGGTTTGGGAATGCAACTGAACATTTGTATAATATCTCTTGTACTTTAGGGAAAAAGTGGGCCAACTACTTCCTCGTCTCTCAAAAGCAACTAAACTTTACTCTCAGTATGCTAAATCTAGAGAAACTGATGGCTATTATCAAGAAGCCGCTACTGCTTATGAGAAAGCTAAGGAATATGACAGTGCAATAAGGCAAGCATAGATCTGTTAATCAATGACAGGTCTATTTTATGATGTAGGGTATATTTGCAATGTCTTAAATTACCTGATGAAGCTGTACGCGTTGTTAATGAGTCACAATCTATTGAAGGAGCAAAGATGGTAGCAAGGTATATACTGATATTTGTAGTACATTGATATCATATTATTTGTAGGTTCTTTCAAGGTGTGGGGGATTATACATCAGCTTTGCAGTTTCTAGTTGTTTCAAAATGTAATGATGAGGCTTACAATATGGCAGAGGTGAGGAAGTAGGTGGGGTTATAGTTGTAATCACACCTATTTGTAGTCACATGGTCAAATGGATCAGTATGCAGAGGTAATTGGTGAGAATGGGACAATAGATGATTATCAACGTGTAGCCTTGTATTATGAGAGAACTAAAAATTATTTTAAAGCTGGTGTGTTCTTTTTGAAGTGTCTTGATTATAAAAAAGTAAATAAATATTTCAATAGTACAGTATTAATGGACTGTTCTATATTAGGCATTACATCATTTTTTGACTTGTCCAACAGCTTTGTTTCCTGATGGAGAAAATATAGACATGGCAATTAATGTGGTAAGTATACTTCAAACTTTTTGTAGAAATTATAGGCATTCCAATACTCACATTGTCATTGTATAGTATTCAAAATAATCATAGTAATTATAGTAATTATGTCTTACAACTTTCTCATGCACATATATAATAATGATGTATTGACATAATAGAAGTAACTTGTCATTGACTACTACTCTATTGTTAGGTGGGTCAAGCTAGACTGGAGTCATTGACTCTTCATCTTTACAAATACTTAATGGGTGAACTAGATGGAGAACCTAAAGAAGCTAAGTTCTTATTTGGAATGTATATGGCTCTCAAACAGTATCCTGAAGCAGCTCAAACTGCCATACTGATTGCCAAGGAAGATCAAAGTGCTGGTAGGTAGTTTTATAGATATTACTGTATGTATTGTGTTTCCTATTTTTAGGTAATTATCGTAATGCACGTGATATGCTTTATCAAATGTACAAAGGTGAGTAGATTGGAGTACATAATATGTTAGTGATAATTCTATGCTACTATAGATCTCCGTAAAGAAAACATTAAGATACCCAGTGAAATGAAACAGAGTCTTATGTTATTACACAGTTATCTCTTAGTAAAGGTAACCCAAGTGGTCACTGACTTAACATATACTTTGTATCTAGATTCATGTCAAAATGGGTGCTCATGATAAAGCTGCAAGACTATTGGTCCGAGTTGCTAATAACATTAGTAAATTTCCTAGCCGTGAGTTAATACATGATAAGATGATTCTTATATTATCATTTTATTATAGATATTGTTCCAATATTAACATCAACAGTAATAGAATGTCAACGTTCTGGACTCAAGGAATCTGCATTCAGTTATGCTGCCATGTTAATGAGACCTGAGTACCGCTCACATATTGATAACAAGTGGAAAAAGAAACTAGAAAGCATTGTCAGGTGACACTCATGTGACTGTCATGTGATGCACTTTTAAGCACAAAATTACTACAGGAAACCGGAACGAAGTGAAGTAGAGGATCCACTTGAGCCTTGTCCAGTCTGTTCCTTTATGCTTTCTCAAATGAGACTAGATTGTCCCCAATGCAAATCTAATTTACCATATTGTATTGTTACAGTAAGTAGTCCAATAAATAAACATTAATTGTAGTGGTTTTGTATTGTAGGGTCGTCATATGGTAGCAGATAACTGGTGTGAGTGTCCATCTTGTCATTTCCCTGCTCTTTATTCAGAATTTAAATTGTTAGTGTTAACACATTGTTCACAATGTGTAATATTTCCTTTTGTTATTATTAGAGTCCTTGAATCTGAAGGATGTTGTCCTCTTTGTGCTGTGACATTATCACATGACCAACTTCAACTAGTTACTGATGTCCAATCTCATTTGAAGACATATACTAATGAAAATTAACTATGTAATTAATCATGTTGATTTTAATGTTAACCATTGGATCACTTATCATATTGTGACAGTATGACTCATTGTACTGGGTCTGGTGACTATCTCAGGAAGTTAGAACCGGAACTTGTTATCATAATTAGAACTGACAATAATTAACGATATTCATAAAGTGTTATTAATATATAATAGTGTGGATGCTTTAGGGTTGTTCAATAAGACAAGATGAGCAAAAGCCAGCCTTATCCAGTTCAGCAGCCTACTCAACAGCAACCTCCTTACCCACCACAACCTGGTAAGAGCCAGCATACAACTGCCATTGTATTTATTATAATATGTCTAATTCAGGGTATCCTCCTCAGCCAGCAGGCCATGGTCTACCACCACCTGGTAAGTAGCCACTTTACAATTCATACTATATCTATGTTTTTTCCAGCCCAACCAGGGTATCCTGGATACCCTCCAGTGCAGCAACCTCCTCCATCTTATACCCAGCCTCCTCAAGCTCAACCAGCTCCTGTAAGTTCTCTAAGTAACATGCTATCTGATCATCAATTTATGATAACTATTTGTTAGGTTGCTGTGCTGAATCAAGATGCTGTTATTGATACTAATAAACCTATTAATATACCTGTAAGTTAAAGTACACATGTTACATTTAGAGATGCCATTTAAATGTACCAGCTAGTAGTAAAAGAAGAGAACTTTAACATTGAAACTTTATGCAAACAAAGTTATCTAGTTTCAAATAAAAATCTCTTTTAATCAACAGAGAAAATTTGCATGCAAGAAGCCACTTGTGTATATTGTCTACATCACTTTACTGTTGATGTGAATTTATTGTTTTATTTTGTTTAGCCTCCTCCTCCTGGCTATGCCCCAACTGCTGCTCAACAAGCATTTGCCCAAGGAGGTTCTGTTATTGTGACTAAAGAGAAGAAAGATATGGTAGGTGGTGGATCAGATGGAGGAGCGACAATTTGGTAACATACTAATACAATTAATAGCCACAACAGACTATCTATTATTTTTAGTCAAATTCTTAGTTTTTACATACATTATATATCTTCATTTTGTTATAATCATAATTATATTAAATAAATTTCTTGACTATTAATTTGTATTATTGTATAGTCTCGTGAACCTGCCCCTTTATTTCCTAAAGGGCTTAAGAATAGTTAGATAGAATGGACACTAGTCTCATGTGCCCAACCTCTCTCTCAATTAGTTAAGAGAACTGGAGATATTATAAAAAAGGTCATTACTCATCCTATTCTTGTGAATAGAATAGCTATGTGTATGTTACTGCACTATTTGTAGTATTCATCAATAGGCTATGAGTTTAATTTGTATAATTAATATTACTTTTCTAGAGATTATAGTCCAAACATCATGATGTGTTATAGTACCTTTAAGTCAGCAATCAACCAAAAAATTAATTGTAGCAATTTCAATAATATAATGACTCCACCCCAAATCAATAACGATGACGTAACTATGTAATCAGAGTCACATGACAAATTGCAACAGAGACAGGAACTCACTTGAGAGTCTTGTGATTACAGTTATGTTATTAAAGTGAGTGACGCTTTATTCCTCGTAAATCGAAAAAACTGATAATGTTTAAGAGAAAAAGTAAAGACAAAGGCCAGTCTACTGGAGGTAAGGATAAAACTAACTTTGTTTTCCAAGCATTATTTATGATTTAATGTAGGTGCTGCTTATCCAAAACAGCCGGCTTATCCAGTACAAACTGCTTATCCTGTTCAGCAACCTTTTTACCCACCTCAGTCAGGTAAAATATTATCTTCATCATTTGTCATTACTTTCTATGAGTCATTTGTGAACTCTTCCCTAATATACTTTGGGATGATCCCCAATTATTTGATCAATTGAGATTTTGTTTGACAAATATGTTGTTGATTATGTTTTTGACTCTCCAGATGGCCAACACATTTTAATTAACTTTAATTAACACTAACTATATATTACTAGATTATGAAATTAACCAATAAGTTTTATGATAGGGTTATGTATTATATAATAACAGATATATGGGTCTCATGTGCTTTATGTTAAATTTATGATAGGGTATGGATACCCACCTCAGCCTGGTTATCCACCTCAGCCAGGTTATCCACCTCAACCAGGGTACCCTCCTCAACCAGGGTACCCACCTCAACCAGGGTACCCACCTCAACCAGGGTACCCTCCTCAACCACCTCAACCAGGACATCCTCAGCCAGGAATTGAGCCACCTCCACCTTATTCTCAAGCTCCACCTCCTCCCGGAACTCAACCACAGCCAGGTTATCAACCACCTCAACCAGCTCCTGTAAGTAATATCTATTATTAAGACATTATCATGATCTCATGTGTTTTATAGTTAGCAGTATTAAATCAAGATGCTACCATAGATCCCAACAGACCTATAAATATTCCTGTAAGTTAGTAGTTTACTATAAGGATGTTGTTATGATCACACCTCTGATCCTAAGACTGTCATGTAGAATTTACTTTAAACTAAACAAACTCCCTTTGCCCTTATAATAAATGCATTTAATTATGTTGTATTAGTAAGCCTTGTTGCTTGCTACCTTTCTTTCAACAAGCTCTTGACAGTACACATTTTTCTTATATCCAGCCTCCCCCTCCTGGCTATGCTCCTACACTGGCACAACAAGCATATGCTCAAGGACAACAAGTTCATGTGACTCGACAAAAGAAAGATATGTGGGGTGGTGGTTCAGATGGAGGAATGACAATTTGGTGATGGATGACCTCTTAAATTATATATGTTATTGTAACTGTAATCAATGTATTACATAATAGTCTTGTGTTTCATATAAATTCTATAATTTATTTTATTTTAAAGCCATGTATTCTAATTTTACACCTATAAGTTATACAATGACATTTAGTATTTGTCCTGCCATATCCATGATTTTATGTCTTCAATTCACATAAAATATGAACTGAACAAAGAAATAATTTTCATATAATATAAACATTTTAGTCTGTGTTAAAATTTAACAATATGACAGCACACTGATATAAAGACATTTAATCATCGTCGTCAAAGTCAGGTAATGCACCATCAAAGAGTCGACCACCACATGAAGTGGTCCCAACATGAAAATGACTATATGGATTATGACGAGATAGCATTGCCTCACACAACCAACAAAAATTACAATTACAATTAGAACATGTCATTTTATTACAGCCATGAGACTTCTCAATATTAGCCTGACAATTGGGACATCGTTTGGAGTTACTTTTGATCCATTTACTAGAATCATACTCTTGAAAGGCTTTCATTAAATGCTGACGGCCATATTGCTGCTCTAGAGAATGACGAACATCAGCATCACCTGAATCGTACATCTCCTTCAACTCCCTCATATCATCAGGTAATAACTTACAAGGTGATATACCATGCCATGTACGTTTGCACAAAATACAAAATGAAAACTTACAGCAAGGACAGACAGCCATATTACAATCTTCCTCTTTTACAGTGACACAACGACAAGGTGGGCGGGGACAGTAGACAATGTCTGTCATACCATCTAGAGTACGTTGAAGAAGTAACCTATCATACCGTTCAAATAATTCTGGTGGAACCAATTCTTGTACAAGTCCTGGTGGAATCAGTTCAGTACAATTGGAGCTAGGGCACTCAATTTTTGTAACATTACCTTCTTTAATTTTATTGCTAACATGTGCTCGCATACATTCAGTGCAATGTACATGTGAACATATTTGAAGACAGATACATTGTGAACCAGAAAAAGTTAAAAAACAGATTTCACACGAAAAACGATTCATTTGAAATAGACGAGTCTTGTGCTCTCGATCATACTCAAGTAATGAGGGTATAACCATATATGGATGTTCCATCTCTTGAAAACAACGACGATCCCAGTCTCCTAATGGAGGAAAAGGATTCTGAAATGTGATGGTCAACGTGTTATCAATTTCCAATGTTGTTAGTGACTCTGATATGAGAAACTGTTGCCATTGATAAAGAATAACACTACCTTCATTATCACGCCAAATTTGGTCAAGATGTTGGCACAAAGTACTGAGCTGTAATACAAATAAATAATAATTTCATTGTTGTATTATGTACCGTACCTGAGTAAAATTTAACCATTTGCATGACAACGTGAACATGGGTGGAGCTGATGAAGGATAGTTAGGTGGTAGTTGGAAGTGAAGTTTTATTGGTGGAAGATGTGCTACATTGACTGACTGACTCACTAGATTGTGCGCCTTTTTCGTGGATGGTGTTATCTTGGTAGCAGGATTCAACTGAACATGTAGAGATGGGTGTGGTAGAATGACATCAGCACTCAAAATACCCATAACAATGCCTGCTCTATCTCCTGTACGTTCCCACTGAAATTCCTCTTCTTCTTTTCTCATGGCTTCCAGGAGAGCCAGTTCATCTTCTTGTTGCACACTGTCTTCAGCCATAATAATTTTCAAAATTTCTAATTGATGCACATCATAATCATTTTTTTGTTACTACAATTATAGCAATTTATTATTTTCAATTTGGTATTAAAAATTATTCACACTACAGCATATCAATTAATATATTATTATCAGCCAATCAGTTCATTGAGCTCTTCTTCATACAATGCTAAAACCAGAAGAATAACAAAAGCAATAATGAAACCCAAATTGACAAGAAAAAAACGTAGTGACCACTTCCATCCTGTCTTTGTCAGCTTCACATAATCCCCTCCATGAATTAGTTCTGGTAGCTATAAAAAGTACTCATTGATAGTTATCATGCCATGCAAGCTAACCAGATCAGTGAGGGCAATATAAAAGAAGAGACCAGCAGTCACAGCAAGGATCCAGCCATTTGCTTGTGAACTGTTTGAACTAATAGCTACTCCTATAAAGAAACCGACTATTGCAGTGAGAGAAGACAAAAAGTTAAAAATAAGTGCTGTGGCCCAATGCAGTCCAGACTTAATCAGGATCACATAATCACCTATTAACACAAAAAACAAATCAATATTAAAGCCTATTTTACTGACCTAACTCATGAGGTATTTCATGAAAGATCACAGCAAACATAGTACTCAATCCTAAAGTGAGGCTCTGGGCTATAGCAGCACCCAGAGCTAATCCATCAGCAAAGTTATGTACAGCATCACCCATAATAATCAACCAGGCCACAGGTTTGATTTTACGACAAGATATATCACAGAATTTGCTACTTCTAACATCAGTATCTTGTTCTTGTCCTGTGCCACCATTTTCATGAACTTCTGCTGTAGGCTAAAAAATAACAAGTTAAAAAGTGCAGTGAACTATGTGCAAGAGCCAACCATGAAGATGGAGTGCATAGGATGTTTGATTTGCCACATCCGTCCTTCAATCTTATAATTATAGTAATTTGCAGTTTCTTGCAATAAATACATGCCAGTTGACTAGAAAATATCTGGTACAAATTATACCAGCGACTGATCTAAAACACTTTGGAGTGAGTGGCTATGCACTAGTCAAGGAGAAATGTATGGTACAGGATACAATTTGAGTCAAACTAGTCAGTGGTATATGAACACCATACACCTTATCTCTTGTTTTGGCACTAAGTTCTGGCTTGTATAAAGTTATAGTACATGCCACAAATATCAAAATTAAATAATTTGCATCTTTATAGCATTTGTCTCAAATTGTCTGTAATAATTCATTAATATTAAGTGGCTCTCAGATGCTTCTAATTTCAACAACCTGTGTAGTATATCTGAGAGCCACAGTAGAAATTGAGGGCCAGACAAGAGAGAGCTGACCTATACTTTGTTTCAATCACACAACACATTCTACTTCAGCTCACTCATTGACATCATTTCACTAGTAGATTATTGGTAATTCCCTCTAATTTAAACAATTATTAACAAGGACGTATTGATCTAATGCAACTCCTTAAAAGTTATTTTGCAAGCATCTACCACAACAAAATTTGGAGGAACCACATTATCTAACTGTACCTTCTTGTTGGAGTCAGTTTTTGGCTTGATCTCTGGAAGTTCTGAAGAGTAGTGGCCATCTTCAGCAGAGCATCCATAGTGATGATGATGAGAGGAATTATTTGATTTCTAATAAATTAATAGTATATTTATCAATGCAGACTATAAGTATTCAACCTTTTTCAAGTAGTTTCCAAGTCCATGAAGTGCAACTTCCAATAAAAAGAAAGCATATGTTCCAAGTAAGACAAGACAGCCCTTCCAAATATAGTCTTTACTTTCTTCTGATGAATTGTGATCATGTCCATCATCATCTTCATGAGCATGTAGACCAAATGCCTACATCAGACAATAAAACAATGTGATTATTTTATAATTGTAGCAATGTAATATCACAATTTTACTGGCAATTTTCTCATTTATCAGTGCAAAGAGATTCTTTCTGTATTAATTTTATTTGTAAGATTAATAACAATGATCAATCATATATAGGTTATAACCAGACTACAAGTGCAGTTAGTATAACAGATATAGTGTGCTGTGAAAGTTCAGTGAGACAATCCAAAGTTAAGATGATTTTACTGGACCAAGTCAAGTCTTAAACTGTCACACTAGGCTTCCAATAACACACTGACATAAACAAGTCCCGGGGCCTGTAACCTGTTTACTTAATATATAGCACATGGACATAAACAAGTCCTGAGGCCCTGTAACCTGTTTACTTAATATATAACACACTGACATAAACAAGTCCTGAGGCCATGTAACCTATTTACTTAATATATAGCACATGGACATAAACAAGTCCTGAGGCCGTTTACTTAATATAACACACTGACATAAACAAGTCCTGAAGCCCTGTAATTACAGGGCTTCAGGACTTGTTTATGTCAGTGTGTTATATATTAAGTAAACAGGTTATAACCTGTTTACTTAATATATAGTACACTGACATAAACAAGTGCTAGGCCCTGTAATCTGTTTACTTAATATATAACACACTGACATAAACAAGTGCTAGGGCCTGTAACCTGTTTACTTAATATATAGTACACTGAAGTACTGGGGCTGTTTATAGCACACTGTATATGCATTGTAGGCAAGACATAGTCACATGTTTAAACCACAGTCATACCAACGATAGTAGCAGTTGTGATATCACTTTATCATGTATAAACACCCATCATCAGCAAAATAGTTCCTGATTACTAGTACTTTCATACATATTGTATAATTACAGTCTACTACTTACATGTGGAATAAGGTGCAGAACAGCATCAGTGATTAAAGCAGATGCTCCAATGGCTATCATGAAGGCATAGACATATTCATAAGTCTGTCTGCCCACTTTAGAATCACTGTTGATGAGTGGAACAAGAAACACCCCTAGTAATGAACCCAAACAGACTAACAGGACCATCAGAAAACCATAGCCATAAGCTGAATAAAGGAAGGGCGTGAATAGAGGAAAGGAAGAGTAGGATATTGTATCTATAGATCTTCTCTTAGATAAGTAAAGGCATATGCAGTTTATACTATGTGTATGTTACCTTGAGCAGCTGTCACTGATGATGTTGTAGAGTTATGGTTATGTTCTTCTAGACAGTCCTCAGTTGTCAAATTGAGAGAGATGATCACTGTTCT